>QEYC01000138.1:0-162965 GCA_009935795.1 Pholiota adiposa | reverse complement strand
ACATGGGCAGCATCCTTCGTCGATGGACCTAAAATGGAATCATCAATTCGCGATTTTTGCGCTAACATTTGTTCCACCATTTACTTACCACCGGATTCAGAGACAGCGTTTCGTTGATTGCTTCCTTTAAGACCTTGAAAGGCGATAGTTTGTCTTAAATTAGAAAGAACTCGCAATTTACTCACCTGACTCAACGTCCGAACTAACCGGCACCTTGGTTCGCGTATTCAGTGGCTTTCCCCACCAGAACGTATAAATAAAGAGATTAACCGCAGCGAACGCGATAGTAACGAGCTCCAGTTCAGTAGTGACCAACCCTTGCGCCTTTCGGGTAAGGCATTGCGCGATGAACCAAGTCGTCTGGCTCATGGCAACTAGTTTAGAGAATTCGTCACGTTTGCTGCGATCGTTAATTTCGCTGGCGTTAATGATGGGCAAAGAGATGATCTTGCGATCTACAAGTTCCGTCAAACGTTCTTCGGTGAGAATTTCAGTTTTTCTCAACCGGCTGACCCAACGCCGATGCCTCTGGATCTTCAACGCGAAGCCTCCCATCTGAAGAAAGAATCCATGTGTCATCGTCCACTGTTTCGCTTCGCTTCTTTGAATTGTTCATTATGTCGCTTGAACGGATCTAAGGAAGGCGTCGTAAGTAAGTAGATGCGTAAATAGGGATAGCATACCTTTTTGCATCAAATTCCTCGCCCCGACCTACTGTCGTATTGCCCAACAAATGATCAGTTCTGGACGATAATCATCCACACCATGTGAATAAGTCGATGGCAAATGGTTTGCCAATAGGTTTGCATCTTCTGGCAGCATGTTAGGGTGTACGGCCACCCAACAGCATGCGACAATAGTGGTGATGCAGCTCCAGACGATGTTCCCACTGTTCTTTTATCGTGCAGAGACGCTTCAGTGGGTGAGAGAGCTCAACGATTGGAACGAATTTCTACGACCGGCGAAGGAAGTGATTTCCGCCGTTGGAGAGGCAAGGACGAGCGCACTCGCAAGAGACGAAGAACGAGAATTTCGGATATGCGCAGCACGTTGAAAAGGTTTAGGAAAGCCATACGGAGCCTTGTAAAGTTGTAATTAAAGTTCTGCATAAATACTTCGCTTGAGATGACCTTGAAGATCACATCGTCCATTTAGCATGCACCCTCATCGAGGTCTGATTCCTCTTCCAGGGTGCACATTACGATTCGACCTGTGAGAATATTTCTCCCAAAGACAGTCCCCTTCTGTTCGGCGAGAAGGAAATAAACTTCGGAATTCCTCGACAGCGCACCACAGCAACGTTTTAATATATCACTGTCAATGCATTCATTACTTTTGGCGCTCAAGGCCTCATGGCACCCTGCCGCTCACCCTCAACCAGCATTCTTTCTTTAAGCTCTTCTAGTCAGCATTACCCCTTTAAGTCAAAGCGATACAATATATCGATTACATAAATCCTCAAATATTAGAATGGCGAACTCTGTGTCAAATCTTGCATATTTCAGCGCGCGGGAGATTGTGAGAAAGGTGTGCCGATTGGGCGCCTATAACGGGTTCATTTAGGTGATGTTCTACCACCATCATGCGCATACTCGTTGTTCATTAACATTGGCCTACTTACAGAATCACCCTATAGTACCATGCAATACACGCATGTTTCTCCCGCAGAAGAACCATTCTGATGGGTAATTGTTTTGTACATGGTTTCAATGTGCAGATAACCTCCGTGAACCTCTCGTTCGTGCTCATTGGACAAACGCGATTCTTAAAATACTTGGATTTTGAAAGTGACAATCCGAACATCATGTCTGAGATCTTGATTCGAGGGCTCCGACGAGTGTGAAATGAAGACCGAGGGGTGCTTCCACCGTTCGCTTTGGCTGGACTCGATCGTCATTCAAGTCGGTGCAGACACAAAGTGCGCAGAGACGGCTCCGTAACCGTAGTTATTTCTGTATTACATACTACTTCCTCTTCCTGCGGTTGGTTCTTTCCATCGCGTTCACTTCGGCAGTACCATGATCTTGATCTAAAGTACCCTTCAAAGTTCACAATGCGCATTTCAGAGCACCAGCCTCCGGGAGCTGGGAAATGAACTTAAGTTCGCGACAGTAATGATCAGCTTTGTTCGAGAAAATACATATACATACAGAAGTTGTCAATTATAAACACAAGAGAATTGTATTACGCTTCGCAGGGCCGCTGGCGCGGCAGAGCCCACTGCGACCAGCTACACATTGTTTCTTATATCTGTACTACTGATTTCTTTCACCGGCTCCCCTCTTTTCCTTGAGTAAAACATGTCGTCTGTGTGACTGAGAACTAAACAAGATGGAGTCGAAACTGTAACTATGTACTTCGCATTGTTTCATGTTCTTCAAAATTTCTTCTGAGAACACGGATGCATAAACACCAGTTGTTCGTCATCCAAAGCATATGATACGGGAGAAAGTCACGACCTTGGAAGTGCTGAAGGACGTGTCCATGCTTGAACCCTCCACAAATCCAGCACTAACATGTCATAGCAACAGTTGTAGGTGAGAGCAAGATGATGGAAAGATGTGAAAGATTGAAGGGAGACGAAGCGGTGAGGAAACATGAAACAGTCTGAAGAAACAAAGAGGTCACACAGCACGGGGAGTGACCTCGGTGGCAATAGGTAGCAAATCACCGCCATTTTATGTCACAGTTGTACGATACGTGAACCCATACTCCATTCTGTCGTAGTGGGAATTAGTTTAGAGTAACGCGTCCAAGTAGCGTCCAAATCGCATACGCATTTGGCGCGCATTGGGTGCATGCGCCCCATCCGGACCGTGTTAACCGTGCACGTGCCTTAAGATCTTGAATGTCACTGATGTGACCTTACAGTCACGTCCAGTTCGACGAGACTCGAGCCAGGCCTGGTTGTTTCCACTTATCTCTGCATCGAAGTCCTGGGCCCTCAATGTGAATCATAGTGCTAAAGCACTCATTCAGGCCTTGAAAACAATGCAGAGCTCAGGATCAGACTCGACCTCACCCCCAACCTCTAAGGCATCCGATTCCAATGGTACCGACATACCCCTAAGCGTGGTGGATGTGGAGCATCCGTTCGCGCATTCGACCGCTAAGCTCGAGATCATACCGGCTTCGACAAGCGTAGATGGAATTGACGTTGAGGAGGAGTCAAGGCTCTATGATGATCTATGCAGGACATACGAAGACCTGACGGACGATGTGCGTGCTTCGGTCTATTTTTTGTCTGCTTTGAACCCCTCTGGTTCCGTAGACGCGCGCTCAAGAACTTCTCTTGACTATCTAGTTTACCCGCTCCAACACACCCACGAAACCAGGATCAACTTCTAACCCACATTCCAAACTGAAGAAATCGAAACCAGCCCGACCTCTCTCCTTGCTCCCACCCGAGTCCGTCTTCTCGGCCGACATTTTTCTCGCAGATAACACCAGTCCGTCATCTTCTTCCAACTCGCCTCTCTTCGCTCAGGACGTGACCATCACCGGATGGACGACGGTAGGCGACCGCGCGCGAAAGGGGAGTGTGAGGGGAGCCGGAGCGTACATCGCCTACGATTGTGCGATCGTCACCCGGGAAGGCACGACGATGCACATACTGAAGCGGTATACGGCATTTGAAGAACTGAATGACCGACTGAAGAGGACACTGCCACCCTCTCTCCTGCCTTTCCTCCCTACGCTGCCGCCGAAAGCGCCCCTTGCTCGCTTCCGGCCCACATTCCTTGACGCCCGACGTAAGCTTCTCCAGTTTTGGCTTGCCAGTGTTTTGCTCCATCCAGAGATTGGCGGTCGAGATGTAGTGCGAGATTGGGTGCTTAACTGAAGTGCTGGAAAAGATACACGTTGTGCGATCCTGTTGGGAAGAAACAGAGTTATCTCTTCAGTTGAGGTAAGTGAGGATTTTTGAAGATCTTTGGCACCTGGGTTGCAGTTCAATGGTAGACATGTTTACCAGCATAGTACTTTCTTCTGCTCATAGCTGCGGTATCTTTTTATACATATGTCTGTCGCTAGTATTTCGTCTGTACAATATCTGACTCTTTCTATACATCTAGGATACAAGCCCCTCTGTTTTCGCTCTCACGTTGAGTACAAAGGAACTACATACCAATAAACCTGATAAACGTACTTCCTCCAGCGCGCATTCAAAGGCAACGCATTTAAGGTGAGAATGCTGTTCGCGACATTGTGAAGCTAATACTACTGGCCTTTTTTTTAGGGAGAATTCGCAATTCCTCCTGGGAACCACGGCGACGATGTCTCGTATTACTTCTCGTGTGTACCCTAACCAGACGTTTCCTGGATGCACTCTGACCTATACTCCACCATACTAAATCAATCAATCCAAATGGCATCCCTCCATACAATAATTCCCAGTTCGATACCTGTTCCCCCAAACCTTCCTCAAGTTCGCGTTGTTGCTCAATCGCAATGCGAAATTTGACGCCAAAGATATTACACCTCGCTGGAACTTGTGGCAGGGAACTAGCGAAATGTTGTTCAATCGCACCGAGGGAGGTGCTCCGGAAATTAGGCTCGTTCATACTTCGAACACACTGTTGAAACGTTGCGAGTGAGTTCTTAAATAATTCGTTAAATCTGGAACGCCAGTGACCAACAATTTTGTTGACAGCTTCTGGGAAAGTATTGCAGGAATTACTAATACTATGTAGTCATTAAATTGATAGTACTTGAAAATCCAGAGATGTTCGATCAATCATGATACATCCGTTTATATGGGATTGAAAACTACGAAATTCCACTAGGACCTCATACTGGAGATGCGCTTCTGGATCAGATAAATCGATGTAAGCGGTGTAGATAGAAACATCTTGATTGGTGTTACCAAGGTGGAGTGCATCATCCGTGTCGCTAGTAGTGTGGAGCGTTGGACATTGAATTCTGAGGGGGTGAGTACTCTACAGAGATGGCGGATCCGGGTGGTGGGCGGATAGTGCTCGACGCTGCGCGACGTAAGTTTCGCCGATCTCGCGCTGTTGGCGGCAAGTCACATATATTCTGGATCAAACTTGTCAACTTGTCGAATTCCGCCAGGAACCTATATATGTACGTGGAAGGGCTACATATTCAATTTATCTATAAAAACATCCAGGAAGTCCTTGCATTTCAATTTTCCCCGCCTGCAGCGTGAAATTCTCTACTATGTTTGTCGTGATTTCTTCGATCAGCGCTCAACATCGCATACTTAGAGACCCCGTACTCCACGAACTAATTTGAAATAGAACTGTGATGTAGATTTGCAACTGCGATGGGCGCCATAACTATATAGTAAGTTTCTCCATGATCAAATTTGTTAATGGAAGCAGATGGTAGCAAGGTTTAATTCTTGTAGAGCATCACAGAGCTTCGTCCGACTCAGAACCTAGTACTGTGCGGCCACGCCATGACTGATACGGTAACCATGTATACTTCTATTGAAGGACAGCGATGTTAGACGCATATTTGACTTGAGAGTCAACTTGTGAGTTTTCTTTTTTTGGCATTTGCGAAGCTGATACTGAGGCCTGAGGGATGATTCAGATGGCATAAATATCAATATGATGAACAGTACTGTGTTCTGAATTATTGGGGCAAGTCACCTGTGTAAACTAAAATCAGATCACTTCAGAACCTGTGCCTTCAGTCAGATTCCTGGTATAAAAACGAGCCAGGCATCTCTTTCCATTTGCAGTCAATCGATCTAAGAATGCGTTCAATCCAGACAAAACGTCTCCCTTCTCCATCAACGTGTTTCATTGCACTATTCCTTCACACTTCGCTCGCCGCTACTTCTAACCCTGGGGTGGTCCCCATATTTCCCACCGTTGACCTAGGTTATTCTACCTATCAAGGCATCTTTGTTGCGGACTCCATCACGAATAAAACCAATAGCAACTTCCTTGGAATACGATACGCCGCGCAGCCGACTGCGACGTTGCGTTTTGCTGCTCCTCAACCACCGGCGTTCACCTCGGGAGTTCAAGTTGCAAACGCACAACCAAAGAGGTGTTGGGCAGGGCCCACGGGCGCTCAGTCGGTGAATCCTTTCAAAAATATCGTGCCGGTCGGAGCTGGAACTCGGCGCAACGCAAGTCCATTTTTCGAGGTCCGCAACCGCAATGAGGCGCGCTCAGACGATGACGATGACGCTGTCGTTCCGCCTCCTTTCGACGAGGATTGCTTGTTCCTCAAGTACTTTATTTCTCCTTTTCTTTCTATCTATTACTGACAGTGCATATTGAACAGCGTATTTGCCCCAGTAACTCTAGGATCGTCCAAGAAGCAAAGCCTTCCTGTAGTAGTTTGGATCCACGGGTGCGTAAATTCCTCACACGACGCGCAAGCCAATCATTCACCTTGTTTCCATATCCAGAGGAGGCTACATCTTTGGTAGTAGCTCTGGTTCTACCGGGACTGATATTCAAAACGGAAACGATCTCATCCGAGAGGCCGACAATGGAGTTGTCGTCGTCGTGATTCAATACCGACTTGGCGTCTTTGGATTCTTGCCTGGACAAAAGGTTAAAGATGGAGGAGTGTTGAATGCAGGACTATGTATGGTGCTTCCATCTTTTGTGCTCATGCGATGAACTGATTCGCAATGATTGAATGTCAGTGGACCAACAATTCGCTCTTCAATGGGTCCAGAAACATGTAAGCCATTGAACATTCTTGTGCCATTCCTGCACTACGCTGATATTTGGAAACCCTCAGATCATCAAGTTTGGAGGAGACCCTACAAGAGTGACTATATGGGGCGAATCAGCTGGAGCTGGTTCGGTCCTGCAGCATATTGTCGCCAACGGAGGCCAGACACACCCGCCACTGTTCCGATCAGCCATTACTAGTTCACCCCTCACAATTCAAGTTCAATGATCGTATTCCCGAGGTATCTCATTCAATCTACATAACTAAGAGCACTACTGACCACTGTCGCTTATATATATCTACTCTGCAGCAGTTGCGCAGACAAAGTAAGGCATGACTATTCGAGCGCATCGATAGGCATTCAACTTATATTTCAATGACAGCTGTTCTACCTCTGCCAATACTTTGGCATGTCTCCTTGAAGCCGACATCAATATCCTGCAAGCAGCGAATGCGAAAATCACAAAGAATTCTTTCTTTGGCACCTTTGGCTTCGCCCCTGTCATAGATAACGTACATCACCGATCGACCTACAAAGTTGCTCAAAAATGGGAAACTGAATGGCGTAAGTTGTGACAGCCTCCCTTAACTGTAAAAGAAAACTGATGAGAATAACATTGCAGGAAATTGTCATGAGCATCACCAACAGTTTCGAAGGCGCAATCTTTGTTGATCAGACCAATCCTAATGTTGACATAGCACAATACATCGGGCAGCTGTTCCCTACCTTGGGACCCAATGAGGTACAGGCTGCTCGAGAACAGTATCGTGGATTGGGATCCAATATTTCGCAAGCCATTTCTATCATGAGTGAACGTAAGCCACGCTTTTTTCATTGTTTCTGATATTCATGGGATCTCTAGCTATCTTTGTATGTCCGACATACTACCTTCAACGTGCGTTCAAGAGCCGCGGATTCAAGGTAGGTTTACCATTTGGTGTGTTTCTGTTTGGATTCATTTACTGACAACTATTTTAAGGGCGAGTTCGCAATTCCTCCAGGAAATCACGCCGACGATTTGGCATACTACTTTTCGTATGTTCCCAATTTCATAACTCCTTGAGTGATTCTCACATAATGACCTAAACGACCTAGCTCACTAAATCCAAACGGCATCCCAGCATACAACAACACCCAATTCGATGTCTCCTTCCCCGCGTCATTCCTCAAATTTGCAGTATCGCTCAATCCCAATGCGAAGTTCAGCGCCCAAGATATAACGCCCCAGTGGAGCTCGTGGCAAGGAACTAATGAGATGCTGTTCAATCGTACCGAGGCGGGTGATCCAGACATTAGGCCCGTGCGTACTTCTGATGCGCTCTTAAAACGTTGCGAGTGAGTTCAAAGCTGTGTTAAATACGGGATGACAATGTACTGATAATGTGTTCACAGCTTTTGGGAAAGTGTTGCCGGAATTACTAGTCAGTAGGTCTAGGGGTCTAGTTAATAGTCACCGTCCGTGCAAATTTTAAGGGCAGTGAGCCCTTGCGTGCGGCATTTCAGAACTTTCTGGACAATTATGTAGTTGGATTGAATGAATAAATAGGTAATACAAGCTTCAATATCAACGTATACGCGCAAGAAATTATGTAGCGACTGTGAAAGCTTAACAGAGCGTGCAGACAGGAAGACAGCCCTGGTCAGCTGGGAGCTCCTCCATGATGTTTAAGAGAGAAGCGTCAACAATGCTGAACAAGTTCAAGGACAAGCACAGTTCTCACCTGAGGCTATATGAAGTGTATGTGCGGTTGAATCATGATCATATTATACTGCTTGAATACATCAGCGACCTCCGGGTCATTTGAGTCAGGCGTCTGTCCATTGCCATTGGGGATGTAGAGCACATCCGGGAGTGGTGCAACCTTCTCAGCCCACGCAGGCACACGCTCGAGCACCTTGGGCCGCATCGCAAGCTCTTCCCAGTCCTCCACAATCGGCGGCGCGTCCCTGGGGATGCCCAACTATCCGCCGGTTGAACGAGTCGACCAGAAGGTAAGTCATCGCAGCAAGGGCGGCATAGCGCGCCGGGTCCTGCGTATCGGTGGGGTCGGGCAGGTCAGCGACAGCCCAGTCTGGATGAAAAGTGCAGAAGTATTCGATCTCGTTGCGGAACAGCCTGTTGCAGTCGAGGATGGCGAACTGATAGATACGGTAGAAGCATGCGGCTGCGGTGTCTTTGGCGCGGAAGCCTAAGAACCTGCGCGAGACGCGCCATTGTGAGGGTCGGGTGGTCAGAGGGAAGCGGGCCAAGGACTTGTCGCGGTTGGTGATGAGGTCTTTGATGCTGGGTGGAAGGGGTTCAGAGAGGAAACGGCTCAACATGATGGGCGTAGTATGAGAACCATGGCATAACTCATGGCTTGACGTGGGCTTATTCAATTGTGGGCACTCAATCAGTTTTGTTTTTGTTGAGGACAGTTGAGCCTGTGAAGATCTCACTACCGGCACGGTCGGCAGACATATGTTGGACGTGCTGGCGCCATCACTAATCTGTCTTTCACTCCCATTTTACCTCAAAATCAGTTCGACGTTAAGACCGCTGGCGTACTGAGGGACTTTTTTTACATGACTGTAAGTTATCCATATTAAACGGGATCCCTTATTCTACTGATTACCTGGCAGATGTCTGCTGATCTACTCAAGGCTACACGCGCAAAAATCAACTGGGATCAGGTTTCGAGGATCGCTTCCTCCCTCAGGAACCAGTCTTGCGCTATTGACGGCGACGAATTTCGGGGAGGCTGTAACATTGTCTATCGCATTACCTTTGAGGACGGGGTACGCTGGGCACTTCGCGTCCCATATGATGAGTCACCTTCGCCTCTCGAGGAAACTGTAACCACCATGCGCTACGTACGCAGCGCCGTTCCTGATATACCCATCGCCACTGTACACGCATGGTCCGACAGCGCTGACGGTGATGGTGTCGGCGCCCCTTACATGCTCTTGGATTGGATTGAAGGCAAGACGCTGGAGTGGACTGCGGATCTTCCTGGGGTTGCTGATAGAGAAAAGGTCTTGGCTCAGCTGGCGCAGTATACCGTGGAACTGCTGGTGCGCACGTCTACGAAAGGCAGCGCTCTATCGGCTCTAGCATGGACTCTGAGGCGAATTGACGTCCGCTTGAAGCGTATTCTGATTGGAAACCTCCGTTCGTCATTCGATCCCAGTGATTGCCTGGTCCAGCGTGCAATGGCTGAAGAAAAGTACCTCATACCGTCGTTGGATACCTTCTCCTTTCCATTGATGCACACTGATCTCAGTAAATCGAATATCGTTGTTGACGAAGATCATAATATCACGGGTTAAGAGATCCCTACTCTCTTCGCTCATGTCATTGAGCTGAAACTACTTAGAATCTTGGACTGGGATGACTGGGCTTGTCGATTGCCTCTGCAATTTGCGGTGATATGTCCAACAATGTTTTCTGCTGATACCGACCCTTTGGATGAGGCACTGTCCCGAAATGACCGCCTGGCATTCGCCTCTCATTTCTCATCAGCGATCGGCTCGTCGAATTTCCGTGATCTTGATCTGCCCTCGATATTATTAAACGACGAACTGCAGATTTTTCAGTCTCGATAGGGAGTAAAGGAGTGTATGCTTTGTGGGTCTCGAGATATTCCAACCGCAGCGCTCATTACCTCAAAGCAGCCGAGAAAGCACTAGATAAATTCATTCTGGCCCATCCAGAAATGGCTACTGTTCCCGAAGTGCTCTCTGTACGCGCTTCTTTATTGGAGATGCAGGATGGATACCTGAAACATTAATTGAAAGGTGTGTGCTCGTCCATTTTCGTAGAAAAAAATGTTGCATTGGAAAACATGCACTAAATGAAGTGGACGACAATCAATTTTGCGCATAGAGAGATCAAGATAAACCGTAATACGACAAAGAAATCAAAATCAAAATCAAAATCGCAATCGAATGTTGATGAAACTCGAGAAAGAGAAACAATATTTTTAATGAGCGTAGTGAGTTGGGTTATTAGAAGATCAGAAGGCAATACCCCAGCTGATAGCAGTTTCCGAAGGACCGTCGTTGATATTCGGTGCTTCAGCTTCGGTATTGGTGACTTGGGCAAAGGAGTGGCGAGGAGCAGAAGGATCTGGTATGTTATCGGAAACGGAGTCGAGTTTTAACGCGTGCAAAAGTTCGTTCAGAGAGCCTTGGGATGTTTTGTGTGAATTAGAGTGGCTGTGAGATCCTTTAGAATATGTGTCGGAAGAGCTGGCGTCGCCACGGTCGAGTTTGGTACTAGAAGGCTCGTCCTTCACACCCGAGAGAGAGTCATTGGGAGCGGGATTACCATCCCTTCCCTGTGAATCACGAAGCGCCAATCGGATTGGGAGCATCAACGGTCGCAATGCAGGTAGTCGATCACATGAATTTGAAGCACGATGTCGGCAGGAATAGATGACGGTTGCGCGATGGCGTTCGAGAGCAATCGCTTGAGCGCGGGCTGAAAGTGAGCTTAACGATTTTGGACGGCAAGAAGTGATAGGAGACGGGTCGTTGGATGACTGAATCTCAGCCTTCTTAACTTTGTCTTGCTCGTGGATTAGGTGAGGACTAGATTCCAGATGCGAGTATGGTACAGAGCTGGGGTTGAAGGCAGAGTTCTCTATTGGTCGAGGTGTAGCAGAGGGACCTTGGATAGCGGGCGAGTCAAGACTGGAGCTAACCATAGATACCCAGGCCTGAACGGCACGACCACGATCGAAGGATACCACTTCCGTACGACCAGAGGAAATTCGGCGGCTTCGCCCAGACAAGAATTTTTTAGGGGGAATGTCCAAAGGCGTTGCAAGAGATCCAGAGGGGTTATTCAAGTTCGGGGCCATAGGAGCGTCCGTTCTACCGAGGATACCACAGTCATTAGACGATAAATCAAGCGCTCGCGAACGGTCATCATAGGTTGGAGAAACAGCATCAGCAACTGGAGCGCCAAATAACGAATTGACAGTGACAGAGTCGGCAGGGTTTGCATAGACATTTTCAGCACCAAAAGAAGAAAGCTCTGAAAGCGGCCCCAATGTAGGACTCCAAGCACGAGAGATTTTAGGAGCAGGATAGTAAGGGAAAGAGAAACGCCAGAGATAGTCGCTGTCGGACTCTTCGTTCTGACTGCGAAGATCAACGATGCGGGATAGATTTCCATCGGCGGTGAGCATTGTTATCCTGCGAGAAGGTTTATCGGGGATATGCGTTGATGAAGGGGAGTCATGCACGTCGGCGTTGGGATTGTTGATAGACAGCGTGGACTCAAGTTGTTCTGCTTCGACTATAAAATACAATGTTCACGTCAGAGTACTCAAGCATAGACCACGAGGTAGTGACATACGAGAGTCTCGAGAAAGAGGTGTATCGGGTGTGGCGATGTGAGCAGAAAGCTGGGAAGAGCGATAGGATCGAGGAATGCTTGTTGAATGTGTTTTCGCTTCCGTCAACTCATCCAACGTGGCACCAGCTTCTTCGTCAGGAGCACACGAGGAAATATCATAGATATTTGTGGATGACAGCCGACTCTTTCCCCAAGCTACCAGGTCATTGAGAGGCTTGACGTCTTTCTGACGATGTATGGAAGGGTCTGCGTCGCTCTCCTCCGAGTCGCTCACAGTGTAAATGGCGAGATCGGCGATATCCACATCGGATGGCGAGGGACTGGTGCTGTAGAATGAGTCGCCATGAGTCGAGAAAGGATCTTCGTCGTAGCACGGAGTAAAGCACGAAAACGAAAGCGACGAATCCGTATCAGTGATAGTAGAGCTAGGTGTCTCTTGTGAGGTCGGATCGGAAGATCTCCGAGAGCCTGGAGGTTGAAAAATCGATAGAGGAGAGAGAAGCGTATGGGATGGCGGAAATGAAGTAATAATAGGAAGCCCTGGGAATCCACGTCGACGAGCGAGATTCCCAAGAGGTAGCTTCGACGTTCCCGAAGAACCATCATCCTCTTCATAGCTGTCGAGCGTGGGGATGGCTGACTGCGACTGGTATTCATCCCCGTCGCATGTTTGATAATCAGAGTTATCAGATCCGTCGTCATCATCAGAGTCGCTCCCTAAATCATGTCCCGATGGATCAGTTACGGTGATGATGGGAGTGTTTAATACAATGGAGGGTGGAGGTGTAGAGTAAACCGAGCGGGAGTCCAGAGAGTCGCTAGAGGCAGTGATGGTGGTGTTGTCGTATGTACTGTTGGACGGCGACATATAGGTCTCCCTGATCTGTTCGGCCCATGAACCCGGGATAGGTGGATCCAGCGCATTTTCTTCGCAGATATTGTTGGCCTCGAATAAGCTGTTCTCTCCATATATGGCTAGTCTGTTCCGAGCTATTCGTGAAGCTCGAGCGAAGCCAGCACTTAGACGACACATCGCACCTATTACAAAATATAATTAGCTTCATATAGATGAATATACGATGTACTTACTGTAATCCAAGACGGTGTCTACGCCCAGTGTTCCAGATGATCTCAAGGTCGGGGTGGTGATTGGAAGTTCCATTGTAGGCGATTTTCTACGTATGAGGGCCATAAAACCAGAGAAGACGAAAATAACGGCGTTCAGAATGAAGGCGTAAGTGGTAACGAGTAGAATGTGGCATTTTTTACACCAGGTTCTCGTGAGAGTAGGAATTGACATTGCGTATTCAAAGGAATGGTTTGTCGAGTCCCGGAATTAATACAAGAGATGCATCCTTGGCTGACTTCTTTCACAGCGTCCGAGGCTGACGATATGCCTGGAAATCCAGCCTATGACTCGAGCGTCGAACGTCGAGATGAGAGCTCGCAATGCTGGACTAACAGTCCAGGCGTGTTTGCTCTGTATTGGTATTGGTTGACAAACAACTAGTAAGCTGGATGGGGATTCCATGGACAGAAAACCGAGAGTTCAGAGAGGCCCAAGGTATGTCAAGTTGTACAGGGTTCAAATTCAAGTTGGGTGCACACTGCAGGTTGACGTTATAATTTATCTGTCACTGAGAGGAGCGGCGAACTCCGTTTCCCGGTCCGTTTTACCCGGTCGTAATTCTGACTGGTCCAGGAGGGCAGGAGAGCGCGGGCGCGAGGACAAATTAACCACGACTCACAGGTTCATGGGTCAAGCAAAAAAGAAGACATTCAGATATGAGAGGGATGGTTGGTAGCCATGAAAAGGACTTGAAACGCATTCCTTGTCAGAGGGAAACGCGCTCTTGACACGCGAACACCTCGATTTGGGCATGAGGTGGTGCGTTGAGCAGCCTATGGCAAATGCTGCTGGAACGCCACTGAATTCAGATGAGAAAGCTTCAGATTGAGCATAGTTCAGTGCAGCTGTTAAAGAAAGAGGCCAGCAGGAGCTGAGCTGGACGGAGAGAAACGCACCTAAGGCATGGGCATAAATCATGTATGCGCCAAAGAAACCTTCTACTCTCTATATATGGCCGTGAGGCAGAACCCGGTAGAAAGGAAATAGGTGACGTCCTTCCCGAATCCCCGTTTTGCGTACTCTACATCGAAGCTCGAGGTGTGTAGACCATAACTTTGCATTGAGCATGGCTTCGACTGCGTAATGGTCAGGATGATGCAAAGACAAAGCAGGAAAGGACGTACGAGGGCCAATTACCGTGTACGTTGAAACACACATCATCGACGTTGTCCATCGTCAAACATGTTTGGTGATGGTTACATGGACAATACCTCGTGGCTGTGCACAGTGGACGCAAATCGCCTGTGGCGGCACAAAGTTCTCCATTCTGGGAAAGGTGCTTTGGAATGCAGTCCTATTCAGTTGGGGGCTCGGAAAATCTGAGTCCGATTTTGTTGCTGTGGCGTTAATAAAGAGAGCCTTGAAGCTTGAAAATTGCTCGTGCATCTACTGCTATTTTATCTTGAATCTAGCATTTCGGGGAACGAAAGCGTAAAGGCAGAATTCATCGAGGTGCACTGGAGGAGGCTTTCAAATCGATCTAATATCAAATTATTAATTGACGGAGTGATACAACGTATCTACAACTGTATTCAAACGTCCTGAGATGTTGTATAATTACCGCGTCGCTGCTCATAAATTATAGCGACAATGCAGCCCAGGAGTTGGGGGGAGCTAGAAGCCATATATCATTATTCTAGCGACTTATACCCATCATTTCCATTCTTTTTTTCCTCTTCGAAACATCCACCTACAAACATACTATATCATGATGCTCACAGTGGTTTGTCTCGGTTTATTCTTATGTGTATTCATCTGCTTTGATTAATCGAGTGTTTTTGAAAAGGTGACAGTTCCGGGCCTAGCGTATATGTGCCTTGGAGGATTTGTCGTGGCTGTAAGTACTCGTTTGCATACGGCTTGATATCGAGTTCTTACAACTTCATATGATATCAGTTTTCTATGTTCTCACTTTTAGCGAAGGAAAAGGTTGCTCAATTATTTCTGCTCAGCATACATCCAACTAAACGTTGTTTCAAATCTTGTTAGATTTATGTAAATGAAGTCGTTCTCGGTACATTATTTGGGATCTTTATAGGTCCTCACTTCGCTGGTATATTCGATCCTCGACATTGGGGCAGTCACTCGGATGCCATCACACTCGAAGTCATGCGAATAGTTCTGGCAACAGGCCTTTTTGCCATCGGCGTCGAGCTACCTAAATCGTACATGGGAAAGCATACCAGAAGTCTACTACTTATGGTGGTGCCTACAATGGCTATTGGATGGGTAATAGTAGCGGGTATGTTTTCTTTAGTGATAGATGACGAAATTCCTCATCCAAGACTCAGGCCTTCTCCGCGCTATATTCCCAGCATTAAGTTTTGTCTCGTGCTTGGCGATCGCCGCTTGTCTGACCCCAACTGATCCTATTATATGCGCGGCCATAGTTGGTATGATCATCTCTACCTCTATTTGACAAAATGACTTCTGAAGGTTTTCAGGTGGTAAATTTGCTCGCAAAAATGTGCCGGAGGACCTTCGCCATCTAATTTCTGCGGAATCAGCAGCGAATGATGGACTTGCATATCCATTTCTGACTTTGGCTATTTATTTGACGTTGGATAGGACCGGCGGTCAAGCAATTAGCCATTGGATTCTCATCGGCTGCCTCTGTAAGCATGTTTTCTTGGCTTTACCATTTCGCCATATATCCCACTGAACATACCCAAAAGACCAAGTCCTTCTTGGTGTTTTCATAGGTTCAATTCTTGGTGCGTCAATCCTATACCGGTCCAAACGGATAGTCGATGATAATGTATAAAAATAATTACAGGATTCGCATTCTCCTACCTCATGAAGTTTTCCCATCGATATGAATTCATCAATCGTGAATCCTACGTGGCGCAGTTCATCGCGTTAGCAATATTCATTACTGGTGTGGTTAGCACGATTGGAAGCGATGATTTACTCGCTGTATTTGCCGCGGGTAAGACCTTACTAGATCCCAAGGTAACGGAAGAGCATTCATTTTATTTTCAGGTTGTACCATTTCCTGGGACGGCGATTTCAAAACTCATACAGAAGGAGAGGTTTTTGCCTCAGTCGTCGATTTAGTCCTTAACTGTGCATGCTTCATTTACATCGGAGCATGGCTCCCTTTCGGAAAGTTCACTATCCCAGAACTGGGAATAGATCCCGTCAAACTGGTCGCCTTGACAGTGGGGATCATGTTGTTGAGGAGGATTCCTGCAATTTTGGCTTCGTATAAGTGGATCCCAGAGATTCACTCCTGGAAAGAGGCTTTGTTCACCGGTCATTTTGGTAATACATATCTTGACGGTATGGGTCTCATTAGACTGACTTTTTTTTTACAGGCCCAATGGGCGTTGGTGCGGTATTCATCTCAACACTCGCCCTGACCAAGCTTCCTCAGCCAGCCGACCCTCCTATAACACAAGCGCATTACCTTGCTCTATCCCTCCACCCTATTGTATCTTTCGTCGTTCTTGCCTCAATCATTATTCGTGAGTCATTACTTGCGATCAATTTCAAACGATTTGAGTTCACCGTACTTCAGATGGCCTGTCAATTCCATTCTTTAGTCTTGGAGTCAACGTGTCTCGTACCGTCTCTATGTCAAATACCATGACACAAAACTCCATATCGAGACTCTATCCCGAATGGATGTCAGGTATTAAACGCAACCCTACCCTTCCCACTTACGCGGACGAATCTCAGCAGCGTCCTCAAAGCTTCGAAAGTAACGTCACAGGCCAGGAGTCCGAGCGTCTCGGCCCCATGAGGTCTGTCAACACCTCAAGGGAGGAAGGGAGGGAGAAAGTATTGGAGGAATCTCCAGATTTGAAGGCGAATAGCAGGGTTGTCCATTTCCCTCCAGCCCAATGACCCCGGTTTGTAGCTCTCCGTTGTGAAATTCAGCCATCCAGATATCCAGGATACTTACGATGGGAGATTTAGGAAGGTCGCGAATTTAAAGGGATGAGTTTTCTGGTCTGATATTTTGGTCCTAAGTTATAGCGTTAACGTTGATTTTAGACATTTCCCATTTGTTACACATAACACGTACAATTAAGAACGTTTTCATACCTGCATGAGGCTAGTATGTACCACGCAACGACATCCTTTCAGCATTTTCACCAACGCTTCTCGGCGTATATCATTCCCAGAAGACTTCAAGAGGGTGCCGACGAGATCTTACTTGGAGCAAACGTGGTGTCTTCCAGCGCGACGACCACATGTTTGAGAGAAATGTCATATTGGAACATGATTATGGGGATACTTTCAAAGAGCAACAAGCAAGGTAGAAAGACATGTGCAGAGGCAATGCAGATAGGGAGAAAGACAAGATATCGGCGAGATATGCCATGCCATCGCCCAGCCAATCCGGAAGATGATAACAACAGGGAAGTCGCATGTCAAAGCTTTGAAGGACGGATTCATCCGAGAGACTGAGGACGTTTATCGATACGGAAGTCGCTCGTCGTAGTTACCAGATGGCAGACGCAGGCTGTCACTGGCATCTGCCTTCGTCGTGCGAGTGAAATCGAAAGGAATGCGGAACAGTGAAAAAGGGAGGTAGAGCTTCGAGTGCTGAAGCCCCCATGACCATAAAATAAGAGGCTATACAAGGAGTACAGGGCCCAGACTAGGCTTCACGACAAATACGCTGTTCGGACTAGGTATTTGAGCAAGTTCGAGTGTAAGTGTGGTTGGTATTACTATCAAAATCGATCAAACACGATTGAACATTAACTCGGGCCGTTCTGCCCGGTGACTCTCAACAAGGCTTTGGCACAAGTTCAACTTCTTGAATCGTGTCGTCAACTTCTCAGTCGTCGTCGGGAAATCTCTCCTGGAACGCGCAATCTTTGTTCCCGGATTTACTTGCAAATTTATGTAAAAAGAGACTTCCGCCGTCTGTCTCTGCTTACTTATCTGCAGTGGCCACTCTATGTACGCTGTTCAACGTTCAACGTTCATTAAATTTTAATCCGATGGAACCATCAAGCAACGTTTCGCTTCCAATCGCCGCATGCTTCAATGAAGTCTCCATCAGAATGGCAAGGACCTGTCTGGATTCGATCCTGATTCTATTGTCTTCGAGGTAATTAAAAACATCAGCCTTGTTTTTGAACTCAATGTAGGTATAAGGATACGCTAGAAGACTAGTCAAAGGATATCTCCGCCGCCATCCATCGAGGTCGAACCGGCCTCTGTACTCTGGATATCTTGAAGGTGGGTGCGTCCTTGGCTTTGTTCCTTATCTGTCATAATACTGGCAAGTGACCCGTCTAAACTCCTGTCGAATGATCCTTTCTTTTCTCCAGCACTTGCACAGTGCACTCCAGTCAAGCTAGGCCACGAGCCCAAATGGCCCCCAAGAAGTACATATGGATAACCCTATGGTTCCTCATCACTGCGCCTATTATAATGTGGGATGCGGGATATGTGCTTATGCGGTGAGCGCCACACGAATCTCGCAGCTTTCATCTTGGGCTTACGTTCATTCGGTGTCGAGACCACGGTCGATGGAGGGAGGTGACTTGCGATGGTTCTGGAGTGGATTCGACATGTATGAACGAATCGATAACGTGCGTGATTCAGCCGTTGTAGTTTTTCAACTCATCGCTAACCTGTATTTTGCAGGTATATAGCGTCAAAGGATACCATGAAAAGGCGGGATTTGCGCCTGCAGCAGGTCCGCATTCCTCTCACAGAATATCTCATTCGTTAGTGAGAAAGATTTTCTAGCTGTTTCTAATCTGATTGAGACTCATTGAATGTACGGCCTCAGCTACGTGCCCTTCGTTACGCTTATCATTAAATCTTGATCGCTGACTGAAAATTCTCTTGGTACAGCTGCTTTATGTCTATCTGGTGTATGTTTCTCCGAGGAATATCGCGCCACTCTTTGGCTTCGCAGGCGCTGGGCTCACGCTGTCGAAAACGATGATCTGGATACTCCAAGAGCATTTCTGCGGGCATTGCTCACAGAGTTCTATGAATAGGTTGGACGAGACTCTCAAGTTCTGGGTCGCACCCAATATGTGAGCGTTTTCCCCCATGCTATTCAAGTTTCCGACGGGATTCGGAGCTGATTGCGATATCTATCCTGCAGCATGTGGGTCGCTTTCTGCTCTATGATTGTCATAACGCTCGGAAATGACATCGCCGTATCGCTGAACCAACCGACAGTCAAGAAAGCGGAATAGAAGCATGCAGTTTAGATTTATATAGACGATGAATTTTTTTCCTTCGGTTAATTTGGGCTTTTCTTTCAAATTGTTAAGCTTAAACGTTTGTGCCGCATATGAAATCTTATGCTCTAGCTTCGATCGTGGACCGTTATCAACATCTGCTATGACAAGCAATGTTCTTTTGGCGGAAGGAATCCGATAGGTACAACTGCAAGAAGTTACATACATACGTGGTTCTGCAAGTTTCGCATCATGATCTTCCAGTTTGCTTCCAGTCTCTCCTTGGTCTCTCCGGCTCATTTGCGAAAAAGAATCGAAAAAGAATACTATTTTTTCGGCTACTATGCTCGTGATAATATTCTTATAAAAACTTATAGTGTAGTGATATTTCTAAATTACTATGTTCCCTAATCTTGGGGGTTTATTATACTCGATAATTCAGTCCACAGAGTTTTTGGACAAAAGCGATTTCGTGCCGTGGAGCGCTGTTTCAAATTTAAATCTCAGTCTGTTCAACTCACAAGCTGTGTTTGAATTTAAGCCAGTGGACGATGGTCGGTCGTGGATGCTACTGTACTCTAATTCACTATTAGCCGCGACGTCAAGCCTCTTTCACCAGTTCAATAACCATCTAGACTAGATGTTGACCGGAAACGACTAGCTCCATGAACACCTCTCTTCCCCAACTCAGTATTCAGACCTTTCTCAACCCATTTGAAGTCTATTCCGACCAACGCGAACAAGGGTATCAAGGCAGTTCACGTCATGTTCGTTTGCGGGGCGTAACCCCTGCGGGAGGCGGCTTGATTGCAAGATGCGAGGATGGGGTTCGGTGTGCAGTGACCGGAAAAGAGTGTATGTTGCGTTGATATCTCTTCACTGAAGGACCACTGATTTTCTTTAGCATTGAGAATCTTACATATCTCCGAGCCCTCCCAGGGAGGACCTCCGGAACACAAAACGCACACTGGGATAGGTGGCCACCGAATCGACGCGTCTCGTAACTTCTGGGAATCCAGCGGATTGAAGATTGACAGTGCTAGCACTGATATTGCATGGGGGCACGGTCGTATGTCTCTATCTCGTTTTCGCGTTGCATATCTGATGTGCCTATCAGTTTTGTCGAACAAGATCCTCACGGCTGCCCGGAATGGCGAACTTATAATGTGGGACATTAATAAGTCTGGAGCGACCAAACTTGGTGCGTCGATAATATCTGCGCTGTGGGGTGCCGTCTGAATTGCATTCAGAACGACGCACGAAGGACCATATTCGTGCCATTAACAAGATGTCGTTGTCGCAGGTCGTGGAGCATTACTGCATTACTGGTTCTGCGGATGGACATATGCGCGTTTGGGTAAGAGCGCGTCGAATGTCTGCCTACTTGATCTCATGGGACCATAGGATTTGCGAACAATGTCAAAATCCATTATGCGTATTGCTCATCCGACGTCCATACGAAGTCTGGTTTTCTCACCAAGCCTTTTGCAACCATTGCAGGCGGTGGTGGGGCTCGACAACGGGACTATTTATCGGTAGGCCATTCCACTATTCTTTCTTAATCTCACTGACCGTACTTTATAGATGGGATTTGAAAATGGGTCAACGAGGGCAGCTTGACAAACTTCCAGTAGCACACAGTGCTTCTGTTACAACCCTCGACTGGTATTCGCCAAACGGCGTAGCTGGCTCGATAGGTGTTGCTGGTGCTATCGATACATCTGCGATGGGTCTTGGATGGCTCGTCAGCGGAGGCTTGGATCGGTGTGTCAAGGTATGGGATCTCACATCCCCCGGCGCGAACCTCCACATCCCACACAAATCAACCTATACACTTCATGCTCCGTTCCCCATTAGACGGCTTGCATGGCGTCCAGGTTACGAGTGCGAGCTCGCCATCGTCTCCAACACGGACTACTCTACTCATACCCTTGACGTCTCCTCAAGCAACCCTGCGCTATCTCTCCTGGTTCGATTTCACGAGTGAATAGTGGATTGGGACTGGACTCTCTAATGCGTGGTGGTGGCGCTCACTCAGGACACCACACCACCAACACGATCGTTCAGGATGGTCGAAAGAGAAACAAGCGCATCTCGGCGTACCAGGACAACCCAATCAAGGTGGAGATGCAAAATCCTTGTTTTCTTCCTCAGGAGATGCAGTGGAAATCTGGGACGTGCGACGAGGTTGGCTTGCAAAGTGGCGCGTTACAGGATCAGAGAGTGAGGGAGGGGCTACTGGTACGTCGAGCGCATGATTTTGAGACTTTGGTCACTTAAATTTCGTGGTAGACATCATTTTCAGCGATTCACATGCTCTCTGGATGCAGCATGCAAGTGGCGCGTTCTCTCAATTGGACTTGCGTGATGCGACGAAGCCTATCGATTCCATACCTCGTGCGGCCGCGACATGGGAAGTTACTGGGTCGATGGCGTTCGTTGTCGACAATGTCGAAAAATGGGAGGCTCCCTATGATGACATGTGCGTGATTTAAGTCGTTCTTTCTGTATGCTTAATTAACGCCAAGAACTTAGCGTCCCCGAGCAGCGTGGAATCACAGAACTCAGAAAGCCTGCCATCAAAGCATTGGGTGATCTACCGGCAAGAATCATGACGCAGGCAATTGCTACCTATGCGAGTGACTTTGAGCCTTGCGATCCAAAAAATTTCACAACGCTTGCGAGGAGATATCTTCGAGGGACAGATCGAAAAGAATTTGTGCGTATAACGCCGGCGTATGTTTTTTTTTTCCCTCCGAAAGCGAACATAAATTTATATCACGTCATTCACAGGTCGCGTTTTCAGCAGGTCACCCGTCCGCCGCGCAAGCCTGCTCCTCCTTGGAACATGCTCGAGGAATATGTGCCTCCTGCACCTCCGCATCCTGTTGCACACCCAACTCAATCCAATAAAAAATCAGAAACTCCCAAACCAGCGGCACAATCTGAACCTTCGCCCACTTTCTTCGCATCGGCGAGTAACTACGCATTTCCTGTGTCTACCAGTACGGGCGTATCGCCTGACGCTGCGACAAGCTACTCGCACAGTCCAGCCAGACGACCCCCGAATCCTTCCATTCCTGGTTCGCGGTTATCGAGCTATAGCGGCTCTGGCGCGCTCCCTTCATCCATGAACGTTCGCTCTCCCTCGAGATCGGGAATCACCCCAAGTTCATCTACGGCCTCTTCCCCTCGACGACTTCCTACATCTCTCCCATCTTCAAACCACGATAGTCGGCGAAGTCCTGCGGTTACACGCAGGGATTCGACCGATGCCAACGCCCCTGGGCTCGTGGGATCTTCAGTGTTATCGGCATCATTGACGATGACCGCGATGAACCGTCACTCCTCGCTTCCAGTTACCCCAGTGCATGGCACGAGTCCCAACGAGAGGAGTAGCAGCATGAGTAGTAGCACGCGCCATGTCGGCGAAGGCGTTCTGGATGACTCAGACTCGGAGGAATCTGAGTTTGCTGAGGACGGAGAGGACGAAGACGAAGAAACTGCAGGCGTGAATTCGAGTGAGGATGAACATGTAAACGAACGGTCTGCCGGACATGGGGTCCTTCTGATGGGGGTGACTGCGCCGAGACCATTCCCTACTCCAAGTCCTCTATCACGGATCATGCGACATCAAGTGTGGTCAGAGGACGAAGATGACGTTGGTGAGAGTGAGGAAGAGGAGAGTAGGGACAGTGATGCCGACGATAGCGATGTGGAGGAGCACACAATGTTCAAGGAGGCGCACCATGATGACGGGTATACAACCTCATCGTCTCAGCAGAGGTCCAAGTCATCTTCTGATACGCAACCACGACACCGTGGTCCAATGCGTATCAAAGCACGTAGCAAAAGCTTCAACGTAGCTTCGCTCGCAGTTCGTCCACTAGCACTCACGCACCACGATTCCCAGAGCAGTATACGCACAGTGACCGCTCCGGGCGGCGAGATACCCCTCAAAGACAGGCGTAATCAACGAGAAGACGGCAATAGCATGGCAGATATGGTTCATAGTTCAACACGGAACCAGCTAGAGCCAAGAGCAGTACATAGTCGAGTGAGGTCGCACACAGCGCTTGACCACATGACGAACCCTGCAGCAACAAAGGTTGCAGCCAGTTTGGCAAGTACCGGTATTGGTGCTAAGGGTGGGACCGAGAAGGGACATGATAAGGAGAGGGATGTAGGAAGGGCGGAGAGCTTTCCAGATCGAGGCGAATTGACGGAACGCCGCATTGAGAGTATACGCGCGGAGGATAAACGGTTCCGCGAAACTACGTTGGACGCTCTGAAGGATGTATTGGAAGAATTTGCCGATGAGGTGAGGATCTCGGATGTTTCTCCATGAGTCTCATTTCTAATCCTTGTCTTTCACAGGGAGATATCCAGATGTGTGCGATGTTAGCTTTGGTCTCATCCAAAGAATTAGATATCTCACTGGCACGCGTTTCCCGTTTTCTCGATTCATACATTGGTGAGGATTGTTCTGCAGATATTCATTTCAATGGCTCAATAAATACCGACGTCTTACAGAACTTCTGAGTCGCTTCCGGTTGTACACCTCAGCCGCATATCTACGTAAATATTGTGGTATTGAAGATGTTCGAAAACCGACTATGGTTTGTCCAATCCAATTAATTTGGGTATGAACCTTCATCTCAACTATTTTGTCCAGCTTGAGACAACGATTTATTCTACTTGCGGGAAATGTCGAAAGCCTTTACTACGGCCAGCAGGAACCTTGAAAGGTACTGTCGCAAACAAAGGGGCATTCTCATACTGTTTGGTTTGCTCGCAATCCTGCATGCCATGTTCCATTTGGTTAGCTCATCCACGTTCTTTATGTTCCAATGTAAACTGATTTACTGTTTTTGCTGATACAGCCGCCTGCCCGTTCGCGCATTACTTTTCCACTGTTCTGTGTGTAATCACGGCGGTCACCAAGATTGTTACCGTCAGTATTACTTCCATCACCGAAAGCAAGAACTTCCTACCACATTCTTTCCGTCCGACAATCGAGGTCGGTCACCGCTGCGCCAGTCCCAGACAAGTTCGACGCAGGATGATTCGAGTTCGGCGATCGGTGACACCCAAAATAGTGCAATCCTCACTCTCCAAAGTGAGTCGAGTGCGACAATTGGTTTGCAAAGCAGTTTAATCGCAGGTTCAGCGTCTTCTATACAGACAGTTGAGGCGACACCGGACATGAGCCCTGTGCATTCTAATATGCCAAAATTGCTTGGATATCAGTGTCCGGCTGGCTGTGGCCATTTCTGCTGGGCAACAAACATATCGGATGGCCTTATAGATCTTCCTTGAGCTCTATGTATAATGTAATGTTGTAGTCTGGCAAATGTATTCTCTAGGTATTCGATTCGGAAGCAATTGAAGCGTCAATAAATACAGAAAGCATCGTGACCATGGGGTAGACAACGTCGGAGCCTATAGAAAAGCAATGATGACTGAAATAGTGATCCAACGCATCAGTACGCCGCTACCGAATGAAATCGCCGTAGAATGAGCTGTAGATGTGACTGGCGATGCAGGTAGGATAGTGAACTCTCTGAACATCTGCGCAGCAGCTTGACCATAATCTAAATTGCCGGACTTCGACGTAATGATTAAAACATAGTACAATGAAATATATCACGATCACCACATCTATGAACTCACCTTATACGCTGGAACTTCGTGCCCGGCGCCAAAAACACGGATGTAAGTGAAGTTGCCAGCCTGCTTGAATTGGCCCGCAACTTCGCCAGCTACTTTGTAATCCTGGAACTTTTGGTTATCGTAATCAGACGAGAACTTCGTATTGAGGTTAGCGATCTGAAATCAAAAGTATCAGATTGTTTTCAAGGCGAAGGAGATTTGATAAAGAAGTGATTTACCATCGCTTCGACCCCCATAAAGTTGACGATATAATCCTATATCCTTCATTAGCATCAACACTGTAGTAAATTCAGAGAACATAATCATACAGCATCTCCGTTATAAATTAATGTTCGAACCTAAGACGCATGTGAACAACATAAATAACTGAGAGAAAGAGTCTCCTTACACCTGCATTGATCACACTCTCAAGATCAGGTCGAGAGTTCCTCATCCAATCGCCTTCCACGGGTGTCAGAAAATTATGAGGACACAAAACCTTCGATTCATACCTGAAATCGCAAAAGCACCGTAAACGTCAATACTTGATTCAGTGAAGTTGCCCAAGAGTGTGTCAGCGCCTATCGAACCCGCGACAGAGGATAGATACACGTCAAATGCAGGAGGATACGGATCCGGATTATTTGCCAGCACGTAGTACACCTTATGCAATGAATCATGGATTCAATTCAAAATTCGACTCAGAGAAGGGAAACGACTCACGTCGAAATTGCCTGCAAGGCGCACCAATAGCTCACCATTGCAAAACTCCTGGGCGTTCGAACATACAGTATTATTTCCGTTCGCATTACAAGCTTCAATCTGGAAACGAACAATAAGATCGACAATATCCATTAGCAGAATTCACTAACCATATCTTCGCAGCCATTTGTTTCAGTCAAGGACTGATTAGCAGATGCTATAATAGAAGGGCTAACCAGGGGATGATATGGGTTTGTTAGCTGCGTATGATACATATGCCGGATACTGTGCCAAGGGATCCTATTTGTCCAGCAGATTTCTTGAATACAGGCCAAAGTTCAAATGTCTACGGGATTTACTTACAGTCAGACCGTTTCCAATAGCTAGCGCTTTAAAATTGATGTAACCCGAAACAGTTCCATTGGCGCGATGGCGGCATTCTGATCCAGAAAATGTCTGTATGCTTACCAGTCAACAGAGAAAGAACGGACGGCTTGACCTCTTACGCTGCAAAAGTGGGCCCATAATGCCCACCATAGCTATTCAAGCATCGCAATGAGTTTTGAAGAAAAGGAGAGCAGTATTGGATTTCACTTACGACTCGTCCAAATCGCAAGATCTCGGTTTTGATACTAGAGAACGTTGGGTCAGAAAGAAGAAAATTTGCATGAAGGACCAAATGTCCGCAGCTGCCTGTTGTGACGTCCCCACTCGACTCAAACTTCCGTGCGAGAAGCCTGTACCGACAGGTTGATCAATATACATGATATTTGACTCGTTATTCCACGAGTAAGGATTGAGGACGACTGTAGAGCTATCGTTCGTGATTCGACATGGCCCGTGTTCTTGGAATAAACCAACCATGCTGGAGCTCCCGGGCTGTGAAGAGGTTGTTACAGTTGACTTTCTCATAATGCATAACGTACTAATGCATAAATGTCATAATGCATAACTTTTTGCGAAAACCACGTTGGTATGCGGGGAAAATGCATACATATTGCATATTGCATAATGCATAGCCTTCTGAGTCGAATATGCATTATCAGATAGGAAATTGTAGGCAAATCTTGCACTTATGGGCCAGAATGTGGCCCCCAAGTGACCCGAAACTTCTTATTTTTACTACTGTTAATCGCAATATTGGGTCAGAAATTCACAAAAACATTGAGATTGTTCAGAAATGGGTCAAATTAACCAAAATGGGAACTTCCTGATGGCACCTTGCTGGCAGCACCTCTTTACTATGTGTCTCTTATGCTTATAAGAGCATTAGATGCGTGAAAACTCATCACGCAAAACAGATGAAATGATGTCATAATAATATCTCGCACAAATCGACACATCGAACACCTCGGGGGGTCGCCGACAATGTCACACTTTGCAGGGAGGTCACATAGTATCCCACGTATGTCACTCTATGTGACACATTTGACAATGCATAATTCTCATAATGCATAGCCAAAAGGGTGTTTCACTCGGTATGCATTATGAGAAAGTCAACTGTATTAGTATAAAAAATTATACAGATGAGTGGGTTACTGACTCCTCCGTTGAACCAAAGGGTGAGAGGGGCTGTATCCGGATTATTTCGAGCTTCGAAGAACCAAAACCTTCGAAGACGCGATTCTAATGTTAATAATCATCACACATGGACAAGATATTCGGCACACCAGATGCTATCCGTAGCAGTAAGATCTCCATATCCCGACGCCTGAAATACATTGGGTGTAGTTTCTGAGTGATCGTTGGGGTCAGGTGTCATCGAGCAGGCACCTAGAGTAGGGGACACACCGCAGATTCCGGAATTCTCGACGAAACGAAGTTTGCCAGCGGTAACATTTGCAGCTGCCAAGCGCGACGGCGATGTGTGTTGTGTGATTGTCTCTGAGGTTTGTGGGACGCCCCCAAGAATGCCGCCGACGACAGGAATCTGCCCGCAGAGTCCGCGCAACGGAACCAGAACCAAAGTCAGAAATGTCAGACCAGGAAGCAACATGATGGTGAGTATCGTCCAAGTCGTGAGGGTCGACAACTTGGAATGAGGCGATACATAACCGCCACTATCGCTTGACAGGTGTATTTTTGTGAGCGCAGAGTCATAGTTCGATTGTTCTTTTGAGATCCCATCACAACGACCCTAAGTGCCCCGAAAAGGAACTCCCGCCGAGACTCTGGTGATGTCGGCGTTCTGAGCATAATAATAACAGTAAATATAGGGTAAAATGTGGTATACCCTCAATAGACCTTGCAGGAAGTGCTAAATATGCGGCAGCTC
Source organism: Pholiota adiposa (assembly GCA_009935795.1). Taxonomy (NCBI): domain Eukaryota; kingdom Fungi; phylum Basidiomycota; class Agaricomycetes; order Agaricales; family Strophariaceae; genus Pholiota; species Pholiota adiposa. Next base: position 135,035 of record QEYC01000138.1, on the reverse strand, counting down.
TACCGAATGTATGCTTACTTTGGGAAATATGTCCAAAATTGGACACACCGAGCGCGTCACCATGCAAAATCAACTAATTCATTCACCACTCATGCTGGAAAACTGAAGTTAATGCATGCATCCCTTCCTGGGAGACCAGAGGTCGAGAAATCCCAGTATACATTCTTTAACTATAACCAAACATTCTAAGGGAGCTCCCTCCAACAGAAACACTGATTCAAAGTATATTCTGTAGCTCTACAAGTGCCTAAAAAGGATTATCGGAGTACTCGTCCGGGCGCATCAAGCGGCACGGGCGGCAAGGGCGGCACATGCTCGGATCAACAGTTGGCGGGCTTTTTTGTCCCAAATTTGAAAATTTTGATGGGATCTCAAAAGAACAATCGAACGATCCCTCTGTGAGCGCAAGTTCGCATCAGACTGATCCGGGAGTCCCGGTAGTTGGATATCTCCAGAGTAGCCATGGTCGCTGTGCTGTTTTCGTCAGGCTATTGCAGTGAATGATGTCGTGCACTGGACATCCCTTGGCTTGATGTTGACCTGAGGTGTGCGAGAGAGTGAATCAAGATTCAAATATTTACATAAGAGAGGCTTGCTTTTCGGAGTTGAAACTTCGGCCTCGGCTTATCCCTGCCGAATTTAAAGTTCGGCGTCTTCCAACTTGGCAACGACTTCAAATTGAAATAATTAAATGCTCTTTCTTTCTCACCATGAACTCTACTTCTTACTTCTTACACACACTGATACCAATCATGCCTTGCCTTATGATCATGAGGATGTACTCGTTTTTACTTTCGGTTTGGGGTGCATGAGCGCTATTTGCCTCTGGCCGACTGAGAGTTCTATCTTGATTCAGAACTTTGAGGGGGATGTGGATTGAATAATGTTCTCACCACTCGATCTCAGTATATTTCATTGGATATCAGTAGACGCTGTTTTCACTGGGGATGAGGGGGCATATTCCAAAGCCAGCAGCTTCCCACCCCCGAGGAGGCCATTGAAGAGGCAACAGTAGCACCTCCGCCATGTGAAGGAGGACTATTATGATCTTGTAAATCAATTGTTGTCAGAGCGCCTCCATCGATATCTATGCTGTCGGATCGAGAAGAGTCTGAATCAGTAGGATGCCCTAAACCAGAGGAAAGAAAAATTTGTCGAACCAAAGATACCGTTCGTGTCTATCGACTAGTGATGTGCCGGCTCGGGCTTTGCTCAAAAGCCCGGGCTTGGGCCTGGCCTAACTTGGCTTGGGCTTCATTAAATGATTCGACCCCAAGAACCCAACAACGATTTTTGGCAGGCCCATCAAGATCCCAGACCTGTCTTACCAACTTGGACCTCCTTCCAAGAAAGCTGACAATGTCCGTGAAAAAATGGACGAGGAAGATACGGCCTTTTTCAATTTGAACCTGTAAAAGTGCACGAAACCTGCGTCGATATCTATTATCGACTGATCGCTGGTCCTTCATCGTCAAAGACGAATGGGCCTGTCTAAAAGCCTAAAGACGACTGGAAACATGGTGCGGAATTTGTTCGGAACGTGATAGACACCTCGAGGTTTCCCCTCTCCAGTCGTCTCCTTCAACCAATGTGGCTTGAGTACGGCAATTCAGCGTGATTTGAAGACGATGCTTAACGTTCACGAGATGGCCAAGAACCCCGAAAGATCCTATGAATTTGCATCTTGCATGCATGAAAGGTGGATAACGCATAAATTAAAATGTACGCACAATGCGTTTAGCCCGCAGAAGGTATGACGTGAATGTGACGTGTGACGTGATGTTCAGTTTCGCCTCGCGCCAGTTCTCCCAAGGTCGCATTCCTCACCTTCACATCCTCGTTCGCTTCATTGCTTTATCTATCGCGTCGCCTCCCCAACCTGATGAATTACTCTTTTTAATATCTTGCTTGCAATTATCTATCTCTCATCATCAACTTCTCTTCAATCTTTTCTTCCGTTCACTGTTCGACATTCAGACATTCAAGTCTTGGGTTCAGAACCACCAGGTTATCTGAGGGATCTCTGGAATAATGGCAGTCACCGCTGCTTTACCTAGCACACCTAATCGTTCTAATCCTCCGATACACATGCCTTCATATCCGTATCATGGTTCGTCATCGCCTGCACCGCCGTCGCCATCACCATCAAGCCGACATTTACATTCCCGATCCAGCACACATTCCAATTCAGCGCCATCGACGACACCGAGCTCGATAGTCACCTTCCCATCTCCTTCAAGGCCGTCTCCTAGCACCCCTAATGCTCACCCGTACGCGATAAAGACAACTTCAACCGCGCTTCTCTCGCGCTCCAACTCCAGCGCAGCGCAGTCCGCAAATGCCGTTCATCGATACGTGCCGCCTGCGTCTCCATCTCCAATCTCTCCTTCCTCGGGATCATACGGGGCAGAGAGGAGGGAGAAAGTGAGTCCGATTCGAAAAAAGCAACAGGGAGCATGGGGATGGGGAGGAAGGGACGGCACAGGTACAGCAGGAGTCTGACGGATGGGCCCATGCCTGTTCCGATACCGCCCGGAGTAACCAACAATGCCAGCAGCCCATACACGGGATATCAAGCTTCGCCGACGTCGTTTTATCGCGTTCGCGAACGCGCCAGATCCCTCGTCAGCGAGCCGGACGAAGAGACTCCGCGCCGTAGCCTCGAAGGGAAATCGGACATGGGCCCCCCTGCCACACCTTTGCACAGGTACTCTAGATCGGAACCCTTTTTACAGGCCGACAACCTCAACCTCAATTCTCGACGCAGCCTGAGCAACGACGACGAAGAAGGCGACAGCTTGAATCCCGATGGAGTCACTCTCCGTCGCCGCACAGCGCGCATGATCAAGCCTCGCACGCGCAGTCGTAATTCAAGTCTGTCCAGTAATTCGAGCGCCTCGAGTGCTGCTTCGGGAAGAGTGCGCGAGATGGTGCACGAGCTCGAGCGGTCTTCCGCCACTCGAGAGCTGGAGGAAGAAGGCACTGCATCATCGCGCTCCGGCTCACTAAAGTCTTCTTTCAAAGCGCCAAGCTCCCCCTCAAAGCATACCGCAACCCGAGTTCTTCCACACCGACCTAGCGTGAACGATCTCTTCTCCGGACACTACATGAATGACGCCGGTAGCACGAACAACTCAAGCACGCCTGGTTTATTTACCGATAAGGAGGTGGTAGCGAAGGAGCAGGACGAGACTATTACACGGGTCGCGAAGAAGAATGTGCATGGGCGCGAGGCGCGGATGTTGCCATTCCCGCCTACTGCCGCAGCGATGAACATGCCTGGTGTCTTAACGCCATTACAAACGGGTAAGTTTCAGTTAATAATGCGGTTATAGATTCTAAGCACTTTCAATCAGGCGCCGGATCTCCATTCATGGCCACTAATGAACAACAATATCTGCAACAACAATATCACGGCCCTGTGGACTACGAGATCGGTTTCCGCCACGCAGCATCTCCGCACTCCCAGACTTTCGTCGTGCGCCATGGTCCAAGCCCCTCCAATCTCATCAGCCCGAATGCCACAGGTAATAACAGCAATGGCAAACCCGCGCGCCTCCTCCCGTACCCACCCGTCACCTCCGAGACATCCTTGCACCACCCTCGCCCGCGACGCGCCGTCGGCGTGAGCGACCGCGATGCGGATGACACGAGCGCGACGGAAGGCGAAGGGGCGTATGTCACGGCCTTGGAGTCCCAAACGTCCTCAGCCGACACGGAATCGTCGCCTGCCTCTGACGTCTCGAGCGCTATAAACGGCGCAGACGAGGCCACCGAGCTGAGTATGGCGGAGCTGCTAGCGGCGGACCCAGCCGCGTCACAGGCAGTGTCGGGCGCAGAGGCATGGGAGATCGAGCTTGGGGACACGGTGAAGCGTGTAGGCGAGGTAGTCGGACACGGCCATCCGGCTGGGTCAGCGAAGAAGAAGGCAAAGGTGTCGTCTTCGTTCAAAGAGATTGGGAGGAAGGCGGGCCGCGCGGGAACGGCGGAGAAGGCTCACGCCGTGGGGACGGGCAGGGATAAGGAGAGCCTCCGACGCCCTGGGATTATGGGCCTGTTCAATGATATGGAAGGGAACGAGCAGAAGAGGGGAAGTGAAGAACGCAGAGATGCGGAGGAGCGTGCTAGGGAATTTGAAGAGAAGACTAGGGAGGTGGAGGAGAGGAAGCGGGAACTTGAGGTGCAGGCGGAAGAGATTGCTGGAAGGTCGAAGGATGTCGATGACAAGGCCAAAATCGTTGACGAGGTGAGGGAGGAAGTCGAAGGAATGTCAAGGGAAGTCGAAGAAAAGGCGAAAGATATCGAGACCAGGATGAAGAAGATCGAAGAGGACCAAATTGTGCTCGACATCCGAGAACGCTCCCTCGTCTCACGCGAAGAGGCCGTCTCGCGCCGGGAGAAGAGCGTCGACGAAGAAGTGGAGGAAAAGACCCAAGCAAGAGAGGCCGACCTCGACCTCAAAGCTCAATGCGCGGAAGACTTGGAGGCGGCTCTCCGAACTCGTGAAGAGGCGCTGGAGCAGCGCACCAAGGCTGTCGCTCTGCGCGAGGAAGCGGTCTGGAACAAAGGAAAGCCTCACCGAACGCGAGAAGCTGCTTCACCAGGCTGAAGAGAAGTTCCTGGCGGCGAAGGCGCAGTTCCACGAACGCGAACAAGGGTTGGAAACTGCTGAACGAGACTTGACCGCTAGGGAATTCCGCCTTCAGGAAATGGTGGACCGGGAGAAAGAGGAGAGGCTCGCGCGGCCACCGCTGCTGAAGAAAGAGCCAAGGCGCGTGTCCTCAAGGCTGAGAAAGAGCTATCGAGTGTTGGTGTCAGTGTCCTCCGTCGTTGCTGGGGAAGATTTTGTGCTCCCAGTTGTTGGTGAAGCGCGCACACCGGCATTCTTGCTCTCCCTGCCGCGTCTACTTCGATATCTCCCAAGACGGTGGCTTCTTCATCCCAGACTGACGACGCTGATATTGCCATCCAGACGCTGCTGATCAGCCCAGACATAAGGTGCGACGTGGACATCCGACGCGATGCTTTCATGGGCCGCTTAATGGAGGTCCGGGGGACTCACGGATGGCTATCTTGTTCTGATGGGGCATCGGAATGTGTGTTGCCGTGCTGCGTGTCCTGGGGAGGAGGGGTTGGTTTATGCGTCGGTGATTCCACAAACCTGTGATATTTCCTTCTGTTATTCATGTGTTCCTTTTGTTTTTTTTCCCTTTCGTTTCGTATGTGCTACTTGGCAATTGGTTTTTGTGTTTGATTTACCTGACTTACGACCTTTGATGCGCTGTTTTTTCTACGATTTTTTAGTTGTTTTATGCCTACTCACGACTTGCGACGACTCTATCATTATATTTCTCTCCTTATCCGTATTCCGCTTCTCCGTCCTTCGTTCTATTTTGTGCTTGATTTAAAAATTTGGTTTGATGCATATTCCGCAAGAAAGGTTCATGCAGGGAGATAAGCAGGTAAAAGCAGCTGCATGAGGTCGTAAATAGCCATGTGCTCTGCTGTTCGAGAAGCAAAATACTGTTGAAAAGAGGCTGGTAAGATAGTATTTATGTCGTGAATCTCGCTGTGCGCCCACCCATGAGAACATGAATGAATGATCTTGATATCGAGGGAAAGTACTCATGCTGACGTTTCTGCACCGATCAGACGGGGAGGTCAGGGTTGAAGAAATCGGTCGATTCTGCGACGATTCTGACACGATTCTGGAAACGATTCTGCGACGATTCTCACTTCGATTTTTGTCAGAATCGTCCCAGAATCGGGTTCTGACCCTGACCCCCCCAATCCGTTCGCCTCCAAAACTCCGATTCTGGCAAGTTTGATTCTGCACTGCCAACCATCCCTCTCACTTGTTCATTGATTTGTAATTCTTATGGACAACCTTTATTTTACGAATTAAATTTCAGCTATTCTACCCTTCAACTTGCTTTCTTGTCGATTGGTAGATGTAAACCCCATGAAAAATTACCCTGATGATTTTAGGCAATAGTGGGATGATTGAAGTGTTTGGAACCAACACCAACAGAACATAGGTACAAGTGTTGATTATCTATGCGAATAACAAGAGAAATAAAAGGAAGAGATGCGCCAGAATCGCTTTCCCAGAATCGCGATTCTGAGTGTTGTTGCGACTCCGGAGTCGCAACGAAAAGCGATTCAGATTCTGGACGATTCACGGTTTTCCCACGATTCTGGACAAAATGATTCTGGTCAGAATCGACGTAGAATCGTTTCTTGAATCGCCTCAATTTCTTCAACCCTGACCTCCCCTATTTAATTATTATCTATCAGATCAACCTTCGAATTCTCATCTAAGCACTTCAGAAAGTCGGAGTTAAGTTTGGAGGACTGATTTTGAAGCAGGGATATCAGAGTTGGGCATCAGACTCCCGCCTACGCAACAAAATACATGCAGCACCCGCAGTGGATGGATCTATCAGATTAAACGACGAAGGTTTAGATGACCAGTTGAGGAAACACATAATATTCAGCCGCTAAACAGGCGTGATGTATATACTCAGGAACCTAGTTCTCAACCATTTGGGTCCGATGCAAAATCTTACTTACTCGATCCAATCCATTAAAAAAGAGGGGAAGAGGTATTACAGAAAGTGTTTATTTGGAGATATCTCTGAAAAGGTATCGAACATGCTTTCCCGGCGTTGCGATGGGAGGCCTCAGGTAGCCTTTGCAATGTGATGCGCTGTCAATGCGCTGTATATGTTAGAGCACCATTACATAGATTATCAATATGTATAAGAATTTGACATGCATATATCAAGTAATCATGCCGAAGGGGGAAATAGAAGTCCACGATATCAATAAAATAGAGCAGTGGGAGAAGGGGCGAGGTTTTCAACGACCGCTTTATGCGTCGCCAATCATTGCCCCGTGGGAAAGTGAGTATTCCCGTTTAGGAATCGTGCGCCACATTGACAACCCGCTTCCCACCGAGGGCGTAGTCTGTTCACAAGACCTGATTGCCCACAGCCCATATCGCGTGCCAAAGAGAAATATCACTCGCTATCGTCCATTAATAAACCTCACTCGACTAGCGCGTTTTGAAGGACTTGATGTAGGCAGTTGCTTCCTGACCAAGCTCGGACGGAGTCTTCGGTCCTTCTGTCGCGACCGCAGCAAGTCTAGAAACCAGATTGATTCAACCAATGGAAAGCGGTGACACTAGACAGATAGTCCTGCTCAGAAATTGACCGTATAGGTCTGGCGACGAGCTGTAATAGCGCGCTGGTTTTTAATTCTACCGTCGATGACAGTGATGCTGTGGTCCCGAGAGCTTGATATTTGAAGATTGACTAGGAGCAATGTATGTATGATGCACTGGAAAGGTATGGTCAATATTTTCCTATTTTTACCTGGAAGTAAGCTTTACTCTGGTCCTACTTTTGCGGGCCTACCTGTGATAAGCACAGGATTTCGGAAATAAATTATGATTTAAAAAGCTTTTCAATGCGGTCCGTGCATTGAATATTCTGGGGGTTTCCTCGCAATTTTTTGGCATCACAAATATTCGAAGGGAATATTGTGAACTTGGGAAACGTCCTGAATGCTAATTCCCTGCCAAAGTTTCATCTACACACGTTTGTGCAGATAAATATAGCTGAAGAAGTTGTACAACTGTCTCGCCCATGGAAGCCCCGACATCTTGTATTTATCTGCAATTCGAGAATTGATAATCATAAGAATCAACAGTCATACAAGGTTTATACAAGGATAACTAGCTAATGATCATCTCAAGGGAGAGATCAGCCTCTTTAGGACTCGAGGATTTCAATCGATGATAGTTTAACCAGCTGGTCAAATTTCCAGGATTAACAAGTGAAAGAATGTTCATAATAGGTTACTTGAATGTTCATCTTGTGAGTGTTTTGGTTTCTAATAGATCAGTCAGTCAATACGTGATGTATCTCGCAGCTTTATACATATGAGAGTAACGGCATGAAGCGCTGCATAATAGTGGTACAGTCATCCCGTTATTTAGGCGCGGACGGCTCTGTATCAAGTGCGTTGTTCCATTCTCGTCTTCCCGCTTTCCATCCCTTTCGCAAGTAGGCCCGGGGCCAAAATGCTGGATGGAACAAATACATGTTTCTGGTGGGGATACCGTCGTGTTAAGTCCTGATCGCTCAAGGTACGGCTTGCCTTCCTTTCTCCCATTTCACGAATCTTTCAAAATCCATAACACGTCGCGCGTATTTTCCAAGAAAAAAAAGAGGAGCTTAGTTTAGCTCAGGACTTTCAAAGTCAAATTTGTTGAAGATGTTGCCTTATTGGACAGACGGATTTTGTAGCGGCCAAGTGCGCCCATGAGAAAACGAAGAAACAGGCGACGACGCTCTGAGATCGCGACAGGCAACCACTACCCACACTCGACACTTTCCGCTTCCACGCTGCCACAGTTCTGATAAACCAGGAATGCTAAAAATAATCACCTCCTGGAAGTATACTTAATGGGCGAAGGGTGCATCCGTAGCACGGTACACCGCCATGGCCGATAACTCTACGGCAATAGCGCCCTTGGATCCAGAGGTGGTGTACCTGAGTTCAATATCCCTCTATATCACTGTAGCCGCCCTGGGGGTAAGTGCACCCATTGCTCAAGTTCTCGGTGTTCACCTGATAGATCTCTCATATTAAGCTGATTATTTGGGACATCTTGGACAACATAACAAGTGAATTCAATGTTCTCTTCCGGTCGCCCCTTACTTTGAGCACGGTTGCGTATTTGGGATCTCGGTGCGTTGTTTTTTGTCCACCTTCCGCCTTCTCGCAAGCTCATATCTACTAGCATCGGGACGTTGGGCTACCTGATATCATCAACCATTTTCGAAAGTTGGTCCACGTTTAGAACCACAGAGAGCATTTTGATTTACCGCTCCCTTTTTTCTTCCAGCCGCGCCAACCGGTCATTGCGCTGCGTTCGAGAAGATCACGGATGCTTGGTACCCCATCTCCCTCAGCTTCAGCGCTCTCTTATTCTTTCTCCGAGTGCGCGCTATCTACAACCGGAATCGCCTGGTCGTCGCGTTCTTTTTCGTGCTATGGTTGGGTCTCGTAGCCTGCACCATGTTCATCCCTATTGGCGTTTCTGGCGATAATGTCCCCGGAACGAACATGTGCGAGGACGCCGACGTTCCAATTACTGCGTACGCAGCTATAATCGCTCCTCTCGTACACGACACATTAGTCTTCATTGCAATCTCCTGGCGCCTAGTTCAAAACGCGCACGTCCAATGGAACATAACCGATGGATTTAAGGTCGCCGTTTTTGGAGAATATCTCCCGAAATTCACCAAAGGCCTTTTGCTTGATGGTCAGCGCTACTACCTGTGAGTCCCTTCGACTTTATGACCCAAAACCCACGATGAGCTCGACTGACTGCCTGCCTTAAAGAGTAACGCTAGTCTCCAGCTTGGTGACCGTGATCATGGCTTTCGACACCGCCGTTCCCGTTCCTCTGCGCTCTATGTGCGCTAACCTCAATATCGTCCTCGTCAACATCATGGCCTGCCGCGTCTACCGGCGGACGAAATCGGGGCTGTTCAGGGAAGCCGAAATATCAACAATGCAGATGTCCGCGGCGAGCAAAATTCGCGCACCGGTCATTTCGGTTCACACAAATAGAACACGCACGATGGACGACCCGTACCGGGTAGATATAGAATTGGCGAACCGCAAGAACGGTATGAATAAAAGCGATGGGGAGGTCGGCACGAAAACGCTGATTGCCAGTGTAGGCCCTAACTCAGAAATCGATATCGAAGCTAAGGCTGGGACTATAACAGACAATAAGGACTATTCGAGATCACTAGGAGGTTCAGACTGAAAGTGCACAATTTCGTGTATGTATGTATTCCGCATGTTTGTAATTGTCAATGTAGGATGGAATCGATGAATTTATTTGTACCTTACGTTTGCATATCGAGAGACAAACCAAATAAGACAGCAGCTAACGCGAAAGATCGAATTGTTTATTACTACAAGGCGAAGAATTTCAAGGCGTTTCTTGGGGATGAACTACCAGCTTCAGCTTGGAGAATTGGCTAGACTGCATCTTCGCCAAACCCTCCGGAATCGCAGCCAGACCTCCAGGGAGGACTTCAATATTGTTGGGCTAGCAGAAGACGTCTCAACATCGGGTCATTGGATAATATAAGTAGACGAAACGTACTTTTAACCATCCCTTCTCGATGAAGCCAGATATGGCATCGTGGTAAAACGTTTCAAAGAGCTCAATGTTGTGGGGCAATCTGAGGATACCATGGGCGTCGATGATAGTTTTGCCTTGCTGGGCATTGAGAGTGTGTGGAACAACGGCAATGAGGTGTCCCTCTGGTGCAAGAATTTCGAGACCTGTTTTCTGAGTGCTCTCGGAGGAAATAGCGTCGAAGACAATCTTGATCGGAGCGTTGGTGAGCTTGACAATCTCCTTGGCGAGCTCGGGAGTCGGGAGATTGCGATCGAAAACTGCTGTAGCTCCCAGAGCTTCAAGAGAATCAGCGTTTTTGAGCGAGGCAGTAGTGATGATGGGCGAAAAGCCGGAGATCTTCGCCAGTTGGATAGCTATGCAGAAATTGATAAGGTATTCGAATAATACTAGAAAAGGAAATTTGCATACCATTCTGACCTACTGAACTGGCTCCTCCGAGGATGACAATAGGAACACCACCATAAATGCCTCGACTAGCCTCGGAGATCGGGGGAGGCAGTCCAATCCCGTACGGAGGTTTGTTGTAAAACCCAACATAAACGACGTTCAAAGCTACTGGGAAGGTCGAGGCCTCGTCAAATGTGGTGTTTTCTGGAATCTGTATTTTTAGCGAGGTGAGCCAATGCATGACGTCATTCTCAGATGAGATATGTGCTTACCCTGGCAAGAGTCGCAGCCAATGTGATGGCGTACTGCTGGAAACTAGCTCGTTCGTTGACAAATTGGCCTTGAGTAAAGCTAAAGAGAAGTCGTTATACACGTTCAAAGAAACCATAAAGTTGAAACGTACACTCGGTCCCCTTTCTCAAACTCCGTAACACCTTCTCCTACTTCTTCGACCTCTCCCGCAATGTCCGTCCCAAGGATGGCCGGGAAGTCCTCCAGGAAGACGCCATACTTCTGAATCTTCCAGTCGATGTGATTCAAAGACGTTGCTATCACCTTGACCAACACTTCTCCTGGACCAGGCTTGGGGATTGGTACTTCGCCGACAACAAAGTCTCCGAACTTCTTCGTGAGGAGCAGGGCTTTTTGAGAGGCAGGCATTGTGTTCAGCGGATATCCGAGTGAAGAGTAGATAGCTTGAGAAGAATGTATGTGGTCGAGCCTTGGAAAGACCACATATATAGGTCGTTCATGAGAAACAGAATGAATAATGTGAATCGAGGCTGTTGAACGGGAATGGATAGCGTCATTGGGTCGTCCTGATATGTCTTTCATTCAAATTGGTAAGCACCGGATACGCAGCAAGCTCTTTTCGCGATTCATGCACATGGTTGACGACACTACACGTAGAACTTTCGAGCATTCGACGCAGTTGCCTTTGCCGAACGTACGGTTGCATTGTATGTATGAGGAGGAAAAAGTTGAGATGTCGCGTAATCTCGGATGGAAATCTTACCGGAATCACGCGGATTAGTAATCATATGACATCCGTTCTAAAATTAGTAACACGCGCTTATACCACCGCCAACAGGCGCCGTGCCACTTGAACGTTTGAACTCGTAGGCCCGTCCATAGGTCAGATTGAAAAAGATAATAATACTCACCGACGAAGGCGCATCACAAAGACAGAGAATTATATTGAACAAAATCTAAGCATCACTAAGTACTCGCATAAGGCTACAATTTATCATCGTCCATTTACTAACGGCTCCAAGCGTGGTTGAGGGGGCACAATCCTAGTCCCTGAGCGCAATCCATAGTTCAACTCGAGCTGAACGAGCTCAGGACATGTTGCTCCCACCCCCATCAGCTGGCCATTACTAGCTGCAGGCATGGCTCCGGGACACTTGTGGAGGCGCGCTTTTGAAAAGTTCACGATACGAGGCGACATCCCGTAATTGACGATGTGGCGGGGATATTGATAGTCAATATCGCGGTGCTCGACTCCTGCAGCGTGTATTTTGCACATGTGTGCCATAACTTGGCGGCTGTACGAAAGGGAAATTGGTTAGATCGGCGACGGGAGGAACAGATCAGAAGACCCACTTGTACTCTTCCGGGCTTAGAGAGCGAACTATATCTCTCCAACAATATTCCAGAACCAAACATCCGACCCTCCTCACTGGCTCACCAACAGCCAACCCATGTGTACGACCTGTAAAATAACCGTAGCAGCGCGGTATCACCGTCCCCTGAAGATGACTGAGATGCATGTAGATCTTATACTCCGACTTCATTTCTTCCATTTCCTTCTCGCCCCAGGCAAACTTCAAAATCGCCCTAAAAAGGGGGATGTTGGCATCCGGTCCAATCGTCGCGAGGAAGCATCTATCGTTCGTGGTTTGGGCTCTGAGTTCGCTCGCGACTTGATGGCAAACGCCTCGGTCCTGATCGATGGAGAACAAGTTCAAAATTGTATGCCTGTCGTAGTAGACTTCCAATGTTGACTGCAATGTTTCCATGGGCTTGAGAATTATGGGTAGAGATAGTGTACGGAGGGGGGAGTTGGGTACGAAAGTGAGCATCGAGTGGCTATCAACTTTATACCTGAAAGCTGTGTGGCACTGATCAAGCAACGAAGCCAACGTACTATAACCGGCATAATCGCGCTTTGCTGATGTGCCATTTCAAGCAATGCAGATTTATACATTTATCAACGTATCGATACATGGAAAGTACTGAAATGTTTAATGATTGCTTACCAACAGCACACCTAACAAGCTTCACTTCGCCCCAGCCTTCGACTGCTCCGCCAACACATTCCTCACTCCACTCTTCCACACCGCCATCTCCTTCTCCAAATCCACCAACATCCTCCTCACATTCTGCCCCACCTCCCCACCCTCGTTCTTGCCCCCTCCGAACCCAATCACCAATTCCGCTCGTGCTTGCAAAAGCGTCTCATAAGCCAGCTTGAGCCTCGGGGGCCCAGAAGGGGGGTACGGAGCAGGACCAGCGATATTGAAGCGCCCAGACGCCGGGGTGCTAGCTCCAGACGCCGGGGACGAATTCGATCCGGGGACACGGGCATGTGCCGGATTGGGTTCATCTACACAGAAAAGCTTCCCCAACTCCGCGAGCGCCACGCCCCTTACAGGGTGTCCCTCCACCAAAACCTGGCTTAGCCCCGTGCTCGCACGCGTCGCAGCCCGGATCGCCTCATCCAGCGCTTCCTGTGCCTCCTCGCGAGTTGTCTGCTGATAACCATGTCCTGCGCCAATGCCGCTTGCTTGGGACTGTACACCGGGAGTAACAATCTCCTCGATATTCGGGTCGGGGGCGGACGGGAGGTGCGTGATGAGGAGGGAAGAGTTCAGCCGGGCGAGGGCGAGGAGGGGATGGGAGCCTGGGACGAGCCCGGCCGAGATCAGAATGGGGACGAGTTTGGTGGTGAGTTGAATGGATTTTTCAGTGTCTGGTGAGAAAATCAGAGCAAGTTGAGGGGAGGGATCGTTCAAAATATTCGCACCTGAGCTTTGCAGAGCCTCCGCTTTGTCCAACGCTTCCTGCCCCACACGCACCGCATCGAGGACCGCGTCGGTGTCTTTGACGGGTGCTTTGCACCTACTACATCGCGTGAGGCTGTTCTCTGCGTAAATAAATATTATAAGTAACGTAAGAAGACTCCTTTTTTTGTAACCAACCTTCGGTAGGTATCGGGCACACACCACCACATTTTTTGGGACACCACATCGCTTCTCTCAAGTCGACGGGCGCATCTGGCGGAGGCGCACATAGTTTACAATCGCAAGTAAAATGATAAGTCTCCTTCAGGACCTTCTGTCGTCGTTTCCTAGGGAGCGTAGTGTCGATATACGAAGTCAGAATCTAGGGGGAGATGAGCCATCGTTTTCGCTGAGTGCATGAGGGGCACCGACCTCGTCGTCTGGTGATATGTATTTTAGAGCGATGACATGCATGAGCGGCTCGTCGGCCTTCCTCGCTTCCCCTCCCGCACGAGGGAACACAACAACAGCGTTCGGATCACACGAGTGGTTGATGAGAGCGACTGCAGGGGAGACACATGCTCCTAAGGGCTCCAATGAGGGAGTGGAGATAGTAAACGTGTTCGTGGTGAGCTGTACGAACAATATGAGGACATGACCGAACGGGATTAAAGAGAGACGGACACGGGATATAAGATCAACAAGATCAGCGGCACTCTGCATGCCGTATTCAGCCATGTCTTGCGGAGAAGTCAAACCAAGGAAGTTGACTAGAGCATGGGCGAGCTGCGCATACATTTGCGAATCTTGAGAATTGGGGTCTTTACTCAACGAGGTCCGGTCTAAAAGAGTGTTATTAGCACTTTTGTTCAAAGATTCGGGAGAAGGAAGATCGTACGCGATTGCAGCGCATCAATTTCTCTAGCCTTGGGAAATGTCAAAAAGTGGTTGCGAGCTATGGAAGGACACGCGTACCCAGACACTATCCTGACCCAATTTTTGTTTCCTCCATATGATTCTAGCTAGACATCGGATGGCATCGGCGGGAACAACCGGGGCGTTGGATTCAGAGCTCTGCGCCGACGCTGACCATTGTTGAATCGCCGTGCATTCGTGTCTATGGAAAGCCCAGTCCTTATTTTGGCATTTCTGCAGCTGCATGTTGGTCACCCAGAAACCAAGAAAAAAGAAGCGGTACGCACTGAGTCGCAATAGTAGACTACTTTGCAGCCTGTACAGCGTTGCAAAGACATTTTCTTCGCCCCACAGCAGCTTGAACAATAGTCCTCCAGTTTCGTGGTGGAGAGCGCGGCTACGTGTGGTTTGACGGATAGCAGAACATCGCCTGTCCTTATGTGGGCTGTGAGAAGCGATAAAGCAGACACCGGACGTTCAACTCACCAGGTCTTCTTGTGTATTTGCTGTATATCCCCCGCCCCCTTTCCTTGCTCTCCCGAACATCCAGGCTCTGCGGAATCGACGCGTAGAGGCCATTGAGATCTGCCCTGACGGAGGGCGTGGTAGGCAGGGCGGGCTGATCTATATCCATTTTCAAGGCGGCATCATAATTGTCTGTCGATGGCGCTGAAGATGACGAAGGCTGATTGGGGAGAAATGGACTGCTCTTCAGGTGTGGTTCCGAGACGAAAGAGCGCGTTTCTTTTGCCGCGCGCTGGCGTTTGAGAGTCGCGAAATCGGACATGCGTGAAGGGTTGAGAACAAGATTCTGGCGTTTTGCTGTGCCGAATTTCGGCAAATGGTTTATATGTAATACTTTCTCACAGAATGACGTCAAGATCGTTTACCCCCTTGCCTTTGATCGCAAAAGATGGGGGTGTTCACTGTTTCTCTTTGAATTCCCCTAATACTTTGTGTTGCTGCTCTATCACTCGCTCAGCTTGTCTCTGCAAGTGGTGCTTGTCATGTATCATTCATAATTCACAAATTCTTGACTCTTGTTTCTCGTTCAATGGAATCTTGTTCTCATGTATCTAAGATACAAAACTGCGAGTGATGAGCAATAGGACTCATCCATATTGGACTTCCCAAATGATAGGAGAACACCTCACTGATCCATTGCATCTCAGACTGACGAACTATATGACGCGTTTTGCATGCATACGAAAGGCGTCGAAAACTACAGACAAACGTCATTTTCACTCCACTTATAGCGACTTCGCCTGCTCCACCTCGCAGTACGCCCGATGTTTTAACGAAGACGGTCACGATCATGACGTACACCGAAGGCCACAAAAATAGTATAAATACAGAGTCGAGGAGCGCTGTAACTTCAATACACCTTTCATCACAATCACCCCAAACCAACCAAAGCTAAATCAGAAATGTCCGCCAGCAACACCGCCTCTGGAGATCCTAGGTAAGTGTTCGGTTTCGTCTCCACTCTGTATCAGACTATATCTAATGAATTCTCTCTCACCCTTTGCAGTAAGACCTCGGGCCAGTACCACTCCGTGAAAGGCACCGCCGTCGAGACTGTCGGCAACGTCACCGGCGCCACGTCCTGGCAGACGTCCGGCAAGGAGGAGCACGCCGCCGGCGAGGGCGAATACAAGGCCGCTCAAGCGAAGGGATACGCGGAGGGTCTTGGTGACCGTATTACTGGCAAGAAGGATACCATCGTCGGTGCCGTCACCGGCGACAAGACTCAGCAGACTGAAGGTTAGTTTATGCAGTCTCCATCAGCGGTTGGTTTATTCACCTCTGTTCACAGGAAACATTAAGCACGACAAAGGAGAAGCTCAACAGGAGATTAACAAAAATGTCTGATTTCCCTCTTCGATCCCTTTCTCTTAAGTTCGCCTCTCCTCTCCAATACCATGTTTTGTAGAATTACTGTACAGAATCGCACATGTATATACATGCATCATTTGTAAAGTAATTACCAGGAACAATCATTCGTCTTTCAGCAGCATGGAAGAAATATTTAATGTATTTCCCCATCACTTCCCAGTCGGTTGACTGAACAACAGGGATGTTCTTGGTTAATCTGCAGGGCGCATGAAGCAGCTTTCAATCTTGTGCGTTCGGGGGTTCTATCATAACGTTTGTTTGTGAAAGTGGAACCATTGAATCAGATCTGTAACGACATACTAGAGGACGACATCTTGCGATCGCGGAATCAGTGGACGGTACTTAGTCCTAAGAAAAGGAAACGGCGCATAAAACCTATCAAATATGGGACATTCCGGCCCACGTCGTATACTTACAGTACCCATGCTACGCGTGAATTAAAATTGTGGTACAAATTATATTGTTCTACTGAACATGGTATACTTTATTATGACAGAGCAAGTTGTGGGTATCAATTTAGACATGCTGTTTTGGTCGAATGAACGACACAGGAAAGGTGTCATGGGATGCAAGATATTTGGTATGCTTCAAGTTGCGTTCTTCAGTGGTGTGCAATCGGGAAGGGGGGGGGGGAAGTTAGTTCTAGCGGCGATGGCTTCTTTCGAACGTCGCTCCTTAATTGACGGTCAGGTTCGATGCACCATCTGCAGCTTCGTCCATTGCAGAGCTTTCAATCAGTTTCGTAATCTACGCAAATGCACAAGCTTTAGCAAGTAAACGAAGGAAATTGCACAGAAAATAACATACCTTTCCGATCGCTATTGTCCGTCCTTCGTCACGCAACGTGAAGCGGCCGAGCTGGGGATAGTCTACGAAGCGCTCTACACAGACGGGCTCGGCCGTCTCTATGAGCGCTACAATTTTCTGGCCCTTTTTGGCGAACTGAGGTGGTTTTTTGGACTTGCGCCCTGTGGCTTTGTCGAAGTAGTGCAGCAGTGCCTAGAAAATATTCAGTCAGAATACGAGAGAGAAATAAGGAAGGTAAAAAGATCGTACAGGGAGCGTGACCTCTTCAGAAAGCGTATGAACATGCATCACAGCAGAGTAGCCCGCGCAGATGATGCTCTTATGCTCCAAAATCGCAAGCTGCGCCTCGAATTGGCGCACGGCGTGGATCGGCTTCGTCGGGCTAGTGAGCACGAAGCCAGGGGAGATATCCTCGTCTTCGATACCTCGCAGCCGGATGCGCACATTGTCGCCACAGAGCGCCCGCGAGACCTCCTGGAGCTCAGTGTAGATCGCGGCGACCTCAACAGCCACCTTGTTCGGCATCAGGACCAGCGCATCGCCCTTGCGGATGAGGCCCGACTCGATCTTGCCCACGACGATGGGCCCCATGTCCTTGTACTTCTCCGAGATCGGCATCATGAGCGGCGAGTTGATCTTGCGCGCAATCATGGGCATGTGGTCGAGGTGCTCGAGGAAGGAGGGGCCGTCGTACCACGTGCACACGCTCGCGGGGATGCGCTCCTTGAGGTTGACGCCAGTGTACGCGGACACGGGGATGAAGGTGACGTCCGTCTTGGGGTTGAACCCCGCGGCTTTGATGAACGGCACGAGCTTGTTCTTGATCTCCTCGTAGCGCACCTGGTCCCAGAGGACCGTGGGCTCGTCCATTTTGTTGATGACGACGACGAGCTTCGAGATGCCCGCCGTCTTGACGAGCATGATGTGTTCGCGCGTCTGGCCGCCGCGCTCAAAGCCGGTCTCGAATTCGCCCTTGCGTGCGGAGATGACGAGGATCGCGATATCGGCCTGCGCGGCGCCTGAGATCATGGATGGGACGTAGGTCTGGTGCCCGGGGGCATCGAGGATGGTGTATCGACGCGCATCAGTTTCGAAATAGGCACGGCCGACCTCGACAGTCTTGCCCTTCGAGCGCTCGAGAGGGGTGGAGTCAAGCGCCCAGGACAGATACCACGATTCAACACCAGCTTCTTTGGCATCGCGCTCATACTTCTCCATCGTGCGCTTGTCGACCATGCCGGTCAGGAAGAGCAGATTACCGCCCATGGTACTTTTGCCAGCATCGACGTGGCCGATGAAGACGATGTTGAGATGCTCCTTGGCTGGACAAAGCAAATTGTTTGATGAGTTATGGGTTACAGGGAAGATATGGGACGATACATACTGTTTCCGTAGAGATCCTCAAGCGTAGTCTGGTCAACAAGGGCAGTGACTTCTGCGACGATCGCAGAGGTGTCTGTTTTTGCCTTTTCTGTGGAGAACGTTTTGGAGCTAGGGATCGAGCTTGTCTTAACGGCCTTGGGCACAGGAGGTTTGGCAGCCTCATCGACTCGCTTGTGGGTCGAGGAAGGCTCTGAACTAAGACCAGCAGTGGCGATGGGTTGTGTTGGAAGCGCAGATGCGCCGCCGATGCTGAGTGAGATGGTTGGGGCAGGCCGAGGGGCCTCTGTCTGTTCTGGACGCTCGATCGGAGGTGGGGGCGGGGGAACGGGCTGTGCTGAGGCGTCTGGGACGAAACCTCTGCCTGGGACGAAGGAGAATGCACCGGGATTGAGTTTGCTCATCGTAGTTCAAGAAGAGAAACGCGGATGACCGTCACGCAAGGAAGAACTAAAATGTGTGATATAATTAGCTGCAGCTTCCATAAACGAAAATTGCGTCGCGTCCTTTGTGCTATAGGGTACGCAATCCCAGATGAGTGAGTGTAAGTGTCTCAATGCGATGGCAAGGGCGCGCAATTGTGGCCCTGGGCAGGACACTGGAAAGATTGTACAGCGACTCAGACGTACCACCAGCTTACCTCGTGCAACTGATTTTGACCGTCTCGAGGAAAAGGTCGAAGATGAGAAGAACGAGAAAGAAGAGATGCATGCGACAGCCTCGCACTTCGATCGACGTCCAGTTGTCCTCAGAGTCACCATATCAGATCTGTATACCTCCTTATACACATGCCTTGTCTAATTTTACACTTTCCCTCGCTATGATTAGGTTCATGCACGCGCCTAACGTTGCGAAGGCGTGCAGCCCATCGGTATCAACTCAGACGCCGTTGCGCTATCTACATAGTCTCCGTACCCAGGACGATCTTGATAGAGACTTAGAAATTAGTGCGCGTGCTTGTGAGCTGAAAGGCAGAGCGGAGATGGGGAATACCGAGTGGAGACGGTGGATGACGCTGAAGGATGCACAGGCGCGAATGCATGGCAGAAGGGAGGTACGAAGGAGACTGGAGGCAGTGATGATGCTCCAGGAAGGATCGCGCATCTCGATATAGAAAAAATGGGAGAGAGGGGGTTGTTCATGTATCCATCGAGGTCGACGAGAAAAATGGGATCGTGCGCATGAATAGAGAGACTCCAAGAGAGTGAGAGCTTAAGTAGGCGATGCGTTGGGGTCCGGGGAAGGTATACATGTGATGAATCAAGTAGCGAGGGGTGGAGAAAACATTCGTAGACAGTATACAATGTTAAAGTTACCCAGTGAAGTTCTGACGGAGAGAAAGACAACACTATCCATACGAAGACCAAGACATTGGGCCAGGAAACGCCTCGGCGCTCAGCGCTCAGCTCTAGGATGAGGAGCGCAGAAGTTAGAACAACGATCGGTGCAGTGTAGTAGAGTCGGACGTTCCGAGCTGCGAGCATGGGCCCAC
The DNA here is from genome assembly GCA_009935795.1 of Pholiota adiposa. Taxonomy (NCBI): domain Eukaryota; kingdom Fungi; phylum Basidiomycota; class Agaricomycetes; order Agaricales; family Strophariaceae; genus Pholiota; species Pholiota adiposa. Next base: position 114,919 of record QEYC01000138.1, on the reverse strand, counting down.
ACGATGATGTGGAAGACAAAGCTAAGCGCTTTGAAGCATTGGTTTGAAAGAAAGAGTTCAACTTGTTTGAAATATTTCGCCAACGAGGCTCAGTCGGATCACGTTTGGTTCACAGGGAGATTACATAACCAGGCCTGCATTGTGCTCTACACCGACATTGTCCTTTCTTTCTTTTCTTCTTCCAACACTACTGCTTGAAAACTCATCTAGGATCAATGTACACCAAATGTACACCGAATTTCTGACGACTTTGCTCCATGATCTCGTTTAACCTTCTGATTCCCACGATTGATCGTCGGGTTTGCACCCCGCCACGTCGGTGGACCCACAGAACACGATATCTGTCAACTGTACCTTCAATCTTCCTCTTGTGTGCCCGGCCTGTTCCGAAGATAGCTTCTTTCAAAGTAGGCCCATACCAATCGACCCTACTACCTATATACATCGAGGACTTCTGTATAGTTAAGTTGCCTTGTTCAGTGGCAATTTGGAACGTGTTAATGTCGATGATTCTCAAAGACGCTAATGAAAACAGCCTCGGCTACAATCCAACGTAGATCTCCGAGATCCAGTCCAAGAAAATCTACTGAGTATAGCAAGTTAGGTCTTACGAAAGTGTCTTATTCTTATCAGTCTCCTGGGAGGTTCAAAAGCTGCCCATCTTTCTTGTCTTCCCAGAAAATCTCCTTTTAGCCCTCGTCTAGCTGCTCAGAAGTCTCTGCACACATACCTCCTCGCCTTTTATAGCATCTTCGTTTTTCTGTTCCTCGTAATCAACAACGACGCGCATATTCCACTCCTACAGTAACACTCCTCTCCGTGAGGCTCGTGGTAGGTCACCTGACTTTAACCTCCGCCTAGTTCGGTGCGTTCCTCCTCTCCACTTTGTTCCTGTGGGTCCACCGTTGATATTGAATATTGATTATAGTTTTGAATCCCCGTCATTGCTCCGTTGTCTTTTGTTTGTGAATGACCCCCCCCAATTGATACCTTGTTTTTTTTTCTATTAATTTTTCACCATGATTTTTAATTGGTGGGCGAACGACAGCCCGAAATATGACCGTCTGAATTCAGAACCCATGCCCGACTGTCCCAGCTATATATGACGGCCGCGCTCACCACATGGCCGCACATCTCGCTCCCCACTTCTACCATCTCCAGACATCCCCATTCAACGACTCGACGACCCCCTCACCGACGCCTGCGTCCAATTTTGGGCCCGACAATTCTGCAATGGGACTGATCACTCACGACTCCGGTGTTCCAGGAATTGACCACCATTCTTATCACGCCATCCAGGCGTTTGGCCGAAGATTCCCTCTCAACATCGGCGGCCAGGGCTTTGGCGCCTCGCAAGGTCTACAATCACATAGATCAGTACGTACCCACTATCACTGGCTCACTGCATGCCTCGCAACGTGTACTTATCGATTCTGCTGAAGCTTGCACTGCAATATCAACCCACGCCCACTCCTCTGGCCTTCCATCCATCTTCTGGCTCGTACAAGGCAACGATGGACATCAACAGTATGAAGCCCTATCCGAAAGACGACGGCAACGCTCCTTCAGCATCAGCATCCTCGCGGGTTACTTCAATCAGCATATTGCGACGGCGCGACCCGACCTTTCCAACCAACGAAGAGACAGAAGAATACCTTCGCAAGTCCCTTTCCATTACACCGACGAGGGCAGTCAATTTATGGGCACTCCCGGATGAACCCTTCAATGGCAAGCCGCCCAAAATCTCAGATCAGATAAAGCTCGCAATCTGGGGCGCCCATACCCACAAGCTCACGCTCCGCCAAATCTACCAGGCTATAGAAGCGCGATATCCTTCTCGAAAGACGGACCCAGACAAGCTTGGCAGGTTCGTCGCCTTCCCCCATGCTATTTGAACGACTCTTACCATTGTTCAGCGCTCGATTCGCCACAATCTCTCACTAAAGGCCATGTTTATCCGCCTAGACCGTCCAAAGAACGATCCTGGCAAGGGCCACTATTGGGTGCTGGACGTAAGAGAGGGCGATGGAAATCAGAGGGATCGCAGACGCAGCAGGAGGGACGATGGGCACGAAGACGGAGAAACGGACATATCATCGGAGAGCCAAGCTGAATCTCCTGCACCAATCATGCCTCCACGTCTCGAATCGTATCAACAATTCGCCACCCCTACTAGGTATTCCCAGCACCGTCCAATGTATGCGCCGTACCCTCCACCTCGCCAGGGGCATATGTATCGTCCGGAAGTGGATGTACGCTCTTTCACCCTAAACATGCACGCCTCCGCCACCAACTCTACTCCAAATGGACAAACGGACCCACCCGTCTATCCATCCACCACCCCTTGGGTCGATTCGCCACCGTTAAATCACCCAAGCGGAGTACTCGCCAACCAACCGAACAGTTATGAATATGATCAACAAGAGCCAGGTGCTATCATGGATGGCATCCCCCATTTCTATTTACGGCGCCAACATTACTTCACATCCCCTGAAGATGAGGATACGACTCCGAGAAACGCTCCACGGCACCGCTCTGAACACCGTTCATAAAGAAAATAACACCACCGCTCCGTAGCTCTGGTCTGCCCCCTCACCTGTTTTCTTATTATTTCGAGTGCATTTCAATATCCCTCGTACATCAATGTCTCGCTTACCGATACCCTTGACGCTTCTCTCCTCGTGCCAATGTTCTCTTTGCTCTCGCGCTGTCTCTGTTTCACGCTTTCCATGTCTATTCTAGCTTTGTATTCATGTCGTAGATGTATTTATTCCATATCATTGGTCTCATGCTCTGACTTCGTTCTATCTTTCGTTGCTTTTCCGTTTAGAAGACAGAGCTCTTGCTGCGTTGGGTGTATCATGGCCCACAACCAAGGCGGATGGAAAGAGGGACGGAGACGAATGTGAATTTGACGCTATTTCAATTTGACGGGGAAAGCCCGGCTCCTGCCGAGCTCTGCCGACTCACGTGCGCACGCGTTGTTTGCGTTTCGTCGAATAAATGCACTTTTCATCCCGACCACCACCTCCCCATCGCACTATCCACCGCTTCCGCCTCTCAAACATCGCCTCGCGGAAATCTGTCGAGCAGTCTCGAGAACGGGAGTCCTAACTCCTGCATTGCCGGGCTTTGTGCTCTCTACGAGCAACCACCCTCAGCTACGCATTGACCCGCCTTGCACTCTGCGTCTGGAACGCCTCACTGATTTCAGTCGAGCACTCGCTGTAGAGCGTAGCAGGGGTCCTACTACGCTTCATACCCGCACACTCTCTTCCCTCTGAGTCTTATCTCACCGAGTCGCCCTTGTCCAATCATCGAGAACAGGCAGTGGCAGCAGACCAATTCCAGCGATGCTCAGCTTCCTCTTGTGCAGCATCCATTTGATGGGGAAAGTGGGCCTGCAAGAAGGAAAGTGTGAGCACCATTGAAGCTCGCAAAGGTGAGCTCCCTCCCGGCAGACGACTTGAGCTCACGCCTGGGCTCGTCATCTGCCCCCAGCTACACCCACGCACATTCTGACTCATCTCTACAGCTCCTCAGTCCTCTTCTCAGTCTCTTTCTGCATGGCTGCAAGTACCATCTATCATCTGCCATCCACGCAAGCGACGCTTTCACATCAGGGACCGGGAAGCATCTCTGTCGATGTGCAGATGTAACGACGCGAAGGTCAGAGGACGTCAGCTGCGCGCCGCGTATCGGCCTCTTTCGATCTTCAAAGTCTTATCCTACGTCCCCTATAACTTGGAGCAAGCTCGATGATCCTGCAGGGCCCCTGCGCTTCCTCTTGCTCTCTTCATCCTGACCTCTTGCTCCCTACGTCGACTGTCTCTGCAGCTAGCATGCTCGGAAACTCGGGAATGATTTAATTTCAAGATATCTGGAGGACCGTAAGCTCATAGACCACGCTGGACTCTGATAGGATTTTTTTAAGACCACGCAAGGCCTCCTTGGGTATAGAGAAGCTGGCAGCGCTCCTTGGATAGGCTAATCTAGCTACGCCTATCGCTACGCCATGCAACGAACGGAGGCTGTAGCTTTAGCTTAGATGATGCCTCTGCGGGGATCGAGACGAAGGACGTGAGGCTAGTGAGCGATCAGCGCCAGCGGTTTCAAGCTTCACGCACATGCATGAGCCCCTCTGCCTGTGGTCGACATCCTGCTCTTAAAGCATATTGACATGCAATAACAGTAATTCTCTGCATTGTCTCTATAAGGGTTAACGTTGATCGATGCTGACTTTGACCGGTCAATCTGAAGCTCTAGATGTGCTGTCCATGATCAGCACATTCCTAGATTGAGCCTTATAATGCATGCCCGACTTTCATTCGTTGGCTCATGGTACGTCTGGGCACCACGTACGTCAGTTCTATTGATAGTAATAGTCATCTGAAAATTTGTCCTTATCTCTTCTTAGTGCAGAACAGTGTGTTCAACAGCCCTCAATTACTCTCGACACTCCATTACATTACCGTCAAAATATAGCCTCGTAGTGCCATATTCAACGTAGCTCGAAAGAAAATTATTTCACTTGATTTAAAGGTCGCCGAAATTCCTGTCAAGTCTGTTTGATGTTCGATACATATGCTACAAGTACAAAGTAACCAATTTCATCCCATGTTTTTCAAGCTGATCCTTCCTGACCACGTAGTTTTTGCCTTCGTCATCGACATTTTCCACCCTCTCGAGAGTAAAAATAATAGGCCTAGCTGTTGCTACCTTGATATATGTACCAAGGTTTTTATTGAAGCCTCGCTCTTGCTCGAGTAATACTGCGAAGCAAGTCTTCGAAATGCGGACGCTACTTCCGTCATGGTGTTCTTCGACATTTAACACCCCGACAGCAATGGTGAAGTCTCCATTCTGCAACAGGTGGTATGTTCTAGATTCTGGATGTCGCTGAGTGTATTTCACAAAGACAATGGCATAATAATCTCCAATAGACCGAACATCAGAGTCCGCTTTGAGGTGCCGTACTGCTGACATGAGCAAGACCGGAATTCGTAGTCCTAAGTGGGTTAATATGAGGGGGCTTGATAGGATACCATGGGCGCAAATTTGGGCTTGTAGCACGGTTGGTGTAGGCTTTGGGGTATGAAGGAAGAAGAGAGGTAATGGAGGAAGCGATTTGGTAGCCACCCCAATTGAAGATGTCCAAAATATCTTTAAATTTGTTGGTATCGAGTATCTCCTTCAGAAGGCGGAAGAATGCGCGTTCCCGACCTTCGCCATACGCAGTCGAGATGCTGACATTGAAGATTCCCATGAGAGAGTATGCAATGTCTTCTTCCCGAGTCACCTTGCGTGTAGCCGCTAATTCCATTATACGAGAGATCGAGACCTTGCTCATGTCCTCCAGTTCGGTCTGTGTAATTTTTGTGGCAGATTCGATGGCAGCTAGAATTGCCGGATGCAATGTGTCGTTATCCGAGGATGGAACAAGCTGCTTCCAGTTCTTGTTATAGAATTTGATGACTTGTGGCGCAATCAGCTCCTGCAACGTCCATCCGCGAGTAAACCAAGTGTCATCTGGCATATCTGATAAAGAATTGGAGTTGCCAAGATAAGTGATGCAAACTGCGGCATAATTATACCACTTGTACATGGAGCGAATTGATTCGTCCAATTCGGAGCTGCTTTTCTTGTCGATACAGACCGTGTCAATCCAGCCGAAAGTGAGACCATGATTTTCCCAAGCAGCCTGGCAGAAATTGATCAGTTTTCGACATTTCGGATCTTCTGCGTCGAGTGGGCCCAACTGCCAATCATTGTAGGTTATTTCACCAGGGGTGCTATTCCAAGTATGGGATAAAATGGCGTATTTGACAAGGCCATTCATGAATGGATACACTTTGTACCCGAGCCTATAGATATTAGACTGAACTTTTCCAGCAAGATGGCCAAAGACACCGTTCCTATCCAAGAGAGTGATTTTGAGGTTGAGCCTTCTGGTTCAAAGTGCAGGACACGGATAGGCATCCATTGTACGATATGCCCTCGTAAGTATTCCAGTGTATTTTGGACCTTCGAATCTTGGCTGACTGATTGGCGTATAACAAGGATTGATTTTTAGGTTTCATACTTTCGTGCTATTACACTCACACATTCTTTTGTAAAAATTCCGGGATCGTATCTAGCTTAAAAGATTTGCATTGTTCCCTTCGACAAATACAATAACATACTTTCCAGTCCATTCTGTGAATCTTCAAAGAAGCCGGCGCTACTCGCATTCATTTCCGAAGGCGACAAGCTATGTGACTCTCCTCACACTGGATTCCCAGAACCAGTCAGTCCCTACATCCATCCTGGCGTATTAGCAGAAACAATATTTTATGCATACACATATTATTTACCTTCTAAAGAATCAAGTGGGTCTCTGACTTCAATAGATGCAAAATAATTAGCAATTCAGGGATGTATTCATTATGTTTGATTTGCAACGTACAGATTGTGAGATGCTTGTCCGCTTTCCTGTGTTGAGCACTCAACAGAAAGCCCTCGAGCTCGTTAATGAATTCATCCGCTTCAACTCCGAGAGGAATATCATCCAAGTCTAAGACAATATTCAATGGAAGGCTGTAGGTATCAAACGGTAAAGCAACTTGACGCACTCTTCATCGCATTTATGTCGAGTGTCTTGATAAGAGGTATGATAAACTTGCAGAGTGTATGCAACAGCTTTCGAGCCTGTGGGTTCGCGGGGCCTGTATTCGCAATGGCCACCCGCATTATCAATTGCCGAATTGCCAAAGAAGTCGGACGAGGACACACCAGAGGACAACATTCCTAATAGTACGTTCGAAATTGGGGAAAGTCAGAGACAAGATGGGAGAGTGAGACGACGCAGCTGAATGGACGTCCGACCTTGTCCTCACGTTTGATTACTTACTCACACATTCACATGGCGCTGTGCAGTTTAGGATGGTCATTCCCACTGCTATAATTAAATCCATGAATGTGTTTAATGCTACGAAGATGGGCAAGTTATTGTTATTTACTCAAGTACCTGGCACGCAGAACTGACTGATTCAGACCCTTGAGATAAGTACCCATTAACACAAAGTTATTTCCCCCATTCCCCCAGCGTGCATCAACACGAGTCGATCTGTCACCCAGAGAATTTAAAGGCAGCCCATGCTTATGTCAATAATGGCGGCCGAACTCAGCAGTCGAGATCAAAAGGCTCTATCCATACGTGTCCGCATCAACTTCTCTTCCTTTGCCCTCCGTGCCCTCATCCTCTCGTTCGCAACCATCCTCTCGGATCCACCTCAAGCCAAACTGTACGAAATTGCACGGTCGGTTGGGTACTCGGTGAAGGCGCAGCGGATGGAGGATCAAAGAGGCCAACACATGCTGAAGCGGGGAGTATCGACAAGCGCAGCCATATGAACAGATTCGGAAATGAGATTCAGAGCCACAAAATATGGGAAGAGCGATTGGGGTAGAGGGACGGAAAGTAAAGGGAAGGTGTGTATGGCGCAGAGTGCGGATACATCAACTGGATGGGGGATAGTTGGATTTGGGAGAGGAGCGCTGTTGCTAGGACGTGTAGTCGGTGGCGTACAAGAAGAGATGGCGTTTAATGCATCGTATGCACGGCTGCGAGGACAGATTGTCGCATTATTCGTGTTAGTGACCAGGTAGATGATGGGGACGAACTAATGACTGTCTATAATTTGGTTACGCGCGATTTCGAAACATTTTCGAAAAAGAGACCCGATTCAGGTGGACACTGAATCACTGAAGTAAGCTTGAAGCAACAGGGACCGTAGATGAATCAATGACGACCAACGCAGAGAGGGAACTTGGAAGAGAAACGCTGGAGTCAAGCTTCGAGTTTGTGCCTGTGCACCTCGCGGGGCGGTGTGGGGACGTGTTCACATTCACATGTTACGGTGCGACCATTATCTGCAATTCGTCACTTTGCATAGCTAGAGTTGGTTCGAACGTAAATGCGAATGAGAGGATGAGGGCGATGGGCAGATTCCTCATACCAAGGGAGGTCTCGGGCCGCAGCGACCGTTTCGACGACCGTTTTGAAATCACGTGACCAAAATAGACAAATTGAGACAGGTCTCGCGCGCCTAAAGGACTGAAACGGAGATGACCGCCAAGGTGAGCCGAGAAATTGACATAAATGGAGCACTATCAGCGACTTTTTCTGAGATTTTGGTCAAAACCCCTGGGTAAAAGAGTGCACAGATTGGCTTCTAGACCACCCTTGAAATGACCAATTTTTCGAGGGCGAAAGTCAGGAGTTGATCTAAACGCGTATGGTTATTCCTTCGCACGCACGGACCTTCTTCATCGCGCACTAAGTACTTACACGCGTTTGAAATCTCTCCAGCATCTCTCTCCCCTTTCCCCCCATCGACTCATCTACGATCCTGTCCTTCTGATGTTCACGTAGCTCCTCATATTCATAATACCCCAAAGCTGGGCTCCCTTGTTAAAAATTCCGTCGAATATACCGTTTCACTGGCAAGATCACGAAATATAGCTCAGCTGTGGGTGGACAGGCATGTCCCGAACGAATCTCCTTTCTATTCCTACTAACTCAGGTCTCCCTCACAACAGCGTACATAATGCGTGCGTGTAAAGGACGGGATTTCGCCGTTGCATTGACGTCGTGACCACGCCCTACAATACCCTGGACCGCGAACCTCGAACACGTCACACGATGCAATTAAGGAACGTCCAACCATTCCTGCTACGCAGAATCCATGCCTTCCTCACTTTTTATCGAGCTATCTGTGCTCAATCAAGAGCTTTATACCCGACTGGGCGCGTCGATTCTTTGTGCGCATCAAACTTCTAGATTTTGCGTGCTACCCTCTCTCCACTCCTCAGCCGACCATCAAAATCTCATGTTTCCTCTACTCATCGCCATGTGCTACTGCAATTCGCGGCCGATTCTATATTGCTGACGACCTGCTGAAGGTACAACGATCTCGATTTTCTTTTCTTAGCTGCGCGAGCGGCTTGAGGTGAGTTTGTTTCTATTCCTTTGGCCCTATTTTCCACTTACCTCTGCGAGACAGGAAGATCGAATCTCGGTCAGTTATGCACCGTCAGGGAGGATACATGCATGGCATATACGTACTCATTCTGGGCGGCTTTCAACTCCCTCAGCCAGGCTCGTCAATCCACCTTCATACCCATCGCTCTCTCACGTCCGGTGCATTATAACAGAACGCTGAACGTGTGACGTGTCAGTCTTCCTTGCATTCCCAAATCTCAACTGCTCATTGCGTACCTCTATCTTGCACCTGTGAACTTTCCTCCGCTCAGTCATGGGCCTTCTGACGACTTTGGTTGTTCGATTAAGGCATTTCGGGCACGCTCGCCTACTCTTTCATCTACTGGGAGTGTCTAGTTAGTTTAAATTATTGTGTATGCAATGACTTCCTCGTCTTTCTTTCTTGCGTCTGTTTCTCGTCACCTTGCTCAAGGCGATTTAGTCACCCTTTGCGTTTTTCACGTCGATTGACTTCGTAAGTACCAGAAATTTTTTTTTTTTTTTTTTTTCGTGTCAATTTAGGTCTATTAAGGTGAAACCTCATGCAGACATAACTAATCTAAGCAAGCTAAGATGCCAGGGCACTGTGCCCGCCTCCTGGTCCCGAGAGTCCCTTCAGCACTGCCGAGGTACGCCCGAAGCGATCCCCTCCCCGGTCAGCCCAACACGGAAACGCTGTTTTCCGGGCACTCGTATCTTGTCGGGGGGGGCATCCTGCGCTTTTTGCGGTGTATTGTTGGTTTCTGTTATGGATTGAAGTGTGGTCTTCCTGCTAGGTGCCTCACCGAAGTGTGGCACAGTGGGACGTCAAATGGAAGGGGTGTCGGGTTGGTGGTGGACCGGTGGGGTTTGGTGGGCTGGGTGGTGGCCGGCGCTCTTGAGTCGGGAGCGTGTAGGTTTTTTTCGTATTTCTAGAGGGCGTTTATTTGAGGGGTGGTTGGTTGGGGTGTACTTCGTATATACGTGTGTTCCTTTGCAGCTCATACATGTTTTTAGTCGTTCTCTTCGTGAACTAAATTTATAACGTCACCTGGTGCTGTTCGCAGTCTGTGCGTGTGTCCTATGAATGTCATCAAAGCCTTGATATGCTTCATGCTACTCATGAGCATTCTCATGTCCCTTGAGTCACGTCCTAGCTTTTGATCGAGATCTGCGCGCTCTACGCTGTATTCCTGGCATTCGAAGAGGAAGTGCCGGACTGTTTCTTCCTTGACTGTGCCATTCATCATCCAGCAGGAGTGGCACCGTGGCGTCGCTGCTTTCCCAAATCGTGCGAGATATCCGTTAAGTGGTATGTGTCCCGTTCGTAGCTGCATGAGCAGGCTTGCTTTCGCTCGTGTGAGCTTCGTCTGTTGTGTTCGGAATCTTGCAAAGGGGTGGTCTCGGTCGATGCTATTAAATATCAGTTTTCGGGGGGATATTGCCCATCGAGCGGTCACTGTCTCCCATAGCTTGACGAGATAGCGCTTCTTCACTGTTTCCGTAGTCCTTAGTAGTACGTTTCCTCGTGCGAGTCGTGGCGGGAGTTGACTGTCCCTTGAGGTTCTGCCGTTTGCTGCCTTGCGGGCCTCCTTGTCAGCTTTTTCATTTCCTATGATGCCCTGGTGAGCTGAGATATAGCGCAGAGTGAACTTTTCACCGTGTATCGGTAGTCCATCGGGTTAAAAGTACCAGAAATAGTTAGTACCTTACATTCTCATGGTCGCACATTGAAAGACAGATCAAATAAGACAGCAGACATGACAAAAGATCGTATTGTGTTATTACTATAAGGCGAGGAATTTTAAGCCGTTTCTTGAGGATGAACGACGAGCTTCAACTTTGAGAATTGGCTAGACTGCATCTTGGCCAAACCCTCTGGAATCGCAGCCAGACCTCCAGGGAGGACTTCGATGTTGTTGGGCTAGCAGAAGACGTATCAGCAATTGGGTCCTTGGATAATAATAAGGAGAAGAAGACACGGTACCTTCAACCATCCCTTCTCGATGAAGCCAGAGATGACATCGTGGTAAAATGTTTCCAAGAGCTCAACGTTATGGGGCGCTCTGAGGATACCATGGGCGTCTATGATAGTTTTGCCTTGTTCAGCATTGAGAGCGGACGGAAGAACGGTAATGAGGTGTCCCTCTGGTGCAAGAATATCGAGACCTGTTTTCTGAGTGCTCTCGGAAGAAATCGCGTCGAAGACAATCTTGATCGGAGTGTTGGTGAGCTTGATAATCTCCTTGGCGAGCTCGAGAGTCGGGAGACTGCGGTCGAAAACTGCTGTAGCTCCCAGAATTTTGAGAGTATCAGCATTGTTGAGCGAGGCGGTAGTGATGATGGGCGAAAAGCCGGAGATCTTCGCCAGTTGGATAGCTGGGTGGAAATCAATACAATACTCGAATAATCTTAGAAAAGTAAATCGACGTACCATTTTGACCTACTGAGCTGGCTCCTCCTATTATAACAATAGGTACACCACTGTAGATACCTCGAGTAACCTCGGAGATCGGGGGAGGCAATCCAATACCATGCGGAGGCTTGTTGTAAAACCCAACATAAACGACGTTTAAAGCTACTGGGAAGGTCGAAGCCTCGTCAAATGTCGTGTTTTCTGGAATCTATATATTTAGCAGGTGAGCCAATGCACGACGTCGTTTTCAGATAAGATATGTGCTTACCCTGGCAAGAGTTGAGGCCAATGTGATGGCGTACTGCTGGAAACTAGCTCGTTCGTTGACAAATTGGCCTTGAGTAAAGCTAAAGAGAAGAGTCGTTACACACGTTCAAAGAAACCATAAAGTTGAAACGTACACTCGGTCCCCTTTCTTGAATTCCGTAACACCTTCTCCTACTTCTTCGACCTCTCCCGCAATGTCCGTCCCAAGGATGGCCGGGAAGTCCTCCAAGAAGATACCGTACTTCTGAATCTTCCAGTCGACAGGATTCAAAGACGTCGCTATCACCTTGACTAATACTTCTCCTGGACCAGGCTTGGGGATTGGTATTTCGCCTACAACAAGATCTCCGAACTTCTTTGTGAGGAGCAGTGCTTTCTGAGTGGCAGGCATTGAGTTCAGCGGATATGTGCCAAGTGAAGAGTAGATAGCTTGAGAAGAACGAATATAGTCGAGCTTTGGAGAGACCACCGTATATATACGTCGTCCATGAGAAACACAGTGAATGTGAATCAAGGTTGTTGGATGGGAATGGAAGGTGTCATTGGCTCGTCTTGATAAGTCGTTACTCGTCCAAAAAGTTGGTAAGCTTCGGATACGCAGCAAGCTCTTCGTGATTCATGTTTGACGACAATACACGCAGAACTTTCGAGCATCCTCTCAGGTAAGACGCAGTTGCTTTGGCATACACACGAGAAAAAGTTGAGATATCGTGTAAATCTCGGAAGGAACTCTTACCGAACGGATAGGTTAATCTCCCACACGGCTTAGTTGTCGTATTATTATAGCAGTTCTAAATTTAGTAACAACATGTACCACCAGTAGGCGTCGTGCCGTGGAGCCACTTGAACACGTAGGCCTGTCAATATAGGTGAGGTTGAAAGAAATGATAATATTCACCGACGAAGTCGCATCACAAAGAGAGCGGCATACACTTCGGGGATTCCAACGTACAGACGACATGTATATATTAGTCCTGTAGCTTAGTCTGTAGTCTGTGTACAGAATTGGCTACAATTCGCAGATTAACTTCAGAAATAATTTGTAGAAGATATGATATGTTTACTACAAATGAGGCTATGAAAGCTTAAGGCTTCAGAATATTTTCTACGGATCTCTTTCACAGAAAGATTGATAGATGACGTATCGGACATTCTATAGATTATGGTCATATATTGTCTATGAAAGGTTTCTACCTGTAGTTCTGTAGGTAATCTATAGATCAGCCTTCTGGGAATATGTACAGATGCCGTCTGTATCTATTGTTTCGCGCCAAACAATAGATACAGACGGCATCTGTACGTATTCCCACTAGGTAATTCCATAGTTAACATATGGGACCTTCTATAGATCATGCCCATAGATAATCTATAGACGTTTTTTATATGTTGTTCGGTACATTATATATCAATCTTTCTATCAATAGGATTTGTAGAAAATATATTGAAGCCTTTCGTAGCCTCATTTGTAGTAATATTGTATCTTCTACAAATTATTTCTGTAGTCAATCTGCGAATGACTTTTGTATCCAATTCTGTACATTACCTACAGACCAAGCTACAGGACTAACGTATACAAGACGTCTATACATTGTAACCCCCGAAGTGATAATTGACCAAAATCTAAGCACCACTAAGTACGTACTCGTAATATCAGGTTGTGATTTATCATCGTCCATTTACTAACGGCTCCAAGTGTGGTTTTGAGGGGGCACAATCCTCGCCCCTGAGCGCGATCCATAGTTCAACTCGAGCTGAACGAGCTCGGGACAAGTCGCTCCCATCCCCGTTATTTGTCCATTACTAGCCGCAGGTATGGCATGCGGGGCGACATCCCGTAGTTAACGACGATGTGGCAAGGACAATAGACGATGTGGCAAGGACAATAGTCAATATTGCGGTGCTCGACTCCTGCCCCGTGTATTTTGCACGTGTGTGCCATAATCTAGCGGCTGTACGGAAGGGAAATTAGTTAGATCGGCGACATGAGGAACAGATTAGAATAACCACTTATACTCTTCCGGGCTCAGAGAACGAACTACAACTTTGCAGCAATACTCCAGAACCAAACACCCGACCCTCGCTCTCCGGCATCGCTCCAATGTTCATCGATTCGAGCACACAAAACATCGCCGCGCTGTCTCCTCTCCGCACCGTCATCCCGCTGTTTGGGCTAATTGCGCTTGGTTGAACCCATGGCCCTTTGGACGCGTCACCGTTTAAGGCAACAGTGAAGCTCCGAACTCGTAGCGGAGATCCGGCAACGAAAAAATGCATCGGCGTGTCCAGCGAATCCCGCTGGACACGAAACTCATGCAAGTAGTGTCCGTCGTCTGGAGAGTTCCACTAAGGCGAATATATGCGCGTTTTGAGTTCTGAATTGGGACAGACCAGATGGAGGCGGATACTGCACGTTAGCAGACGTGGGTCGTAAAAAAAGAGATGAATGTGATGACGGACTACCGTGAACTTGAACTGCGCGGGGGAATTGAGGCGGTGATGAAGGCGTAATAAAGGAGGGGGCGAGCGAGCGGCGTCTTAATAAGTAGTCGAGGGATGGAATTTATGGCGCAGTGGCGAAGGCGATTTACGTGTTCGTCAAATCGCGTTCGCCCATTTGTACGCGCTCTTAATGAGGATGCGGAGCGCAGACACAATGGCGTGTGGTTTCTGAAGAACGACGACGAAGGAAGAAAATAGGTCCTGGATGGGCGACGATCGATGAAGGGGAGGGAGGTATGTGCAGATAGCGGATGGGAACCGTGATGGTGCAAAGAAGGATCAGAGTAGTAGGCGACGATGCGTGATGACGGTCTGCTAGTGGATGACGCGTACGCCTAGGGAAGTCTGAGGGTGGAGGCGAGGTCATCTTGGTCCAGAGCAGGGGAACCGCACAAATAAGTCAATCAACTGAAACGAGGAACATTCCTGCGCACTCCGTAGACGACGTGGATGCGCGTGCGTAGAGATCGTTGAGGCGGCGGAAGGGTCGAGAACTTCAAGGTCCGTCCCATACACGACAAAGCAAGAGGGAAAAGTGTGGTGGAAAGAAGTAGTGCTGATGAGAACGCGATGATGGGCGATGTCGACTATTGCTGACGGCGCGGGGTGAAACTGGTTCATGTAGGAGGCCTGCAGAAGGTGACGACGTAAGCGAGGTCCAGAGGAGGGAGAGGACAGAGAATACAACGCACCACTGACGGACTGATTCGGTAAAGTATGGACCGGGATCCGTCAGTCGTTGAAAGCAGTCGATGACGAGGGTAAGCTGCAGGACCTGATAGGGGAGATCGTGTCAGTGAGGAGCGGGTAGAGCACAGGAGGAACATACATAAGAAGAGGTGGACCACAATATCCACTTATGTAGAACCAGATATTCATCCAGCGCGATGAGAAGAAGATGTCGACTGAACGATGAACGAAAAATGGATCGACTTGGGGGTGGTCGCGTCAAGCTTCGGGTCTGCGAGCGGCAGTGAGATCACTAGTGAGAGCCTATGGAAAGGGTTCATAGCACGATGATTTTCTTCCATTTTGTCATGATTCCAAGCGATGCATATGGTGGATTTGAAAGCAGAACGAGAGGATAAGGGTTGGAGGCAAGAACAGAAGCCTCGGAACGGAATTCTACGCATATGATTTTATTTCGCACGCTCACAACCTGCCCATGCCATCGCTTGCGTCGTTCTTGGATCCCGTCCTCCAACCAACCTCCAATGAGGGTAATTCTCCTCAGGGTACCTCCTAACCTATATACACCCATGCGCTAGCGGTTTGGAATCCTTGCCAGAATAAGAAAACATAAGGTGCCCCCCCAAGTAATGTGCGTCGTCGTCATACATACTTACTTACACGAAGTTTTCACGACCTTAGGTTCCTAGAGTCCATGCACCATTGCCTTCTCTTCCATGACCAAATCCTAGAAGCCTCCCGGTCGAATACCTTTGTAACTTTCTGCGTGGTAGACAGTGAGTGGATCTCCTCCCCCCGAATTTGTCGATGAGGTGCCGACTGTTCATTATCGTGTTCAATAGGACCCCTTCATATTCTCTATTTGTTTATCCTGCCCTCGCATTCGTTTCCCTGCGCCTCAAACCCAAGCGCGTATAACGCATCCATATTCCTTGACAATATCGAGGCTCGTCTACTTCTTGGTCGCAAACCCTTCGCTATCATGGCCGAAGTTCATCCATCCCTGTAACTCAATCGAGTCCTTTAAGCGCGGTCTGGTTGAATGGTTCGCAGCCCTCCATCAATGCGCCCTTGAACATATCGCCAGCATATATCTGGAATTCCGGAACCGAAAGCAAGGAGGAGGGACCTGGACGTGATGCGTTTTCAACGCAGGGCCCTAAGTGAGTCTCCTTTCTGCTCGTTCACATCCTCCGTTGGAGTTATGTTCGGGAGCCGATGCGCTCTTTCGATTCAGGCATTGTTGGCTGGTCATGGTGTAACACAAGACACTTCCGCAAGCGGAGACTGAGCTTATTGTATGATGCTGGTCGCCGCGTCGGGGTACGCGTCCTTGGCTGGAAGTATACTGCAAGTCTGCACGCTGTACCTCCGACCACGATCAGTACACGTTCGAGGGGATTTCATGTTTCTTTCTGTCTCCTGTTTCGCACTCTTGTCTCAATTGCTTTACCTAACCACCCACCTCGAGCAGAGACTGTGAATGCGTACTCGGAATTGTAACATTTAGCGAGATTCGAGAGCTGCACCTCTTTCCGTCGGGCTTCTTACAATTCTGTCAATTGGCAGGTTTGGTTCCTTCGCCGCGCTCTCGTAATCCTCGCGGTCTGTGTACTTCATAATCCATCATGCCAAATCCGAATTGCATCCTACACTGCAAAAATACTTGTAATAGCCAAGCTAGATGTTCTGTACAATCTACAAGTACAAAGTAACCAATTTCATACCATGATTTTCAAGCTCGTCCTTCCTGACCACAAAGTAATCAACACCATCATTGACATCCTCTGCACTGCCCACCTTCTTGAGATTAAAAACAATTGGTTCCTTTGTATTTTTCTTCTTGTATCGCCCCAGAGTATTTTGTTCATCTTGCTCCTGCTCGAGTGCTACTGCAAAGCAAGTCTTCCGAATGCGGAAGCTGTTTTCGCCATGCTGTTTGACATTCAACACACCTACCGCATCAGTGAAATCTCTGGCCTGTAGCAGGTTGTACGGTTTAGGTTGATGGTCGAAAGGTTGACGTGCAAGTATGAAAGAAACAGTGGCGTGGTAATCCCCAACAGGGTGCTGACCAGACTGCGAGCGTGATGCCGACATAAGCAACACTGGTATACGCAAGCCCAAATGGGTCAGTGTGAGGGGTTCAAGGGGGTACCAGGGGTGTAGATTTGGATCCTTAGAGCGTTCAATGTAGCCTCTGATAGTCCCAGGGAACAAGGAGGTGATTGATGAGAAGTACAGACCACCGCAATTGAAGATGTCCGTCACATCTTTGTTTGTATCAAATATCTCCTTCAGAAGGCGGAAAAATGCACGTTCCTGGCCTTCGCCATATGCAGTTGAGATGCTGACATCAAATATTCCCATCAGAGAATATGCTTTGTCTTCTTCACGAGTCACCTCGCGCCTGGCCGCCAATTCCATCCTACGGGAGATCGAGACCTTGCTGATATCCTCCAGTTCAGTTGGAGTGATTTTTGTGGCATATTCAATGGATTCCAAAATGGGCGGATACACTTTGTCATTGGCTTCCGATGGAACCAGCTGCTCCCAATCCTTGTTATAGAATTTGATCACTCGTGGCGCAACCAACTCCTGAAATGTCCAGCCTCGAGTAAACCAAGGTTCGAAATCTATATAGAATAAAGTATTGGTCTTGCCCAGATATGCAATGCAGACCTTCGCACGAGAATACCATTTGTACATCGACCGAATCGATTCGTCAAGTTCAGAACTGCTTTCCTTGTTGATACAGACAGTATCGACCCAGCCAAAAGCGAGTCCGTGGTTTTCGTATGCGGCTTTGCAAAAATTGATCACTTTTTGGCATTTTAGATCCTCCGAATCAAGCGAGTCTTTCTGCCAATCGACGTAGGTCAATTCTCCGGGATTCCGGGTCCATGCATGGGATAGAATGGCATAGTCGACATGGTCGTACATCCAAGCCTTGACATCCAATTGTAGCTTGTACCAATTAGACTGCAGAAATTGGCGGGAAAGACGATTGTACACAGCATTTCGGTCCAAGAGAGAGATTTTGAATTTTGAACCATACAGTTCAACTCCGAGGACACGGATGGGCATCCTCTGGTCTATTATTCTTCGCAAATGGTGAAGATACTTTCGCCCACTCGGTACTATCACATCAGCTAAATCATATGTTCAGCATCTTGATTCGAAACGAAATATCATGGGTTCCAAGCGTCACTTACGGGCGTAGTACAATTCAATCAGAGGCAATTTAAATCCAAAGCTTTAACATCTTTATCTTTTCTGTGATGAAGGAATTGTCAACGTACCTTGAATTTTTTCATCTGATTTTCCCTCGGCGCTGATCTCAAGTGTTTTCGCCAGAGACAAGCTACTCCCTTCTCCAAAACCAGCTTGTCCCTATAGATGAATCATGGAATATTAGCGGGGATAAATATAATTCGTACTACATTTACCTTCCAAGTAATCCAGTGGGTCCTTGACTTTATAGGTGCAAGGTCAAGTATATTAGCAACACTGATATATAATTATGAAGTTTGAATTGCGCCGTACAGAATGTGAGACTGCGGTCCTGTTTTCTTGGTCGAGCACAAGCACCCGATAGAAAGTTCTCGAGCTCAGCAATGAATGCACGCGCCTCGACTCCAAGCGGAATATCATCTAGATCTAGGATAACATTGACTGTACGTTTTAAAAGGCAATGAATCAGGCTAACATACTCTTTATCGCTTTCATATCGAGTGACTGAGCAAGTGGTATGATAAATTTGCAGAGCGTCTGCAACAGCTTGCGAGCTTGCACGTTTTTGGGACCTAAAGAAAGAAATGACTGCTTCAGCAATAGTATTATCGCTGACATGTTTGGATAGTAGCGGACCAGACTTGATCATCGTTCAACCAATAATACGTTGGAGCTTTGGACAGAGGACGAGGTGGCAAGGAAGGAAAGGCGACACCAGTACTGTTCCCTCGTATCCGATTTCTCACACATTGACACCGCACATGAAGTCTAAAATTGCAACAGGGACATGTGCTCAGTCCTTGAATTCGTGTGTCATCTATATACATCCCTATCTATGTTCACGCCAATAAGCCAACTATATCCTATCGAAATCCCGACTCGGAGGGATAGAAGTAAGCGCCCGAACCTGCGTCAAGCCACATCTCAGACGGCCGCCTCAAAGCAGAGGTCCCAGCAAGAATATGAGGATACGATGCCCGACCACGAGAGATTCGGTGCGATCCTGAAGAGCTCGTCCTTAGTCCTCAAGGTGAGCACAAAGACCTGCAGTGTCAAAGACACGGGTGACGATCTAGAATCTAGGAATATATGGGCGGTCGAGTTGTGAATGATCCATGTTAGGCGGAGGAAACGCGCTGATATTTGTAGGAGATTTACGGAATGACAGGAATGGGAGTGCTCCCACGAGGGCTTAAATTGCGCTGGGAACGAGGTGGTGATAAACGCATAGACCAGGATGACGAAGGAAGGCTGGGATTGTTTATCGAGATGGTCGACAGATAGAGAGTGTGTGCAAAGGGCGGAGGACAGGCGTGGTCCGCGCGTGTGACTAGCGCTTCAGAGTGGGAAGTTAGGCGTTGAGGCAGAGAGGAATGTATTGGTGATTTTGTAAAGATCGATGAAGTAGGATCAAGGTAAGGTGAACGCCAGGGTGGAGTGAAGACGTGCAGGTACCACGAGAGAGGCGCATGTCGATGATGATGATAAAGTACAGTGGGCGAGGCGAGGCCGGAGGTTCAAGCGGCTGAAAGGTGATGGAAGCGTAAGCCAGATCCAGAGCAGGAGAAATGAGATATCTGGCGCAGAGAGACAAAGTTGAGACGTCCAACACAAATTATGCGCATGCAGGTCCGTCTTCCCAGTACCACCATCGCGCATTCTTTTCTTCGTGCCCGCATCTCACCGTTTCAGGTCGTACAGACTTGACTTTCGTGATTCGTCCCATGCTCCAGCCCACCTCCATCTCCTTCTCCATCCTCTCTTCTCCATCCATCGCACGCGCTGCCCTTCAGTGTCTTTCAGATGAAAGTGCGTACCCCGTGTGCTCAGATAGAGTTCGTACTCGTCTCCAACGAGTAAAATTTCTATCGGAGTGTGTAGATATCAGAGTCACGGAGAACACAACACCTGATCATGTGAGAATCTCGACGCATTGCATGGGTGGCGCCTGTCCATCGTCCGAAGAGCTAGCCTTTTGACGTTGCATGAGACAACGATCTCGGATCTGGAGCCCACAGATATATGCGCACTCGAGTTATGGATGGTCTGAACGCGGACAAGCGGGAAGGATGCGGACGGTGTGCGATAGCTGGAGTAAACACTCCTCGGATACCAGGGGCGTGTGCAGTAACGAGCGGGGAACACTCTCATGGGCGGTTGGAAAGGGCTGGACATGAGGAAGGCGTAGGTGCAGTGAGGAGCAGAAGGGGGAGTGTCTGACGAGGTTGTCGGTGATCGTCTCGTGCATTATGCGGAAGGGTGAGAGTTGTGCGTATAACTGGCAATTTTCAAGGGATAAGCTGGAGTAGAGAGGGCTGATGAAGCAGGATCAAATGAGTGCAAAAGCACGGCGGAGTGAGGCCGTGAAGGTGCAGCGAGGGAGGTATTCGACGATCACACAGTGGGTGGCGTGGAGGCAGGGGTATCGAGGCGGGAAAGAGAAGTTAGAGGACTGAGAGCACAGGTCGTGATGAGTGGTGAGGCCTGAGGGCGAAGAGGGCCAGAGACAGTATTGCATAGGCCGCGGGGGACGAGATAAACCCTGAAAAGTGGCAATAAGCATTAGTCGATAACTAACAGGAGGTTGAGAGCAATACGTACAGATGTGGGGTTGCGCTCAAGATCAACCGAACACGGGCGGTGGTTATGTTACTGTCCTAGCCGAGTAATGGACATGGGAAGGCCTAGGATTGACGTTAATCCTATGAGGTCGTATCAGAGATCCATCCAGTATGAGGGGAAGGAGGATGATCACGGCCTGAACAACTAGATGAAAGACGCGTCCTTTCGTCGCGAGTGGCGTCAAGCTTCGTTTTTGCGCGTATGTAGCTCGCGGGGCAGTCTGGAGTAGAGCAAATAATTCATGGCGCGTGGCTTTGCGTCGGAAATCTCGTGTGGTTTGAGTAGAGGTGGATCTAAAGCATGCACGCGAATGAGCGGAATGAGGACGCGGAGGGCGCGACCGCAAGCTGAAGCCTCCGAATTGATGCGGACGTGTATGGTTATTGTCGCACGCACTGCCACCATCGTCATCGGTTCATCACTCTCCTCGCATCAACAAAGATGTCCTCTTTCCTTCTGAGTTCGTCGTCATCTACGATCCCTGTAACTTCTAGCTTTATCCTTCAGTGTCCGCCTGGGTTGAGTCTCTTTCTTGAAACTGTTTCAACGTCGCATGTAGCCAAATTGTAGATGGGCATAGATACGTACGTCCCGATCGTCCACATCGTCTCCCCCGTGCTAACGCGAATACCGCGACAGTCTGTTTTCGTAGCCGTGCATACGACACATGAAATAATGCGTCTTCTTGTGCGCCACCGATGACTCGTCCCAGCCTCTGCCAGAAACTCTACCTCGAACGCGATCTAAGGTCTATCCCCAAATCCACCTCTTACCCATCCAGTTTAAGTGGTCACGCTCTGCCCCATGCTTCCCCTTTTCTCTTTTCTCCTCCACCGCAATCGTACCTCTCATGTATTCGCTGGTCTGAATCTCATTTCTGAGGTCTGTTCATGCCACTGTGCTCGTCGACAATCTCCACACTAAAGGCGGGGTTGGCCTCGTAGATTCTCCCTCGTTGCTCGTCTTCATTCCCCAGCCAACGCTCCAAGGCTATGTCTACACTCGTACTCGTTCATCACTCACAACACATTTTATTTCTTTTCATGGATAACGCGGAGATACCTGAAACCACGGCCTGGGAGCCACGATCTCAACCTGTCAGCTGGACGAGGGATATAAAATTTCAAATCAATGTGGTGAATCCTTTGAATGCCTCATTCGGCAAAGGAGAGGCATGCTTGACGAATAAGAGAGACAGAGTCCGCAATCAAGCACTCGCGTCAGCCTACCAGGGTTTAGTCGTATCGTGCCCTCGTTATTCAACCCCGCACTATATGCCTCGACGCAAAATAGTATCGATTACGATATCAGTCGTACAGCCCGAGTGGTCCCCATCGCGTTTCCTGTCGGCTTCAAGTTCGAACACAATCTTTGAGCACATCAGGCCATCAGCGCCCCCACGACATTCCGAACATGCCTGTATCCCCGTCTGCGGTTCATACTCTACTCAACCTCTAATCTCTTGACGCTACATCCATCCCCGTCCTTAGCCTCTGGTACCCTTGTATACAGTCCGCAGTCATGCAGGACTCTCTTTTCAACTTTACCGCATCTGTGCGCGGGTTTTGTTCTCAAAATTCTACCGTCATGCGAGATGTAGGCTAGATGGTACTTTGGTTCTATTTGGTGTTTTCCCTCAGCGACTTAAGTATCTATCTTGAGTTGCTAAGTCAAGCTTAGTTGTACTATCCAATCAAATTACAAACCTATACAATAGTACTGGTCATAATATACGCCGTGTATGGACATGACTTTCCAGTTGAAAGAAGTGAATTTACTGTGAATTTAGTGAGCCTGTTTTGATACCTTATTGTTCATTTTCGTACTTCTCTGCGAATTTTTAGAAATTGCCAATCCTCGCGGCAAAAATGGCTCTGTCTACTTTATGCTCTACCATACTAGGTATTAATTATGTTGTACCCAAAAAAATCTGTACGAAAAGAGTAGAAGTCGTGTTCGGTCTACAAATACAAAGTGACCAGTTTCATACCGTGATTCTCAAGCTGATCCTTCCTGACTATGTAGTACTGATTTTCGCCTGCGTCTCCAGCATCACCCACCTTCTCGAGGGTAAAAACAACAGATTCGCATGGGAATACTCTCCGGTATCTTCCCGGACCATCCTTCCCATCATGCTCTTGGTAGAGAGGTATCGCAAGGCAAATTTTTGAAATGCGGATGCTATCTTCATCTCTGTGTTCTGCAACATTGAGTGTTCCCATTGCTACCTCAAAGTTTGTGCTCTGTAAGAGATCATATGGAAATGAAGGTGTATAAGAAACAGTGTAATTCCCAACAGGCCGACCAGAGGATGGGTATGATGCAGACATAAGCAACACGGGTATACGCAAGCCCAAATGGGTCAATGTGAGTGGTTCAACGGGGTGCCAGGGGCGTAAATTCAGATCCTTAGAGCAATTAATATAGCCATAGATAGTCTGAGGGAACAGGGAGGTGATTGAGGAACAGAAATCAAGGCCCCAATTGAAGATGTCCAACACATTTTTGTTCGTATCGAATATCTCCTTCAGAAGGCGGAAAAATGCGCGTTCCTTCCCCTCGCCATATGCAGTTGAGATGCTGACATTAAAGATTCCCATCAGAGAATATGCCGTGTCTTCTTTGCGAGTCACAATGCGCCTGGCCGCCAATTCCATCCTGCGGGAGATTGATGCCGCCCTGATGTTCTTCAGCTCATTCGGTGTGATTTCTGTGGCAGATTGAATGGATTCCAATATGGGTAGATGCAGTTTGTCATTGGCTTCCAATGGAACAAGCTGCTCCCAGTCCTTGTTGTAAAATTTGACAGCTCGTGGTGCAACAAGCTCCTGGAATGTCCAGCCTCGAGTAAACCAAGGGTCGCAATCCATATCGGATAAGGTGTTGGTCTCGCCCAGATATGTAATGCAGACCTTCGCACGCGAATACCATTTATACATGGATCGGATTGATTCATCGAGTTCGGAACTGCTTTCCTTGTTGATACAGACAGTATCGACCCAGCCAAAAGTGAGTCCATGGTTGTTGTATGCGGCTTTGCAAAAATTGATTATTTTTTGGCATCTTGGATCGTTCGAGTCGAATGAGCCTTTCTGCCAATCAACGTAAGTCAATTCGCCGGGCGTCTGGGTCCATGTATGGGACAGAATAGCATAGGTGATATGGTCCCTTATCCAAAAAACATTGAAATATCCTGGCATGTTCCAATGAGCCTGCAGTTGGCGGGAGAGATGATTGTACACAGCATTTCGGTCAAATAGAGAGATTTTGAATTCCGAACCAAATGGTTCAATTCCAAGGACACGGATGGGCATCATAAGGTTTATCCCCCGTCGCAGGTCTTCGAGATGGGTTTGCAGACCCCATCCTGGCCCACCGACTAGATCTCTGTTCAGCATGTTGATTCGAAATGAGATGTCACGGGCTCCAAGATCACTGACGTACATAAAAATTCTTCATCTGAATCTCCTTCAGCGCTGATCTCAAATGTTTCTGCAAGAGGCGAGCTACTCCCCTTCTCCCAAAACCAATCTGTCCCTATGTACGAATCATAAAAAATCAGCAGGGATAAATATAATTCGTAGCACATTTACCTTCCAAGTAATCAAGTGGGTCGTTGACTTTACATAGATGTGAGTTCACGTATATTAGTGACACTGATGTATAACTATGACATTTGGATTGCACCATACAGAATGTGAGACTGCGGTCCTTTTTTCTTGGTCGAGCACCCGACAGAAAGTTCTCGAGCTCATCGACGAATGCGTCCGCCTCGACTCCAAGCGGAATATCATCGAGATCTAGGATAACGTTAATTCTATGTTTTAAAGGGCGATAAATTAGGCCAATGTACTCTGTATTGCTTTCATATCGAGTGACTGAGCAAGCGGTATGATAAATTTGCAGAGCGTCTGCAACAGCTTTCGCGCTTGCACATTTGTGGGACCTAATGAAAGAATTGCTGCTTCATCGATTGTGTTGTCATTGAGATGTTTGGATCAAAGCATACCAGAGGTGGACATCGTTCAATCAGATATGACGGTTGGAGCTTTGGAGGGTAAGGTCAGAAAGAAGGACAAGCGACACTGCGTCCTCGTATCTGATTTCTCACACGTTGACACTGCACAGCATTCTAAAATTGTGGCGGGGACATGTGCTCAGTCCTTCTTGCATGCACGTCTCATCAATATACATCTCTACCATTATCAGTATCTATGTTTACACCGATAATCAGCCGACTATATCCTTTCGAAATCCCGACTCGCAGGAATAATACTGAAGTAGGCGCCCGGACCTATGCACATCAAGCCAGGGCTCTGTCTGATACGGACAGCAATATCTCAGACTAAAAAGATAAAAATTTAATACAAGAGAAGCGTCGCACCCTCAGGCATGTTTTCGTCAAGCTTCCGCTGAGACGAGCTATGTCTGGACCGGCATCGCAGAGACTTCACCCTGATATAGGCGCCCATATACTCACGCGAACTAAAGTTATTGCAGGGCAGTCAGCAGACCCAGGTAATCATACATCCGGTCATCGGGACAGCTCCAATCAGCCATGGGAGATCTACAAGTATAGTGGGTAGAAGAAGCGAGAGGGCACGATCATATCAATGAGCGTGTCGGTCAGTCCGATCGAAGCGCGAAGTCAACGACAACCACGGATGACAGTGCTTTGAGGGGAAACATGCGCGGCTGCATACGTCGAGTAATGAAGGAGGAACGTCGAGCGAGTCAGGATGTCAAGCACAGAGAAACGAGGCGCCTTCTACAAATGATGGGGCTTCCAGCCCCATCTGCCCAGCAACGCTGGCGCGCGCACTGCTTCCCCTCCGTATCCACATCTCGCGTTTCGGGTCCGACACCATCTTAACTATTGTGGTTCGTCTCGTTCCCCACCCGAATTCACCAGCTCATCGTGCACCACCCATGATCCACCGCACGCGCCATCCTTCAGACGGTAGCCTCAAAACAGAGGTCCCACCAAGCATATCGGAGTGCAAAAAATACGAAGCCTGACCACGAGAGATTCGGCGCGATCCTGAAGAGCTCGTCCTCGAGGTGCTCAGAGCACAAAGGCCCGCAGCGTCGAAGACACGGGGCGATGATCTAGGATCCAAGAATATATGCGCGGTCAAGTTCTAAGTGACTTGAACACTGATGGTTCATGTCAGGCGCAGTAAACGCGCCGACATTCGCCGGAGAGGAACGGAATGACAGGAATGGGAGCGCTCTCACGAGAGCTTAAATGCGCGGGAACGAGGTGGTTAAAAGCATAGAACGGGACGACGAAGGAAGGCGGAGATTGTTTATCGAGGTGTCGACGGATAGAGAGTGTGTGCAAAGGGCGATTGACAGGCGTGGATCGCGAGTGGAGGAGAGGCCCTGCAAGAAGGGATCGTGTTAGTGAGTGATGACTTGAGAAAGAGGCAGGACCACAGAGTAATACCCACAGAGATGTCAATGGACTCGAGGACTGGGTCGACCGGTGTTCTGTAATGAACAGAGACGGCCTGAATTTTCTGGTATCCCAGAGTTTCGACCGAGTCTCCTCCAGCGCGAGAGGAAGCGGACGACGGTGATGAGCTAGAAGTTTTAGGGAAAACGCGGCCATTTGTCGTTAGTCGCGTCGAGATTGGCACCGGGTTTGGCAGTATAGAGCGTTGCCCCGCCTGAAACGGCGGGAGCTATGTGCAACGACGCGTGAAGTAATGCTCTTATAAGAGCTGGAGATGCGCTGGAGACGGGTGACAAAGCTGTGGCAGGAATGAAGAGGGGAAGATGGGGAAGCGTTATCAATAAACGTAGAGGATTGCAGAGGGCAGCGGACGGGAGGAGGTCATGCGTGATACTAGTTACTTTCGAGAAGTAAAAAGGGAGGAACGCGGTGGCGTGAAATCGTGAGAGGGTGGAGAGGGAGGCGCGCGACGCAAATGCCGTGGTGTGGATGTTCTGGGGGTCTAAAGACGGTGTCAGCATTAGCGAGGTCAAGAAGAGGACAGAGAGCACAGGCCGCGATGGACTGTGAAGGTACGAGGACACAGAGGGGAAGGGATAGGACCACAGATGTCGCGGAGGAAGGGCCTGACAGAGGCGGTCGCGTCGGATCAGGAGCGGAGGGTGATAGGCGCAACTGTAGCTGAAAGGACCGTGGTTCTGGTCCTGGATGGATGGCTGATATAGGAGTGGTCCCGACTAGCGAGTCCTGATCGAGATCCACACGGCGCAAGGAAGACGATGAAGAACCAGGAGGCTACACGAAAACGCGTCCTTTCGCCGTCAGTCGCGTCAGTGTTTGTGTATAGCTCGCGAGGAGGATTGGAGATGAGCGCATCGCGTATGGTGCGACGGATGCGTCTACAATTCCGTGAGGTGGATCCGAAAGCATGGTTGTGAATAGACCGGAAGCCGTTCTCTATATGAAGACTTGCATCTGGCGATATAGAGACCGGGATTTCTGAGTTTAAATCCCTGTAGCGCGCCGTTCCCACGAGCTGCGGCGAATTTGCGTGAATCTGACCTCCCCTAATACGATAACGTGATCTCGTCACAGGCCGTTCCCGTCAGATAGTACAACTTCGGGAGCGAGTTCCGCAATATATACCAAAAACAAGTCATGGATTGCAGATTAATAATGCTACAGAAGCTATCTCTGACGTCTTGTAGAGGTAGCTGCAATAATGATTCATATATTAGCATTTTATGGAATTCTGGTGCTTTTGCCTTACGTTTGTGGTCATTAGAGGCTGTATTTGTCTGATTTAAAAAATTGAAAGAAGGAGAAGTCTCAAAGGAACACCGGCGGTAATATTGTTCTCACCAATATTTGGGCAGAAAGTCTGAGAACACAACACAGGCTCGAATCTTCGTCGCCGTTTTACTGAGGAGAGTGTCACTCAATGAGGGGCGGTCAGATTTCAAGTTACTACATTTGGCACTCCCTGCCAATTTTGCGTGGGAACGGCGCGCTACAGGGATTTAAACTCAGAAATCCCGGCCTGTATATCGACAGATGCAAGTCTTCATATACAGGACGGTCCATCGGCCTAGGTTGTGAAGCAGAAGATGGGGGCACGGAGGGCAAGGTCAGGCTCGGAAGCGCCCGAGTTGACGCGTACGCGTATGGATATGCTTTCTCACGCACGTGCCATCGCCATCAATCGAGTCTCTCTCTCGCGTCTCTCCCAGGACTCTCCTACGTCTCCGTCCCTCCGCGTTGATTGTCATCTTAGGACGCGTCCATCTAACGTTCGCACCGTTCTCTTGTTCCTTCGACTGACATTTTTCAAGCTTCAAGATGGGCTCACCTGACGCGAAATGTACTGTATCCACACCGCGAAGTATAGCTATCTGTGGATAGGTGCGTCGCGAATGAATTTCCATTCAAGTATCTCTCTACTCACGCAGGTATCTCCTCACGGCAGGGAACGAAATGCGCGCTCGAAACTATCTGGGATCTGCATGATCTCCCCCCTAGAAGACCTACGTACCTCGAACACGATCAAGCGCATATCACTCTGCAATTCTGGTACTCTAACCGCATCCCTGCTATGCAACATCCATATCTTTCCCCTTTCGTCTGTCGGGTGCTATACCCGAGTTAATCCTCCGACTGCGTTCACGACAGCTTCGACGATTGCTATCGACGCACCCCCACTTTTCGACGATTCAACGCCACTGAGTTATTTCAAGGTGAACCCCCGCAACACGTCACTATACCCCTTCATTCCGAGAGCATCACTCTCTTGCTCAAAATCACATACATTCTCAATTATAACGCATCGACATCATGTGCAGAGTCTTCTGACTGCGTCAGTCTAAGTCCGTCCTCGCAGCCGGGCATACACTGGGAAAAGACTACTCGCGACATCAACTACGCGTCCTGGACCCTATTAGTTTCTGCAAGCTTCGATCCTCACAGCATATCGATCGAATTTTCTCGGTGACGCCGCCCACTTCTTTAGCTTTGCTGCGCCCAACGCAAGCCCATCTCTTCACAGTCTACATCAAATCCCGCAGCTTCTCGACGAGCACGCGTCATCTCTTTCCACCGGCTTTCGAAACACTTCAGGTGTCCGATAATCGTGTGCAAGCCTGTAAATCATCTTCGGTGTGTTCGCCTCTACTTATACGGCTCATAGCATACACTCATGGTCCACTATTTTGTTAGGCTGCAGCACATGAAGGCTTAATTCTGTCCATGTACGCGCGCCTGCAATCCCGCCGCTGACCATGAGGTGGAAGACTCTATCTACTTTACAAGCCTCTAGACCCCGTGGTGTCGACGCCGACCTCTCATCGACTTCGTCCTCGCTGCGGCTCCTGCACGTCTTCTTGACCCCCTGCGTCGTCCGCGTCCGATGACACCCTGCACTGTCAATGCGGAGAAACGTTAAGCAATAATGGGTGAGTTATTGAGTTAAGACCCTACCTGTGCATCTGTTCTGACGAAATCCACAGCGACGATCCTCGACTCTAGACGCGACTTTAGACGCTGTGCGCCGGCGGTCGTTGGTTGAGAGGCCCCAAGACGAGAGAGATGTCCTCCTCGCCCTCTGCATCTCCGACGCTGCTTCGACTCGCTAATGGCACCATGGCGTCCGTACGCAGCGCCGTCAGATGGTATGTAGGTGGCGGTGACAGTTTCGACGCAGCCGTTGAACTAGGGACGAGGTAAGCAATCAAACGTGTTATAGTTCGAATCGGGAACTCACATATGCATCATAGGAATCGTCGCATGCAGACGAGTAGGAAGGGCGTCGAGCCCTTCGTCTGTACGCGGCGGTGTTGAGATCGGCACTCGCGATCGTCGTCCTTGCCCCGATTTGTACGATGCAGTCGTTGTTCAGATAAATCCATCACATCTGAAGCACGGTGATGCACTCCGTAGCTGCGCACAATGGATGCACCGACGGTCCGTCGTCGTCTGCACGTGGAGCAGTGCGAGTTCACAGGTGAAGAGGCACTCTGTACGATATAGAAAGATATATCAATCAATCTACAAGTACAAAATAACCAGCTTCATTCCATGGTGGGCAAGCTCGTCCTTTCTGACCACATAGTAACTTTTACCTCCATTGTCCGTATCTCTCTTCTGTAATGTGAAAATGATAGGTTTTTGAGTACCTATCTTGTTGTATCTTCCCGGGGTATTCGAGCGTTCTACCTGTTGCTCGAGCAGCAATGCAAAGCAAACTTTCGAAATGCAAATCGAATTGACGTCCCTGTGTTCTTCGACGTTCAATATCCCCACCGCGTTCTTGTAATTTTTGTTCCGCAGTAGAGCATATGTTGTATCATTGAAATTGAAAGAAGAACTTGATTGCCTTCCGATTGAAATGGTAGCACAAAAATCTCCGACAGGTTGGGGGTCAGAGCCTAGGTCGGAGTGCAACTTCAGTGCAGACATGAGCAGAACCGGCGTACGCAGTCCCAAATGGGTAAGCGTGAGGGGTTCAAGGGGGTGCCAGGAGCGTAAATTTGGATCCTTACAGCGCTTAGTGTAGCCATAGATAATCCGAGGGAAAAGGGAGGTGATCGAGGAAAAGGAGTAGCTGCCCCAATTGAAGATGTCCAACACATCTTTGTTCGTATCGAATATCTCCTTCAGAAGACGAAAAAATGCACGTTCCTCACCCTCGCCATACGCAGTCGCAATGCTGACATTGAAGATTCCCATCAGGGAATAAGCCTCGTCTTCTTCGCGAGTCACCATGCGCCTGGCCGCCAATTCCATCCTGCGGGAGATTGATGCCGCCCTGATGTTCTTCAGCTCAGTCGGTGTGATTTCTGTGGCAGATTGAATGCATTCCAAGATGGGTAGATGCAGTTTGTCATTGGCTTCCAATGGAACAAGCTGCTCCCAGTCCTTGTTGTAAAATTTGACAGCTCGTGGTGCAACAAGCTCCTGGAATGTCCAGCCTCGAGTAAACCAAGGGTCGCGAGCCATATCCGATAAAGTGTTGGTCTCGCCCAGATATGTAATGCAGACCTTCGCATCAGAATACCATTTATACATGGAGCGGATCGATTCGTCGAGTTCGGAACTGCTTTCCTTATTGATGCAGACAGTATCGACCCAGCCAAAAGTGAGTCCATGGTTTTTGTATGCGGCTTTGCAAAAATTGATCAGTTTTTGGCATTTTGGATCGTTCGAGTCGAATGAGCCTTTCTGCCAATCAACGTAAGTCAATTCGCCGGGCGTCTGGGTCCATGTATGGGACAGAATAGCATAGGTGATATGGTCACTTATCCAAGAACCATTGGCATATCCTGTCTTGTTCCAATGAGCCTGCAGTTGGCGGGAAAGATGATTGTACACAGCATTTCGGTCAAAGAGAGAGATTTTGAATTCCGAACCAAATGGTTCAATTCCGAGGACACGGATGGGCATCATAAGGTTTATCCCCCGTCGCAGGTCTTCGAGATGGGTTTGCAGACCCCATCCTGGCCCACCGGCTAAATCTCTGTTCAGCATGCTGATTCGAAACAAAATGTCAGAGTTTCCAAGGATCGCTGACGTACATAAAGATTCTTCATCTGAATCTCCTTCATCGCTGATCTCAAGTGTTTCCGCCAGCAATGAGCTACCACCCTTCTCCCAAATCCAGTTGGTCCCTATAGACAAATCATAAAATATTAGCAGGGATAAATATAATTTGTAGCACATTTACCTTCCAAGTAATCAAGTGGGTCCTTGACTTTATAGATGTGAGTTCACGTATATTAGTAACATATAACTATGATGTTTGGATGGCACCATACAAAATGTGAGACTGTGGTCCTCTTTTCCAGGTCGAGCACCCAACAGAAAGTTCTCGAGCTCATTGACGAATGCATCCGCTTCGACTCCAAGCGGAATAGCGTCTAGATCTAGGATACCATTGTTGACTATGTTTTCAAAGGCAATAAATCAAACCAACATACTCTTCATCACTTTCATATCGAGTGACTGTGCAAGCGGTATGATAAATTTGCAGAGCGTCTGCAACAGCTTTCGAGCTTGCACATTTTTGGGACCTAAAGAAAGAAATAACTACTTCAGCAATGGTGTTATCGCTAACATGTTTGGATGGTAGCAGACCAGACTTGATCATCGTTCAATCAATAATTCGTTGGAGCTTTGAACAGAGGGCGAGGTCAGAAGGAAGGACAAGCGACACCGTGTGCTCGTATCTCCTCGTATCCGATTTCTCAAGCAGGGACATGTGTTCAGTCTCGGTTCGATTCCGAGACCACGCACTTTGCCTTTCGATTTTATCTTCGGAGACGGTCGACTGCGCGCTTTGCGTTCAGATAGAATTCACACACAGACAGCGGTACGAAAAGTCGCGCTCGCTGCAGAGTGCGCTGTCAGCCGAACTGCTCATCTAATGGGCAGGTCCCTAGTAGAACGGCCTCCGACAGGGAGCGTCGTGCCAAACTAGACTGAGCCCATTGCGTCATACCTAAGTACCAGCTCGGGGTCCCGGATCAATCCCGAAACGTCACATCCCTAGTACCATTATCATTGTCAATGCTTATATATGTTTACGCCAATAAACCCAACTATATCTTATCGAAATCCCGACTCGCGGGGATAATATTGAAGTAGGCGCCCGGACCTGCATCATTGACAAGCCACATTGACTGTGATGCTGGGCGGCGGTATCTCAGACAAAGAACTAAACATCAAACATAAGTGAACATCACATGTTTTCGTCAAGATGTATCAGAATAAGGTCCTCCTGAAGACGCGGAAATGTGGAATGTGGAAAATACGAGCGCGAGAGGGGAGAGAACACGAGCATAGCAAGAGCATATTAATAGGCCTGTGTCAGTCAATCCGATAGAAGTGTCACAACGATGCCCACTGACAAGTGCATTGAGGCAAAACATGCGCGCATACATCGAGCAACGACGGAGGAACATTGAGTGAATTAAGATATCAAGCAGAGCAACGAGGGATGGGCGCACAGCTCCATCAGTCCAGCAACGTCGCGCTCACTGATTCCTCTCCACGCCCACATCTCGCCGTTTCAGATCCGACACCATCTCAACTATTGCAGTTTGTCTCATGCCCAGCCCCATTCACCATCCCATCATGCACCACCCGTGATCCATCGTACGCACCGTCCAGCGAGCATATCGGGGTAGTAGAGGATACGACGCCTGACCATGAGAAATGTAATGCGATCCTGAAAAGCTCGTTCTTAGTCCTCGAGGTGAGCACAAAAACCCGCAGCGTCGAGGACACGGGGCGACGATCTAGGGTCCAGGAATATATGCGTCGGAACGAGTTCTGAGCAACTTGAACACTGATGATCTATGTTAGGCGGAGTAAATGCGCCAATATTCGTAGGAGACGTACGGAATGACAGGAATGGGAGCCCTCTCACGGGAGCTTGAAATGCGCGGGAACGAGGTGGTTAAAAGTACA
Organism: Pholiota adiposa; assembly: GCA_009935795.1. NCBI lineage: Eukaryota > Fungi > Basidiomycota > Agaricomycetes > Agaricales > Strophariaceae > Pholiota > Pholiota adiposa. The sequence goes on along the minus strand of QEYC01000138.1, from coordinate 81,772 downwards.
GAACGTGACGACGAAGGAAGGCGGAGATTGTTCATCGAGATCGTCGATGGATAGAGAGTGTGTGTGTAAAGGGCAGTTGACAGGCGTGGACCACGAGTGTGACTAAAAGCGACTTCAGAGAGGTAAGCTAGGAGTTGAGGCAGAGGGTTGAGCTGATGATGCTGTAATGATAGATGAGGGAAGGCGAATGAAGGGTGGAGTGAAGACGTAGGTGCCACGGGGGAGGCGCACGCCGATGATACAGTGGGTGAGGCGAGGCCGGAGGTTCAAGCAATTGAAAGACGATGGAAGTGAACTGGATTCAGAGCAGAATCCAGCGCCGAGAGCGCAGGCCGCGATGAGCTGTAAGACCTTTGAAGGCCTATGAAAGCACAAAGGCGAGGGAAGACCTCAAGGATGTTGCGGAGGAAAGACCCTGCAAGAAAGGACCGTGTTAGTGAGTGATGACTTGAGCAAGGCAGGGGAAGGACCACAGAGCAATACCTACAGAGATGTCAATGCACTCGAGGACTGGGTCGGCCGGTGTTCATAACAGACACAAGGGACGGCCGGAACAGTTTGGACCGGGGTTCCTCCAGCGCGAGAGGAAGAAGGACAACGATGACAACCTACGAAATTTGATGAGAAACGCGTCTGTTTGTCGTTTGTCGCGTCAAGGTTGAGTGCTGAGGGTTGGCGTTCAATTTGGGAGGTGTGCAAAGGGCATCGTGCACGAGACTATTTACTTTCGAATTTTAAGAAGGGGAGAGCGTGAAGAGCGAAGAAGCGGGAGGAACAGAGGACAATTGCGGCGAGGGGTGAAATTATGAGAGGGCGGAAATGGGGGAAGAGAATCGAAGCAGAAGGAACAGTGGTGGCATGAAATCGGGAGAGGGCGGAGAGGGAGAGGCGCGACGTGGATGACGCGAGGAGGATGTTCGTGGGGTCTAAATTTAAAGTCGATGTCAACGTTAGCGAGGTCAAGAGGAGGACATTGAGGACATACCGCGATGAGCTGCGAAACCTGTGAGGGCATAGAGGGGAGTGAATGATACCACAAATGTCGCGGACGATGTGCTTGACAACGGCGGTCTCGTCAGATGGCGATAACCACAGGACCAGGACCATGAAGGAGGTTAAATCGATAACACGCACAACTGTGGTTGAAAGGACGGTCCTGGATGGGCAGCGGAAACACCAGAGGGTATGATCTCGCGCATTCTAACCGAGGCCCACCAGCGCAAGGAAGACGACGAAGAGCTAGGGGTCTCTGGGTCTTGCTCGCATCACCGTTCAGGTTTGGGCGTACGCAGCTCGTGAACTGGTTTGGAGCAGTGCGAATGGTTCATAGCGCGACGAGTGCTCTGCAATTAAATATAGTTTCACTGGGTGGATTCAACTACGTGAAAGCGAATGAGCTGGAACGACAGGATGAGGGCAAGGAGAGCATTGGGCAAGGGAGAACTCGGACGCGCACACATATGGATATTCTCACGCACGCGTTGTCATCTCGCGTCTCTTTATTACGTACGTTTCTCTCCCCTCGTCAGCGTTCCTTGACATCTATGATCCCATCCTTCCGATATTCGCGTCGTTCCTCACAGGATTTTGACACCTTCGAAGCTGGGATCCCTTTCTCAAATTCAAACCTGAAGCAAAATATACCGTTTCAATGTCGTGAAGTATAGCTGCCGCCGCTCGTTAACGGACAGGTGCGTCTCGAACGAATTCCCTTTGTCTTCCCACTCATGCAGCTTTCCCTCATAGAGCACACTCTGCGTGCGGGACTATGGATCTCTCGCAAGCTACCTCGGTCGCCTGCGTTCGCCGTGACCGGTTGACCGACCAACGCCTATGATCCTGAACGTTTCGCGCTGAGAACCTGCAGCTTACTATCAATGCGTCCCCAATATTCGACTTCACAGAGCTATCTGAAGGTGAACCCCGCAACACGTTCTTCTACCGCCACGTTCTACCCCAGCGTCTAACGTTTACGCTTCAATAACGTTTAAATGGGGTACACGAGAAAGGACAGGCTGTGGCATGCTTGATCACAGCCTCACTCTTTCGCACGCCTCCCCTCTCTCCCCTCTGCAATTTATCTCCTCATATCCCTTCTGCGCCTGACAATCGAAGATGGGCGCCCGTACTCAGAAATGACGTTAGATATATCATCGACGTCCATTGTAGCCGGATTATGGAATAAAAAGCACTCCTCAATGCAGACAAATTTCACCCTGGTCGGTGATCATCTCGCGCGTGCGCCCCAGCTCCTCATGATGTACTCCAATACCTTGACCTTGACGCTACCTTTTTCCCCGTCCTTCGTCTGTGGTACTCTTGCTCATCATCCTGCTACCTCGCCCTCACAGCTTCTCAGCTAGTGGTCTTGTTTGGACTCAACTCTGGATACCGCCAATACCGCTGAATTCATCATCGACACTTTGCTCCCATCACATGTATATTAGTACTCCGCCATCGTAGCCGCCGACCTTCAATCAATACCTCGAATTAGCGTCTCGTCGTAGAGGGCGATCTGTTGGCTCGCCGGGGCGGCGCGTTTATCCATAGATCGCAGCCCAGAATGGGTTTGTCTACTATATACCTTGCAACATTAACATTGTGTTTGAATCATACCCAATCATCAATGCCATTGAAAAAGAAATACGTATATGAACCAAACTAGGAACTTCACTAGGAACTTCGTTGAATGATCTACAAGTACAAAGTGACTAATTTCATTCCGTGGTACCGAAGCTGATCCTTTCTGACCACATAGTAATCTTCCCCTTCACCATCTGGATCGCCCACCTTCTTGAGGGGGAAAACAATGGGGTTTCTTGTATCTATCTTCCTGTATCTTCCTGAATTGGGGTGTTCTGCTTGCTCAAGGAATACTCCAAAACAAGTCTTCGAAATGCGGATCCTATTTCCGTCACTGTGATCTTCGACATTTAATACCCCCATTGCTTTGAAAAATTCTCTGTCCTGCAATAGGTAATATAGTTCCTGGTCAACGAAAGCAGTAGCATGATAATCTCCGATGTCAGCAGAGCCTACGACCAGGTATAATACTGCCGACATGAGTAAAATCGGTGTGCGCAGCCCCAAATGGGTCAGTGTGAGTGGCTCGATGGGTCGCCACGGACGCAACTCTGGATCTGTAGAGCGATAACTGTAGCAAAAGATATCCAGAGGGAAAAGGGAGGTTATTGAGGAACAGATGTGGTCGCCCCAATTGAAGATGTCCGTAATATTTTGGTTAGTGTCGAATACCTCCTTCAAAAGGCGGAAGAAGGCACGCTCCCGACCTTCGCCGTATGCAGTCGAGATGCTGATGTTGAAAATTCCCATCAGGGAATATGCAGTATCTTCTTCGCGAGTCACTCTGCGCTCAGCCGCCAATTCCATTCTGCGGGAGATGGATACACCCCTAATGTAGGACAGTTCACCGGGCGTGATTTTGGTGGCAGATTGGATAATCTCCAGAAGTGGCGGATGCTCCTTGTCATTATCATCCGATGGAATAAGTAGCTCCCAGTCCTTGTTGTAGAATTTGATGAGGCCGGGCGCGACGAGCTCTTGCAACGTCCATCCGCGAGTAAACCAAGAATCGCAAGGCATGTCCGATAACGAACTGGTCTCTGCGAGATATGTCATGCAGACTGTAGCATTTTCGTACCATTTGTACATGGACCGGATCGATTCGTCGAGTTCGGAACTGCTCTCCTTGTTGATACAAACAGTGTCAATCCAGCCAAAAGCGACTCGGTGGTTATTCCACGCGGCGTGGCAAAAACTGATCAATTTTTGGAATTTTGTATCCTTCGAGTCAAGGGGACCATTCTGCCAATCGAGGTAGGTCAATTCGCCGGGTGTCTGCTTCCAAGTATGGGACAAGATAGCATATGTGACGTGAGTCCCCATCCAGTCTTCGAAGTATTTGTAGTCAATACTGATAGCCCCAGAGAAATCGGATTGGAGTTGTCGGGAAAGACGGCTATAGACAGCATTTCTATCCAAGAGAGAAATTTTGAGGTTGGGACCATCGGGCTTAAAGTGGAGGATACGGATAGGCATGGTTTCAGTTATCTTCTGGCGCAGTTCTGTAAGCTCATCTCGAAGTTCTGAATCCTTCCTGGCTAAATGTTTTGATTAGCGATCTGATTCAAGTGCACTGGCATCAATTCCAACTACGCCACCCACATTCTCGTCCATACAACACTATTTCTGGCCAGAGAATAAATATTATTGCATTTTCTTCGAAGAAATGACAAATTATTACCTTGATTGTTCTCCACTTTCTCGATGATTGTGCTGCTCTCCGTGTATGATATCTTCCAAAACCAGTCCATCCCTATATCCCAGTTTCAACATAGTACCAATGATATACGACCCATTGCAAATTTTAGATGCTAACCATCTAAATAGTCTTCGGCTTCATAGGTTTGAGTTTAAGCACTTATAATTATGCGACTAAACTGTAGCAAACTTACGTGCGGGAAGCTCGACTTGAAGGTATTTATCCACTTTCTTGTGCTGTATATTCAATATAAAGCTCTCGAGCTCGGTAATCAATTCATCGGCTTCGACTCCTAGCGTGATATCGTTCATATCTAGTACGATGGTATTGACTTCGAGTGAAGAGTAGAGATATGCGGGCTGCATACCCTTTATTGCTTGCATCTGTGCAAAGGGTATAATAAACTTGCAGAGCGCCTCTAGCAACCTTTGAGCTTGTGTTTTTGCGGGACCTGTTCACAATGCCAAATGAAGTCATCTATCGTGGAATCCCCTAAGAGGCCGGATAAGAATGCACCTGAGGGGGACATCGTTCAACTGTGAACGTTCAAGGTCAAGGATGAGATGGTTGAGAACTGAGTACTGAGATCGTTGACCACATACCTCACGATGAGTCGCAACTTGCCTCATCAGATTTCTCACACATTGACATGATGCTGTACTCTACAATCGCGCGCCGTAACTGAATTTCATATCTACAGTATGTGCACTGTGCAGTACATACACAGCCTTCACTTTTGTCTGGTAATACACTGACGTATCTAGTTCCCGCTCTACCTCGGTGTAGGTGACGCCCGTATACTTGTGTTGAATTACGATGTTCCGGAGATTCCGCGCGTCGAGAGCCAGAGCAACTATATTTGTGCGTGTCCGAGTTATGCACGAGTACACAGAGGACAAAATGGGCGCTCCGGGGCTAAGACGTGCTCCGAATACTAATTCCACGAGTTACTAGGTAAGGCTCAGAGTTCTGTACTTACTTCACAATGAAAGGGCATGATAACGCCAACATCGAGGCTTCATATGCTGGACAGGTTGAGACGCAAGGAAAGGAGGGAAGTGGGCAGCAGACGCATTTGCACAAGACCAGCGAAGAGGTATCACATGGACGATAAAGCTTGTTCATCCATTGCTCTTGCGTAAACTAGTCGGCATGAGATAGTGTTAGGGATTTATAATGCTACAGGTGCTTTTTTCTCAACAGCTTTCCGGCGAGTGGGAGGAGGATCCATCTAGTCGGGCTCAGTACAGGGGGGATGACCATGTTTCCGCCCAGACCTCGACGATGCCAGGAGTCGACTGCAAGTGCACAGAGAAATACGACAGTCAATCGATGAAATGGAGAGTCCGAAAAAGATAACTACCTGTGGGCTGTGTGCAAACCAGCATGATGAAGTATACCCACAAGCGTCCCGGCCATCCAGACACAGGCCTTCCCGTAGCATGTTTCCACATCCGTTCTAGGAGAAGGACAAAACTCTGGCATCCAAAAAATATCCCGGCGCTATGGTTATATCCCCTGCCCATCGAGTACATCGCGCATTCATGGAACAACCCCGACGCCAGGAAAGTGCCGAAAAGCATTCCTAACTTTCCTCCGATCCATTTGCCTGGGTAGCCCCCAAAGACGATGAAAGTCTGGCGGAGGAGCTGGTGCCAGTCCTTCGCCCAGAAACGGTGCATTGAGTCCGAGTGCCACGGATGGTCCGTAATCGGCGGCCAGGATGTAGGCGAACCACCCAAAAGTCCCACTGCGACGAACGTGACTAAATCGTACACCATGTTGAAGCCGACGAGGATGGCCCAACCGGTGAGGGTGTTAATTATAGTGGAGACGACATAGCGCGCGGGGACTGTCAGTTCAGGGTAGAATATCGTCCCGCCGGAGGGGGTGCCAATTCCAGGGCAGAGTTTCACTAATGATTCTAGGAAATCGAGGAGGAGGAAGTTCTTGATGAAGGATATCAGGGTAGCGCGGAGGAATGCGGAGCGTTCAAGGGGACGAGTTTGTTTAGGGATATAAATGCCTTCGCTGAACTTCCACTGTAGTCCGCGAAAGGTGTGAATGACATCCACGGGGTCGTATAGCCAGGACGGAATGTGAGGGTGTTGCGTATGTACTTCCTCAGTGTAGCCATTGGGTTCTTCGCTCTTGTGTTTGCCTTTTTTGACGCCTGGACTACTCTCTCCAATTTTGAGCATCCCCTCCTTTGTCAGCGCGAATTCGAGAGATTTAGCGATGCAAACTGCCGCCCAGAGGCCTAAATACCACTATGATGAGACGAAACGATGTGAGCGGAGAAACAACAAGCTCACATTGGCCCCAATTATACACATTAAGCTCAGGTATCGTCCATGTGAAGCGGTATGCGGCGACGAGGATGGCAGTAATAGTAGTTGGCAGCAGAGAAGCAGCCGTAGAGTATAAGTATTGGGTCGTCTTGTGAGGTATCCAAGAACACGAATGGTACATAGCAAAGAACCGGATAGATCCCATTACTCCACGATAATGGTATGCGCGTCCTCCGCTACTGCACGATCGTTCGGAAGGCTTCATGAACTGCAAATTTAAACCTGTTAAAATCCACGAGGTCAGACAAGCACAAATGTACGTCGGAGGACACGCACTCTTTCCATAGAGGGCTCATTAGGACCACGGACAAAAGAGAAAACAAGCCTGAAACTTGGATGTATCATCACGAAAACAAGAGCCGGATGACGCGGTGCTTTGCCGGTAAGGCGTTGAATATTTGAATAACCGGCCCGCAGAACTCCGGAATCCAAAAATAGAAATTCTAGACTGGATCTTCGTCACCGTCTTGTCATGATCACCGTCAGACTCAAAACCACGAAGCTTTGGATGCAGACCACATTAGATGATTTTACTTAGGGCCGTGCGTCTAAACGGAGGTCCGTATCCTTCATTGCAGTGCTGTAGGTCCATTGTACTAATTTGGTGCTTCAAATCTTTTCGGCTTATAGACTAACAATATTGTCCTATGATGAACAATATTGTCCTATGATGAATAATTAAGCTATACGGGGAACTCAAAACAGAAGTCTGAAGGGCGAAAAGCAGTGCGCACGGATGTCGACTCGAAAGCGAGGACACCTTTCTATATGTCCTTGATGTTTATGACATGGGGTTCTAGGTCGTGTGTGAGGGGTGACGGCCATCTCTTGACGGAAGATGAACGTTAACGAACGTCGACATGTGGGGAGGCCTAAGCGAGGTGTTATCACGGCGTGTCATGAAAAGGGGATCCATATAGCGGGAGGAAGACAAATGATGATATAGGAAGCTCGCCGAAAAACGTTTCACGAGCCGTTAACAAGTTGACATAATTAATCATGTCAAGCTTCGCATTTGTGCGCAAGATCTTATCGAGGCGGCGTGATGCAGTGAGAACGGAGGGGTGGCTATTTTCCGTTTCTTTACGATCCCAAGTGACATGGACGAGATCTGACAACAGATCGAGAGGATAAGATTCAGAGGGCAAGAGCGGAAAGCATCGGAGGTTGACCGTGACGTTAATTTGTATACTTACGCGTCAAAGTTTCGGTATTAGGCGCTTATTCTCTTCAGCGTAACATAGGATCGTTAATTCTGTGACGCAATATATCAACATAACTAGATATTTAAATTTTCCGGCTTACCGGAGATAGAGGTCGGAGATAAGGGGATGGAGGACTAGGTTGAGGAGAATAGGGCTCCCGGCGACAAAGGTGTCAATACTTCAGACTCAGCGCTCACGTCTAATGTTACTTATGGCAGCACACAGAAAATAAATTGAAAGATAAATTGATGCTCACTACATGTTTACATGCGTAGACAAAAAGCTTCTCAAATTCTCATCGCAATCAATCGAAGTACACAGAATAGTGAAGTACAACATTCAGGATTTTCTATGCAGGCTGATTTGAAGAGTTTTTCAAATTGAACGACTACAAGATCAAATTCACTCACTATCCAACGTTCATTACTTCCCCCAAGCCGATACATCACATCTCCAATCCAAACAACGAACGGCCTTGCGCTGCCATCATAGCACTAGCGCGGCTGAACGAGCGAGGATCGGGTCCTCGTCGCAGAGTGAGTCCATGTCGCGACGCGGTCTGCTCGTTGTAAATGCTATTCGGCAGCGGTTTACCCATCCTTTTAATGATTGAGGTTAAAGATTACACGAACGTCGAGAGACTCGGGAGAATATAATGATACGCACTTGCAGAAGTCACAAGAGCATGGTTTACTCCCCGTCCCATGATGATCGCACCCCCAATCCATCCCCGCGTCCGTGCCACAACAAGTCCACCTGAACGCCTGCGGGAAATAACGATAGAGCTTCTTCTCATCGCCGCCAAACTCCTTTTCGAACTTCTCCTTCATTTCCGCTGATTCCTCGGCAATGCAATGCCCCCACCCAGTCTCCTCCTTCGCACAGGGCCAGGTGATGAGCTCCAGATCGCCCTCATGCAGATTTCCATCGCGGCATTTGCGGTGCTTATCGTACCACTTGGGGACGCGAGGGGAGTTAGCAGACCTTGGAGTTATGGCTCCGCAGGTGCGTTTATGGGTAGGCCAGTCGGCGGCTTGACAGTCGCGTCCTGTAAGCGAAGAACAACTTATCGATCAAAACTTTACGTTGAGCCACCGCGTCTGGCTTACCGCAGTAGAAACGATCCCGGCATCGTGCGCAGCGCTTTATATCCGTCCCCGTAGATTGGGCTTTGTTGCACACAGAGCACGATAAAGGCGACAGCATTTTCGCGAGTCCTCTTCAAGATTCTCGGAGCAGGTAGTTTGACGGGGCAGTCGAAGCAGAACAGCGAGGAAGCAAGGTGCTTTTATGTACAAGGGGAACTGGCAGAGTTGTTTGTACGTGTGTACCGACTATTTTTACATTTGAACCCCCCGCCTCCGAGTCTGACCCATCTCTAACCCGCCTCTAGACAGTACCACCATGCCACTACCATGGCATCACAACAGAAGTTTTTGCATTGAAAGCGATCGATTGCCCAACTCTAATTTGATGGGCGCAAACATCAATCTGGGACGACATAGGTTTTGGCGCAAACACGGAAGAGGGTGGTAGCGTGCGGTGGTATCAGTGATACAGTGGTAGAAAGGTCAGCATAAAAGTACATCACAGTAACTTTTTCGGTGATGAAGCGCTCAGATGACGAACGAGAAACAAAAGAACGGTTCTCGATCCGATTTGTTGCTGGTCTTGGGTCTATCGTTGATATTGGCTCTGTCTGCTCGTCTTCGTGTCTTCGCGTCATCCGACCTCAGAATCTTTATGCTTGATGGTATACAATCAGCGGCCCTCTATCAAGGATCCATCTTCTGCGTCAAAATTGCATGCACAAAATATTACAGTCAGGATTTGGCAACCTCGGAGTTACCTCTCACCTTCCTCGGGTTGCTGCGATGTCTTCTTACCATCTTTTTGTCGTACCATGCTCTCCATCCTCTTCTCGTTTCCTTTCTAATCCTCTTGTCTTCCTCACGGGCCTGTCGGATGTTTATGAACGTTGAAATGCCGCTGCTCCAGCTGCAAATAAACGTTGAAATATTGATCTGAACGATTGAACACAAGTTTTAGTCACTAGTGTGCCCGTCTCATTTCCTTCGCCTCGATTCTTTCTCTTGCACTTTCTGTCCTCTTTCCACTTCTTCATTATCTCTGGCTCAATACGGACGTTGAGACGCTCGTGAAAAAATTAGAACCCTACTGTACAAGCATATTGTCTACTCTACGCTCAAACGTCCTGGAAATGCCTGTGTCTAACTCTATCCTCGCTATGTATCTCTACCGCTTTTAGTTTCTGGAGTGTTACCCAGGCTGGTATAACCTCGCGATTGCCGTTCAGACTCAGCCAGATTAAATGGTGTTATTGCAAATGGGTCTTCTTCGGCCTCTGCAACAGCTGGATTGAAGCGTGTCAGTGTTCGGACTAAACCTAGTAGCTCTAGACTGGATGCTCACCAGCATAGTTTGATTGTCCTTTTTTCGATCTACGTCGTATGTAGAGAAACATGAAGAAACACACAATAAACAGAGAAGCCGCAGCCACAGTACCGCCGACAACTGGGGCGACGGGAATGTTAGGCTGACTGTGGGTACCCGAATTGCTTGAGCTTGAGCCCGGGTCGGCGCTGGTAGAAGTTGGATCAGTTTGGGTTATCGAATCCGAAGGCAATGTTGCGATATTTGGTGCAGTGTTGAGGCTCGAATTAGTACTCGACATGGACGTCACTGGCGTACTATCAGCCGCGGGAACGATTGAATTCGATATTCCATTTTGTGTGGTGCTTATGCTGAGCGCAGGCGTAGATTCGGTAGAGATTGAAATTGGGAGTGTAGTAGACGCGAGTGTAGACGCGAGTATAGCAGGCGCAACCACTGTAACAGTGGTGGTTGCATTGATCCTGCTCGAAGTCGATAATAGTGGTGTAATAGGAGGTACAAAAACATTGATGAAATCGAGATAGTACCTCGTTTGTACTGGTGTTATAACCAGTGTATGATTGACGCCCGAGGACAGATTGCCAGAACTGAAGAAGATTTGTGCGTAGCGCAAAAATGATTCGCTTGTGCTCTGGAACACTGTCGGCGCCCCGCCGTCAATAGCATAGCTTGAGATGTGTACTTGATCTGTTACAAGGGTACCAAAGACGGTGACCTCAGTACCTGAAATACGTGTTGTGAGACCGAATCATAATACCCGGTCACGCAGTCAAAACGTACCGGTGAAGGTGAGAGTGGCAAACGTATCGTGGCCTGGATCACTGGCCGTCGTCGTTCCACGATATTCTGTTGATGCATTCCCTTCTTCCAACCAGGTACCTCCAGAATATACTATTGTTGGATCCCTGTCGTCTAAAACAACCTCAGGCATGTCTGAACTGGAGTTAAGAAGGAATGTGGAATGTGGAAGTCGATGGAAGAAACGTTTGCACTAGCTACGCAGCTAGGTGGGAGCGAGGGTATATAGTCGGGTGAGCGAACAGCGAGTGGGATAGTCTTCGGTTGGTGTGCAACTCATTATATACAGCTTAGCGATATGCATCATTGACTTGGGAGCCCGGCGCTTATCTCTTCTAATTGACAGCTTGCTTGGAAAATTGGCAGCATGGACATGTAGACGTGATGGTTTTCAGCTCCATGATAATCATTGAGAAGGGATGTCTATGATACTTTCTGCCAAACTGATCTTAATAAGAATTTTGCCTCAAATTGTGTATCCAGACGTCCAACGTAGGATTTTGGCCGCATGTATCCCAAATTTATGTGGCAGTCAATGTTGTAATGCTCTACGACACGCAGAAAGAAACAGAACACAGAAATAGATGCAGCATGTCAATTGGAGCCTTCGAATTGTCTTCGCAGTGCTAGAATTACAGAAGTGCGCATCACCCCTCGCTCATTAACGAGGTAAACGCGTGATTTCTGGAATAAGAATACAGCCGTGAGAACGAAGTGAGGTGAAAAAGAAGATGATGATCCCCTTCTCTTCTCTGCGATGATAGATCTGAGCGACATGGACTTGATGAATTTAATTTGATGACTTGCTAGTACACTGCTGACAGGCTAAGACAACCTCGGTGATCCTTCGAAACTTCGTCTCTAGGCTTGCATGATATGAGAGGTACTATGCAGATGGATAGGTGCAATAATCACATAACTTCCAACGCAGAGGGGATGAGCTGAGGGGGCACGTGTGTGCTTTCAAAATTGTGATTCCCTCCGTTTCTCCATCTATTAACTTTTACTTATATCAGTGTATAGCCTATTCCATCCGAGGATAATGACAAATCGCGTCAACCAATTCTAAAGGCCATTACATCTGCCACGACACTAACAGCAAATGAGCTGGGAGACATCAGGGAGGTGTCCATCTCCCGCAGAATGGAATTGGCAGCCCGGCACAACGTGACTCGCAATGAAAACACCGCGTATTCCCTTACAGGAATCTTCAATGTCAGCATTTCGACTCGTACGACCCGAATCAAGTTGTATGGGCGAGTAAAGTGCATGTATCTACAATTTGAAAACTGTAGGTCCACATTGCGAACGAAGGGCGCTAGGGACGCTGAGCGCGAAGTCCTACCAGAAAAACGGTCACAGTGAAAAGGGAACCTAGAGGCTGCGCGTGGCATGCGAGACCACAGACAAGCGAAGACAAGAAACGCGTCAATAGGACGCGAGGAGCAGAATTAGAGCCGAAGAGGGGGGGATAAATCCTTGCGGTAAGGCAGTATGAATGTTATTGTATCGACGCTGGTCCACGTAGAGGCATATGATGTCTCTTGGATAACGAGGGTTAGGTACGAGACCGAATAAGCACAGAATATCGATACGGCTGACATTTCGCGCGGCAAAGCCCTAAATGCAGTGTCAAGGCGTGTTCTAGACACGGAGCAACTCAAGGCCCCATCTTCAAGTCCAATAAGCTCACGAATGCCGGAATGAACCTTCTGGATCCGGGATCCCGACAGAGTTGAAAAGTGAATAAAAATCATGATGTAGTAGAGATAGAAGGTGACGCACCAAATCGACTTCCGTCAGCAGAGAATAGTGCTTGCGTCATCCTTGTTTTGGACTTCAGATATCCAGATATTTTCCATGATGCATGAACCATTTGAGCATATTACCAGATTGAAAAGCCTTGAGTGAGTTGCAAAGCTGGTACTGGCGTAGACAATCATATAGGTGTGACGAGCCGAACTAGGGAGAGCGGATGGAGCAGCGGATGAGAGTCAACGCGTGTTGGCGCACGGAGTATCGAGGTGCACGCAGCTGTAACATATGGCGCTCAAAGAGGTTGGAAGGGTGGTAGTTATGGGCGTGGGGTATACGATGAAGATGGAGCGGCGGACCAGTTGAGTTGGCACTTGGAGTGGTCATGACGTGGGCATGTAAGCATCGCTGGAACTCTTTTATGCAGTGAATGTGCAGCTGGCTATAGACTGTCGTAAGAACAGTGTTAAGTGGGCATACGTTGGAGACGCACCTATACATTCTATTGCTAGTGCAAGTAGCCCATGGCCGTTCCAAATGGGTGATGTCGCAAAATGGTCCGCCATTTACCAATTCTAATTACAAGTGATACTGGTGTGGTGGATCTGACTGCAGAACGAGAGGACGGAGGATGATCATGAGGGCACGGAGGGCAAGAACGGAACTTGAAAGCGTCGGAGTTGATTTGAATGGATATTTCCCACGCCGATGCACGATTCTCTTGTTCGAGCAACCGGCGTATCCTGCGATCCCCTATCCATCCAACATCAAGTCCCCTGTCTTGCTTTCTTGCTACTTAAATATTCTTCCTCAACCTCCTTTCTCTGAGGATTTGGAAGAGAACTCGCGAAAATGTCGCCTCCATTATCTTGCTCTGTATGCAACAAAGAGGAATCTACGGAGGTCGATATAAAGCGGTGCGCGCGATGCCGCGATCGATTCTACTGTGGTAAGCCCATCGCGGTGCTATCAGTGAAGTGTTAATCGACAAGTTATTTCCTCACTTACAGGACGCGACTGTCAAGCTGTCGACTGGTCTACTCATAAACGCAACTGCGGAGCCATAACCCCCAGGTCTGCTAACGCCCCACGCGTCCCCAAGTGGTATGATAAGCACCGCAAATGCCAGGACGGGAACTTGCACGAGGGCGATCTGGAGCTCATCACCTGGCCCTGTGCGAAGGAGGAGACTGGGTGGGGGCACTGCGCCTTAGAGGAGTCTGCAGATCTGAAGGAAAAGTTCGAAAAGGAATTCTGGGGCGATGAGCAGAAGCTCTATGACTATTTCCCGCAGGCATTCAGGTGGACTTGTTGTGGTACGGATGGGGACGTGGATTTTGGATGTGATCACCATGGGACGGGGAGTAAACCGTGCTCTTGTGATTTCTGCAAGTGCGTATCATTCTTCTATCAATGTTCCCGTTTTCTCTAATACGGTTTCTCCAAAATAAGGATAGGCAAACCGTTGCCGAACAGGATTTATAACGAGAAGAGCGCGTCGCGATATGGACTTACTCTGCGAAGAGGGCCCGACCCACGGTCGTTCTGAATAACCCTACTAGTGCGATGATAACGGCGCACGGCTGTCCGCCGTTTGGATTGGAGATGTGATTTATCGATGCTATGCTTGGCAAAGGTTCTCTGTACGCATATTAAATATCAATTCTTGAATATTGTACTTATTGTGTATATCAATTGACTGATTCAGATACAACTTGACGCTTGAATGAATGTGGCGGCAGTGGGGGGTCGGGAACGCGACTTAAAACGTCATTATTGAAGCTATGAATCGATCCTGATTCCCCCCGACCCTTGTAAGTACGCGTAGAAGGATGGTCAGACTAGCTCATCCACACTTCTTCCGTACCTCGCACAAGGGATTAATTTTCTGGGTCACGAAAATAGAGGAAAGTGAGTAATTGTGAAGTTATAAGTCACAAGCCGTAGCAATAGAATCTGACACACCAAATCGACTTCCATCCAGCCGAACTACGGTCCAATAATTCATCGGTAAATAACTGGTTCTCCGAACGCCTAGGTTGCAAAATTAATTCGGCACCTATTTCTGCCTCTATGTACGTAGAATCATCGACTTAGAGGATGCGAGATTTCTGTCTATAGTATAAGGATGCATCAAGGTACATACATATATCATCGTTCATCATAACATTCTACCTTCCTAACCTCGCTGACTTTTAGGTTCTGAAAAATAGCTCGTGCTATCGATGCCGGCATGTTGATTAGCAACAACCAAATCAAATGGCGAAATTGTTAAAGGACCTGCGTCGATATATGCGTGAACGGTAGATAAAAGGTGCATCAGGGTTTATATTCCAACATTAATGAAGAGCTTTCTGCTCACCGGACTCCGTTGATCGTCCTTTTCCCCTCAGGCTTGATCTGCGTCGTAGATAGACCACCATAAAAGACGATACGATGATCAGAAACAGTCCGCCTAAGGCAGCACCAAGGATCGGTCCAAGAGGGAGTGCTTTGGCTGAACTTTGCATATTTGAATTACTTGTGCTCGAGACGGTTCCAGGAGTAGGTGTCATGCTAGGATTTGTCCCGGTGGATGTAGTGGTCGTCGCAGGCTCAAGCACTGGAGTACTTGCGGCAGTCACACCTGCGTCGGGAAGCGATGTACCAGAGGGGACGAATATGTTGACGAAATCAATATATAGTGTCTCCTGCGCTGGTTTCATGACCAATGTATGGGTGACACCTGGAGACAGACTTCCCGGCGCAATATCGAACATCTGTTGTGCATATCGCACAGCCGGTACCTTTGTGCTTTGGAATATTTTCGGCGTTCCATTATCAATGCTATAGCTTGAAATTTGAAGGACGCTTGCTGAGATGGTTCCGAAGACAGCAATCCCAGTACCTAAAATTGCGTGTTACTGGTGGGGAGGTTGGAAGAAAAACGACAAAACGTACCCATAAAGGCTAGAGTTGCAAATTTATCAGGACCTGGGCCACTGGCCGTCACTGTTGATAGATATTCTGCATCTGGGTTTCCTTCTTGTAGCCAGGCGTCGCCGGAATAGACTATCGCCGGATCCCTGTCATCCAGAACGACTCTGATTATGCCTGAGCTAGAGTTCATAAGAAATAAGAATAAGGAATGTGGAGTATGTAATGTGGCGCCGAATGAGATTGAGGATCGTTGAATGAGCGTATCAGTGATATAGCTGGTTGATCAAAGGGTATATACGACCTTTGGGTGTGCGTGGGCTTCAAGCGAATGGGGTAGTCCTCGAGCAATGCGCAATTCACAAAATATTTATCTGATCTTTGAAGACTTAGATTCACAGCGTTGACTTGGCTACATGGAGCTAGTAACATAGTCTGGACAGATGGTAAGTTTTATATCAAAATCAGTCAGTGATATCAATCTTTTTTATCGCGTTCCTGTCAATGTGTTCTTTCACCTCAGGTGCGCATGCTCAAGCGTACGACCATCGCTGGTTCCTTGTCTTTCACACCCTTTGTCTTCCGAGCTTCCTACGGGTTAGTCGCTTTCGTCCTGCCCATCATCATTGACCCACGCCGCAATGATACAAATGCAACAAAAAGGATCTACTTACTATCTATAAATGCCTGATGCGTGAATTCGTCTCCTGATCTGTGTATTTTTGCGGAGGAAATCTTCTTTTCTTTTCGCAATTCCATCGACATCAGTCGAAGGTACTGTTTTCCGTTGCCCACCCCCCGGCTTGTTAGAGCTGCCGGGTTATCGTCTGCGATGCCTTTATTTTTGCGTAAGTAGTCGGGATACACTCGGATACTGGAGAGCTAGGATCTCGGCGCACATCTGATCTCATCACCACTGTCTTCATGGGCTCGAGAGGGAGACGACGGTGTGAATTTGCAAATCCGGCGTGTTTTTTATAACTCACGAGGGGCAGCACGAAGGAGGTGGCAGCGGCTACATTAGCACCGGGCGGAGAGTTTCAACGCGTGTGTAGGGACGAGAAACGGACCAGCAGAAGGAACAGAAAGATATCACGCGCAACAACGTCTGAGCAAGAAAGAACAATAGTGCGTGTGGATGTCGATAGGTGTAGTATTGGAGACGGCCAATCCAGAGCTGAAGAATCGAGATAAAGCCACTGGAGGGGTAGATGAGCAAGTCGAGATCAGCGGAGAGGTGGTTTGAGAAGCTTGATTGAGGCGCGATCCTTCATTGTCAATAACTTGAGTTCTATGAAACTGAGCAATGATGCGCCTATTCGGCAACCTAAATTAGCTAGTGTTTCTCTGCGACTACGGTCAAAGAAGCAGACCTAACAAAATAGGGAGCCAACGGATGAACAGTTTCAGCAGAGAATCTTTATTCGCAGAAACTGGGGTCCTTGTGCCACTGCCTACGGGTCAATGGGTTAATGAGGTTGGAAGGAGAACGAGAGGAAAGACGGGAATACGCATCCACTTGGGTTGCATGCTTCAGCTAGGTCAAGACGGTCGCTTTCATACTCCTTATCTTCGACGCTCTTCGTGTTCATAGGGCAAATATCAGCCTAGAACTGTAATGTGTGCGTGAGGAACAGTGGAGGAAGCGTGGCGTAGCCTGGAGAATAAATCTAGATGCGTGGTTCGCGAGCGCCTGCAGAGACTCAGAGAATTGAAGGATATTGACGCGTCATGCATTCATAGTGTTACTGTGCTGCAGGTTCGAGATGGAATTAAGTGAGGAAATCGATACAGACGTTGGACAAACTGCGTTCATGTTCGAGTGAGCGACACGACAGCATGAATTACTTATGCAGGACAAACCTATTTAGTTATTACTCTTCCACGCGACATCGCTTCGTTCCAGTAAATGGAACCCAGTTCCCAGTAGCATGAATAGGTAGCAGACGGGATATATGATATTCGGGGAGGAGAGAGAGGTGCCAGTGAATGAGCGGTAAAGCTCGGCCGCTTATGCCGATACGGTACTTTAGACGCAATTTGACCAAGGGAGAGTCCAGCTCCGAAGGTATCGAAATCATACGAGAAAAAACGTGAACGTCTGAGGGACAGGATCGTAGATGGTGATGAACAATGCAGTGGAAGAGGAGACGCCGGAGACGCGAGTGATGACGAAGGTACGTGCGTGCGAAAGAATAACCATACGCGTCCCAAGTCAACGTTTCAACTTGCAACTTTGCCCTCCGTGTGCTCATCCTCTCTTTGCATCCGCTCATTTGGATTCAACGCAAAGCAAACTGCACAGAATTGTAAATGAATATCACTCCATGGGCCAACCCCATTGCTCCTAGCAGCCTTGCAGGCACCCGAACCTTGACGTGACCTGCAACCGGAGGAGGGACACTGGCACTGCGGGCCTGATCAGAACCTCTCCATCCAATGTTCGAGGGCTACTGTATGTATTGCTCTTTGCTCTTGGTCCTCCTGGTAGTTACCGCTCGCTAACGCAATCCATCCCACACGGCATTCGCAGTTCCTCCCCTCCGTTCCATTACTCGTCACGGCCTTTGCTCTCCGTCCTGGATCCTGCTCTGGATCTCGCTCATACATCACTGTCAGCCGCTTGACCCTTCGGCTCCGGTCATCCAGGTATCGTCGTCGCGCGCTTCTCTCGCTGCCCCCTCACATGCTTCATCTATCGTCAAAGCAGCATCAACCTGTTTCCTCCCCCCCCTCCCTATATCCCTAGCCAGCCTCTCGAATGTTGCTATATAGTCAGAATCGCCCTAAGCGACTCCTTTCTGAATCCACTCCCACTTTGCTTCTCCTCCTCTCTTTCCGCCGATGATCTCAACTACCCCCGTCAGCCTCTATACCATTCGTCCGCGCCGAGATCATTCAAAACGCGAACCCGCATATGTTTCTGAACCTCTGTCTGGACATTCGACGCCGCGGGCGTTTGTGCACGCCTCGAGGACCGGCTCCTCGGGCGACGGACATGGAACACTCATGTAACGCGTCATAATGGCGCTGAATCTCTCATAATTAAGCTTCGTGTCCTTCATGACTCTGATAGCGCGTGCGATGGGTGGTGCATGATGGGATGGAGACGAGACAGAGGTGGGCTGGAGTATGGGACGAATTACAAGACTGAAGGCTGTGCGGACCCGAAATGTGGATACGGAGACCAGACAATGCGATGACTGACCTGCACGCACACGATGGACTTCTCGTCTACGTCTCTACATCACTGTCATCAGCCACATAATTTCGCTCGACGCTCCGCCTTCGTCCTCGATGTGCGCGCGCATGTTATGCCCCAGAGCGCAGCCGCGAGTAGTCATCGTTGCGATGTCGAGCGCACTGAACATTGACATCCATATGATTGTCCCTCCGCGTCGAATCTGCCTCTCACGCTGGTTTCTTCCACATTTCGCCGCTTCTGGGACTCTTATCCTCTTGATATCTCTTTTGGAATTCAACATCGAGGGCGCACGCTGACGTCCGCTTTGTCGGTGCTCTGTACATGCGCATAGTTCATACGCTTATCTTCCGTCTGTCGCCCGCTTCGGTTGCACAGTAACCTCTCTTGTTGAATATTTGGATATTAGAGAAGGTGTTATTTGCTGTAATATGTGCAGTGCATGTGCCGGATATTCGTCACTTCTGGCTACGATAAACCCATTTCAGTACGGCCTTCCTCATTTTTTGTGATTAATTTGCGCAAGTGTCTTTTTTTTGTTTTTTTTGTTTTTTTCGAGTCGGTGCCGCTTCACAACGGGCGTGTTCTATCTTATCTGTGCATACTTGAGTGTAGATGACACAATTAATTATGGAAAGGATATGCAGCCCCGCCTCAATTTTAGGCTGCGCAGCGTCATGTCACTCTGTGGGAAATCTGATACGAGGGCGATGTGTGAGGCTGTGGCATACTGCTGCGTATCCTTTCCCTCTGTCTCGCTGCCCTCATCGCCAAGGCTCGAACATACATTAGTTGAGAGATGTCCTCTTCTGGTACGTCGATAGATGATTCTTCCGCAATTCTGCGGTTGATGACACGGCGATTCACTTCTGGCAGGTGCCATGAATGCGCAAGCTCAAAGGTTGTTAAGGACGCTCGGGAAGTTCATCATTACGCTCGCAAAGTCAATCGACACGAACGACGAAAGGGGTGCGTGAATGCAATTTCATAGTTCTTCGCTGACATTATCCTCTTAGACATGGATGATCTTATGTTGGGAGTCGAAGCGGATGAATTTGCTATGGAGCTCGAGCAATTTCTGTTGAATGTGCAGCATAGAAGGACGGATAGAAGTATGGAGGTTGAACTTCCCCCATGTGAGTTACAATCTGAACCTCACGAAAACATAGTTGTTGATATGTTATCCGAACTAGCCAAAAATTGGTTTGATGGTTAGCACCGAAAATTTATAAGGACAATATACAGTATTTGTATAATATAGGGGTAGACTTGTTCTCGGGAACCCCGTACGCGGGGACCGAAGATAGCTGGTCACTTTCAGATGAAAGTAGCGCCACCTTTAGTTAGACGTCAGACCCACAGATTGGACTATAAGTCCATCAATGGTGCGTTGTACTCTCTGTCCTCCACTTCCCTTGCTTATGTCCTCACCGTCTACAGGCCCCCTCTCCGACGGTCCACACTGTCCATCGTCGCGTTCTCACCAGCACTACATACTTCATTCAGCCACGCGTACACCTTCCCTTTATCCAGCTCTCTTCTCTCTACTGTCTCTTTGACGGCTACATG
The DNA here is from genome assembly GCA_009935795.1 of Pholiota adiposa. NCBI lineage: Eukaryota > Fungi > Basidiomycota > Agaricomycetes > Agaricales > Strophariaceae > Pholiota > Pholiota adiposa. The sequence continues at coordinate 61,279 of QEYC01000138.1, read as the reverse complement.
CTCCTCATTCTCCGCGTCGCCCACAGGAATAGCCCGCCCTCTTCAAGTTCCAGCCCATTCCCCCGTATATACCCGTCCGTGCTCTGGGCCTTGTTCTTATTACATTCACCTTCAGGCAACGTTGCACATCCGTGTACGCATCTTCAGAGTAGATAAGCATGCGCCGTTGCTGACTGCTCGCCTCTGCACCCTCACGGCTCTCTTCCACCATTCGCGGCTATCCGCAAATACCTTCCTTCCCTTTATCGATCGTTGTTCGTCCAGGATCTTCATGCTTCCTTTCCCGTGCAATCTCTCGGAAACCACGCACATCGCCTCTGTGTTCTGCGTCCTCAAGAAGAGCACGTACAAGCGGACGAACATGTAAATTACCGCAACTGCACCATCTCCGTCGCTCGACTTCCTCTTCCGATGCCGCTCTCCTCCAAACACAGCTTTCGTCACCACCTCATGCCCTGCGCAGCCCAGCCTATTCAATACTTCAGGATCGCACCCAAGCTCGCATAGGCGTCGACTCTTCGATGTGCTTTCCGTTGTTGCCTTAGACTATGACACGTCCTACGTATCACGAACTTGACGAAGCGCATTGAACGAAGGGAAGGGATGGGCGGATGATAGAATGGAATACCAAGGGACGAGCGCTTAAAGCGGCAAGCTGTGGGTGCGCACGCAGAGGAGACCACTTGACGACGTGTGTGCTCAAATCGATGAACGAAGAATGTCCACCAAATCAACTCGGACGCTCTTGCCCTCCGTCCCCTCACCCAATCACTCACCTGCATGCTTACAGATCCCCTACACTCAAACTGACTCGGATGAACCACAGCTGTTCGCACAATGAACCATTCCGAATACTCCACGCCGCTTCGCGAATACCATGCGCCCTAACCCGAAGTGGATCATATCATGACAAGATCGACCAGCGACGAACGGACGCATTTTCCGCAGGTCATTGTTTTCCTCCTCTCGCACTGGAGGGTACTGGCTTCTGCCTTTGTGCTTCAATTCATGCGCGACGATGGGCGCAACTGTTGCTGCCTGTCATAATCTGGGGAGGCGGGAGTCAAATGCGGAAATATATAGTCCCAATCACGTACAAATAACTCGTTGCCGGGTTCCCCTGTATAATATTAACCGTATTGCTTCCTTGCCATTAATTTCTACCTCGACTGCCACGTCAAACTACTCTGAGCCTTTTGCAGGAGAATTCCAATATGTCGTCGCCTTTGTCCTGCTCTGTTTGCAACAAAGCTCAATCTAAGGACACGGACATCAAGCGGTGCGGGCGATGCCGCGATCGGTTCTATTGCGGTAAGTTAATTCGCGCTGGTGTCCTGGCTACTGCCTGGCTATCAGCTCAAGTTCTGACATATTCCTTACTTGCAGGACGCGACTGTCAAGCGTCTGACTGGCCTACCCACAAACGCACCTGCGGGGCCATAACCCCCAGGTCTGCTAACTCCCCTCGCGTCCCCAAGTGGTACGACAAGCACCGCAAATGCCGCGATGGCAACCTGCACGAGGGGGACCTGGAGCTCATCACCTGGCCCTGCGCGATGGAGGAGACTGGGTGGGGGCATTGCATTGTCGAGGAGTCAGCGGAAATGAAGGAGAAGTTCGAGAAGGAGTTCGGGGGCGATGAGAAGAAGCTCTATCGCTATTTCCCGCAGGCGTTCAGGTGGACTTGCTGTGGCACGGACGCGGGGATGGATTGGGGATGTGATCACCATGGGACGGGGAGTAAACCGTGCTCGTGTGATTTCTGCAGGTGCGTATTATCCACCTTCCTGCGGTCCTTTTGCCGTTCGCATTTCGGCTGAGTTGCGCTCCTCAAAATTAAGGATGGGCAAACCGCTGCCGGATAGTATTTATTACAAGCAGAGCGCGTCTCGATATGGGCTCACTCTGCAACGAGGGCCCGACCCGCGGTCGTTCAACCCCGCTAGTGCGATGATGGCAGCAAAGGGACGCTCAATCTTTGGATTGGAGATGTGATTTATCCGGGATGTTGTTGGGAGTCAGTGTGGATAATGATTCATGAATGTTGAACGTTGAACGTGAGTGAAGTTGGTTTTGGATGGGAAGGATTCTCAAAAGCTGCCAGAATTATCTTTGAATTTTAAATCCTGAATGTATTTTGCATCATTATGTCCGAGTCGTTGTTGCCCTCCGTGTCCTCGCTGCTTCTCGCTGCTGTCAGATCCTTTGTGTCAATATTGCCTGTATTCACAAAATCAATGGCAGGCCAATATTGCGCCATGAGCCATTTGGACATTTCCATCCCACCTCATGCGCACCTCACGCGCAAAGGCGAAACTTGACGCGACTAATGACTTCCGGAGGTGTTCATTGTTTCACTTCTCGCAGTGCTAAATGTATTTTCTTCCCAAATTCTATGCGACACTACCTCTCTTCCACCCAGGTTTAGACGCATCCATCGATCGGAAGGCGGTGTATCAATGTGGGAATTCAATGCCATAAGTACGAATGAGTGAGGGTGTGATCGCACCTTGACTTCTGCATCCATCGTATTGTTCGACATTGTGTTCGGAGTAGAACACAATGACGCCCCACGGTAAGTCGTCTGCAGTCCTTGGTTATCAGTCATGTAGTAACAATGATAGTGCATTCGCAGGTCCTGCGAACATCCAAGCGCGAAAGTTGCTTCTGACGCTATGCAAGTTCATTATTCCTCTTGTTCAGTCAATCGATTCGCAGGCAATAAAAGGCGCGTCCTTTTTCCACTCTAGTAGAGAATTTTGGACCTCAACCTGTTCAGATGCGGAAGAGATTCCCTTAGGAGACGAAGCGGATGAATTTATCAATCAGCTCGCGAACTTCATATCGGGCGCTCGATACGGAAACAAGGACAAGAGCCTTGAGGTTACGCTTCCAGGTATAGTCTTAATATATGGTTTTGCTAATGACATACCGACTTGATAGATTCTGTTGACTCTGAGGAAAAGCTTGAAGAAAAGACAACTGTAATTGCTCCTCGAGGTGCGAGTTCGTTTTTCCGATCTATAAATTACGTTCATCGATCTGATAAGTACCAATAGAGTCCCAAGACTCAAAGGAAACTCATCAAGAGGGTACATCTCCCCAACTTGCTTGTGAATTATAAAACCATCTCACATTTCTCGGTTATATAGGAGTGTCACCTGTAGAAACTGAGAAAGGCAGAGCGAACAAAATAACTTTAAACGACAAAGGCGCGTAAATTCTCATCAAAATGCGCTTCCTTTCACTTTGATACTAATTCGACATAATGTTTAGGCAATGCGCAACTTCAAGCAAGTCTGTATCTTCTACGGTCCCACATAACCTCCTACATGCCAATCCGCGTCCTGTTCTGTGAACCGTCCGGCTCAAAACTCAAGTTATCTCTCTTGGACAAGAATGGCGTCTACCATCGACTCGCGCCACAACTCGCATCCAAGTTCTACTCATCAGGCAAGCTCGATTCTGACGAGGCCAAGAAATGGATACACGCCCACGCCAAATACGCTATCCTATCGCACACATGGAACCAAACGCCTGGAGAGCTGACTTATGTCGATTGGGAGAAAGGCGCTCTCGATCCGGATGATCCAAGGTCGCAGAAGCTATCTAATTTCTGCAAGGCCGCCTGGGAGAACCACGGAATCCCTTACGGATGGGTCGATACGGTCTGCATCAACAAAGAGAGCAGTTCCGAGCTCGACGAATCGATCCGCTCCATGTACAAGTGGTATTTCCAAGCCGCCATCTGTATCACGTATCTCGCTGACACCGAAGCACTGTCTGAAATGGCAGACGACGCTTGGTTTACCCGCGGGTGGACGTTCCAAGAGCTCATCGCGCCGAGGGTCATCAAATTCTACAATGCACGGTGGACGCGCCTGGCCCCATCCGAGAAAAACGACAAACAGCATCCGTTGATCTTGGAGGCCATCCACCGCGCAACGACCCTCACCAAAGACGAGCTGCGCCACATTCAGGATTCTTCGATATCGCGACGGATGGAGTTGGCGGCCAAGCGCAAGGTGACGCGCGAAGAGGACACTGCGTATTCGCTGATGGGCGTGTTCGATGTCAGCATCTCTACGGCGTATGGCGAGGGCGCCGAGCATGCGTTTTTCCGCCTCGTGAAGGAGATCTTCGACTCGACCAAGGACGTCTCTGATATCTTCAATTGGGCCGGTTCCCAATCTTTGAATCGGCACATCACCTCCCTCTTCCCGTCCAAGCCTTCAGCATACCTCGCTCGCTCCACGGATGTGGGGTTGCATCCATGGCTCCCTATTGAACCATTCACGCTCACGCACTTGGGATTGCGCACGCCAATTTTGCTCATGTCTGTGGCGAATTCAGTCTCTGAAGCAGACAAAATTGGGGAATTCAACGGCACCGTTTCCGCTCGACTAGTGAACTACTACCTCGACCCATCTTTCAAATACACCCTCCTTCAAAAAAGGGGCTATAACTTTGGGAAGCTGCTCGATCGAAAGATTGGGATTTTGAATGTAGAAGCGCACGACAGTAGCCCACTTGGCCAGCGCATCCGCATTCCGAAGACATGTTTTGGGTTGCTGCTCGACTCGGACCAAAGGACGAATGGGTACTATAAGAGGATATCTACACAGGATCCTATTGTTTTCGCCCTTGAGAAAAAGAGCAATGCATCTGACGAGGAAGATTACTACTACGTAGTCGAGAAGAGCGAGCTTGGGACTCATGGAATGGACCTGGTAACACTGTACTTGTAGATTAGACAACATTTTTATGAATCGTCAATTGAAACTAGAACTCAGAGATGCCGCCAGCACTTAACCTTCCACAATCGACTCAACGAAGCGGCAAGCTACCAAACACAGACACATTCAACTCAATCTCAGTCTCACACAAATCAAAAAATTCGAATAACGCATCCCACCAAAAAGGAGAGGACACGAAACAAAGCCACCAAATATATATTGCGCGAGAACCGAGAAACACACACACACACACACACAGATAGATGAGATAGATGAAAGCAAGAGCGAGACAAGAGATGAATAAAAGAAAAGACAACAACCACAAGAGAAAGCAAGTCAACAGTTTAATAGTCAAAAGTTGAAGGCCAAAAATTGACCGACAAAATTTGACCGACAAAATTTGACCGATAAAAATTGACCGACAAAAGTTGAACTTTAAATTGAAAGAAAAGTCGAGAAGAAAAAGAAAAGAAGACCGAGACCAAGCCAGAGTAACAGACTGAGATAGAGAGATAGCGATCCAGATACAAAAAAATACAAACAGTGATAGAGTAATTTGTTATAGCGATGATGGGGTAACCAGGTATGTTGCATTATGCATTTAACGTTTAACAAGGGAAAGTGCCGGGGTGGTTGGGGTTGGGGTTGGGGTTGGGGTTGATAAAATGTGGGTTGGATGTGGGCTGGATGTGGGTTGGATGTGGGGGTTGATGGTGTTAGGGGATTGGGGTAGGGGTTGGTGGGCAGGGGGCAGGCAAAAAAGCACAACAGGCAGGCAGGAGAGCAAGCGTGGATGGATATGGGTGGTACAGATAGAGGATTGATGAGATGAGATGACGAGAAAAACGGAAAAGAAAAGAAAAAGCAACCGGAAAAAAGGAAAGGAAAAAAAAGAAGAGGAAGCAAAGAAGATGAAGCAAAGAAAATAAAGCAAAGAAAATAAAAGCAACGAGAAAAACTTGCACAAACTTCCACAAATTCAACGCATGACAACAGCCGTCTACGAGGGGGATACAATACAGTCAGGTAACGAGGTTCGATGTTTGCGTTGTAGGGCCGTTCATCCCACCGCCCATGAGTCGAAGGTAACAGCCACACGCACGGCAGGGATGAATGAAGAGAAAAGAGCAAAGCAAACGACAACTCAGCCAAGCGCAAAGCTCAACGTACTCGTCCCAGACGCAATCGCCGTCGCACCCGCTTCCTGCGCCTGCGGGCTATCCCCAAACCACGTAAAGTCGAATAGGTTAATCCCGAACAGGGCGTTGTCGGCCGACGCACTTGAGGTAGTGGACGCGGACGCGGTGCCGTTGGCGGTAGGGGCTGTACCAGCAGAGATGATGTCGGATGGGGCTGGCGAGCCGGGGCGCGGGGTGGTGTAGGCAGACGAGGCGTGTGCGGATACTGAGACTGAGACAGCGGCGCTGGGACTTGTGGGAGGAACGGCGGCGCCCGCCTCAGCGCCTTCCTTCAGAGAGGCAAGGAAAGCATCCCAATGCTCGCTCGTCTCCTGCGCGCCCTCCTGCCTCTCCACACTACCGCCAGCCCGCACATCATCCGGCAGGCTCAGCGCGCTTTGCTGCTGCTGCTGCTGCACGTCCAGCCTCAGCCTCGGGCGCGCACGCTCTGCACTCTCCTCGTCACTATCGCCATCCTCCTCCGCCCTCCTCTTACCAGGACTCAACCGCACCGTCCCCTCCGCCTCCGCCTCCGCTTCCACCTGGGCCGCCGCGGCCTCCGCCTCCGCCCGCTCGCGCTCCAGCCTCTCCCTCTCCTCCCTCTCCCTCTCCTCCCTTTCCTTCTCCGCCCGATGCCTCGCAGACAACGGCAACACCCCACGCGCCCACTGCGCGCCGCGCATGCGGTCCGCGGGGGTACCGCGCCCCGTGAGCTTGCACCCGAGCTCCGTCTGGCGCAGGTAGCCTACGCGGATGGTGCCGAGCGGGGGAGGCGGGAGGGGCAGGATGGGCCGCGTGGAGATGTAGAAACTTTGGTTCGCGGGGGTGAGTTGGATTTGGATCGGCTGTTGGGGTTGTTGGTGCGCCTGCTGAGGCTGTTGGGGGTCGGTGGGGAGTGGTTGTTCAGGTGGGGCCTCCTGCTGCTGCAGTTGTTGGTCGGCGTCGGCGGTGGGCTGGGCGGATATCTGCACGTCCTGCTGCGGCTGTTGTTGGCCATCCTCAGTGGGGACTTCATCCCACTGCTCCTGCTGCTGCGGACCCGGCGAGCAGTACTGCACGGGGAAAGACGGCGGGACGTAGAACATGGACACATGGCTGTCCGTAGGCGAGAGCGGGGAGGCGGGCGTCGAGGGCGACGTGGGCGAGGACAACTCCGCGTTGAATGACGGATCAGAGAAAGCCTCGATGTCGACCTCCATCTCGCCCTCGGCGTCCTCGTCGCCTGAGACGGCGCCGTCCTCCGTGGGACCAGCCTTGGAGGGCGACGCTTGGGCGTTGCCCGAAACGTTGCCAGCGGAGCCATCTACGTCCACCGCAGGCGACGCCGCCCTCGGGGCAGTAGGGCTAGTCGGGCTAAGCGAAGCAGACGCCTTCCTCAGCGTCCTAAGCGCCACCTCGACCTCCTCATCCTCATCCGTCTCGTCCTCCTCATCCTCGTCCTCATCCCACTCCTCGTCCTCTTCATAGCAATCATACTCCTCCTCATACATCCCGCCCTCCATCTCCTCGTCCTCCTCCGCGTCGCCAGAACCTTCCATGTCCTCCTCGTCGTCCATGAGCTCAAAGCGGTAGATGCGCTCGCTGAGGAACTCGTTATCGTCGTCCACCTCGGCGTCGTCGTCGAGTTCGCCCTCCCCCGCTTGCGAGTGACCGTCCATGGACTCGTCGCCGTCGGCGTGGCGCGAGCGCTGCTTGCCTTTGCTGCTCGTAGACGAGAGCGAGGAGCGCTTACGCTGATGGCGGCCGCGGTTGTAGCCGAGCGGGAAAGCGCCCGTGCGCGTGAAGTGGTCCTCCGCCTCCTGGATAGTAACGGTGCGGATAACCTCAGGCGAATACCGCTTCGACCTAAACAACGCACGATCACGATCAGCAAAAACATCCCAAGTCTACTCAAAAACGATCAAATATATGCGCTCAAAAAAATCCATCCATATATGCACCACCAAACACCGCCAAACCCCAACGCCCACTCAACGTCAAAAAGGAAAGGGAAGAAAGGCAACTCACATCTCCCAGATCCTCAACTTGCACGCCGTCGCCCATAGGCCCGTGTCTTTCTGGATGGTCGGCGGGGCCTCAAGGGGCGTCGGCACGGGGTAAGCGAGCTTCTTCGACTGCTTCGTCGTCAGGCGGAGGGACGGCGTGGGCGAGGGCGGGCGCGAGGGGCCTTGCTCCTGCTGCTGCTGCTGGTACTGTTGTTGCTGATACTGCTGAGCCTGCTGGCCGTCGGCCTGGACGGACTCGTACTGGCCCGTCGCGTCCTGCGCATACATCTGCTGCTGCTGCTGCTGTCCTTGCTGTTGCTCCTGCCCCTGCTGCGTCTGTTGGACCACCTGCCCACCAAACGGCATCACAAGCCCACCAAACGACTGCTGGGCCTGCTGCCCTTGCTGCTGGCCCCCACCCTGCTCCTCCACCCTCGCCTCCTGCGGCTGGAACCCAAAGCCCAGCTCGCTCTCACTCGCACGCGCCTCGCCCATCCCGTCCATCCCTCCCCTCTCACCGCCCTCTCCTCCCACTCCCATGCTCCCCATCCCGCCCATATGCATACCCATCGCCATCGAAAGCATCGCCATCGGGTCAATCGCATTCTGCATCGGCATCTGCATCTGCATAGGCATCCCCATCCCCATCGGCCCCGCCATCGACATCGGCCCCGACATGGGCAGCGCCATAGGCATAGAAACAGGCATCCCCATCATCCCAAGCATGCCCATCCCCATCGACGCCAGGTCCATGCCCCCCAGCGGCATCGACATGATGCTCGCGGCGCCGTTACTCGAGTCGGCGAGGTGCGCTTCGTCGAGGAAGGGCGGGATGAAATGGTGCGGGGATTGCGGTTGCGGTTGCGACTGCGACTGCGGAGGCGATTGCACTTGGACTTGGGGTTGAGGTTGAGGTACTTGCTGAGGCTGCGGAGGTTCCAAAGCCTCGCCTCCTTCCTGCGCCGCCGCAGGAGCCTCTACAAACGGCCCCAAAAACGCGCTTGGGATCGCCGGGAGCGTAATTGGACTAGGGCTCGCACTCAAACTCGGGCTCGAGGTAGGACTCGCGAACAGAACGCTTCCAGCAGCGTTATCACTGGCAGGTAGAGCGGGCACTGCAGGCTCGCTAACCAACGCCATCAGAGGCGGCATCGGCGCCAACCCAGTCACAGGGCTCAGCGGGGGGCTCGACACAGGCGAGCTATGCGCGCTCGCGCTCTTCGTCGCGGCTGCGATAACCACAACACTGTTGGTGCTGGCACTCGCACTGCTGGTACTAGCACCAACAGCCGCCGGCAAGCTCAGCGGCGGCAACGGCCCGAGATCCACCGCATCGAGCGGCGGGGACGTCCGCGTGGAGTGCATCGGCGGCGACGAGGGCGGCGTCGTCGTGTGCGCCAGGGGCGTGAGGGGGGAGTGAATGTGCGGCTGGGTGATCGCATGTGTGTGCGCGGGGGTGTGCGGGTGCACGGCGCTCCGGATCGGGGATGGGGATGGGGGCGGGGAGGTGGGGGATGACGAGGGTGCGAGAGGTGTAGAGGTGCTTGGGGTGGGTGATGTGGGTGCGGTGGGGGGTGCGGAAGGCGCTACGGAGGCGGTAGGCGATAAGGGAAGCGCATGAGGCAGGGGCTTCAACGATGATGCCGGGGAGGCCGATGACGACGATAAGCTCGTCAGTGTCGACGGCGAGGGACAGACGCCCAACACACCCTCAGCGACACCATCCACAGGCTCCTTCTCCTTCGCCGGCGCTGGGGGCGGGCAGGCCTCGCTCTCGCCCGACCCGGACCCTTTCTCCACTGATGTTGACTCAGCCTTATCAGCCTCCGACGAGCGCGGAGTCACTGCGAGAGAGCTCTTCGGGGGCGAATTCGAATCCTTATTGGATTCAGCCTTCGCAGCGCGGGTGCCTTTTGAGGCAGGGAGGGCGCGACGGGGCCTTAGTGACCCTGCGCGCGGGGTAGGGAGTGCTGTTGGGGCTTTGGGGGGGACGGCTTTGTGTTCCCTTTGTTGTTCTTTCTGCTCCTTCGACGATTCTTTTTCCTTGCCCTTTATGGCTTTCTTGATTGTCTGGGGACGCTGCGAGGCGAGAAGACCGATGTGAGCTTGCATGTCCAGAAGTGACGGAAGAGAAGAGAAGAAAAGATGGGGAAAAAAGGGAAAAAGGAAACCCACGTTGTTCTCGCCAGGCGAGGACGCCACCTTGTCTTTGCTATTCGTGGTGATCGTGTTCACCTTCCGTTTCTTCTTAAGTGAAGGCGGACAGGCGTTGGTGTCCCTTTCTCTATCGTCCTCTTCGGTGCTTCCGGGTGAGGAGTCGCTGCTCATCGATTTGCGCTTCGCGGCGCGGGTCTTGGTGGCGTTCGGGGGTGGGATGGTCTTTGGGGGTGCCACTGGGGATGGGGAGGGGGCTCGGGTGGGGGTTGCGGGTGTTTGGGTTTGGGTTGGGGTGTGGCTTTGTGTTGGGGCAAGGGAGAAAGGCAGCTCTGCCTCGGTGCCGGCGCTGAGTCGTTGGCGCTTTTGCGCCCGCACGGCGCGAGGGGTGGGTTCTGGGGTTGGGGGGCTCATGGATGCTGCAGCTGAAGGGGTTTGGACCGTCGAACGCCGGGGGCCCTTTGTGGGCGATACGGGGCGGGGAGCAGGAACACGGCGACGGCGCTCGTGGTCGCTCTCCTCAGACGACTCGGTCTGCGAGGTGTGCGGCTCGCTCTGGCGGGCCCGCTTGCGGGAGTGGGTGTGGGTGTGGCTCGAGGTGGCTTGGGCTTTGTTGGTGGCGGTGAGGGTCTTTGCCTTTGTTGCCCGCTTCGCTGAGGTGGCCGCTGCGGATGATGATGAGGAGGCCATCGGGGCGGGGTGGGGGAGCAGGCGGGCACTGCGGCGCACAGGGGAGTCGGGGGAGGCTTGGAGGGGCGGCACCGCGGCGCTCGAGGCGGCGGCGCCAGCACCCGCAGAGGCTGGGACGCCCGACGGGCGGATAAAAATGTGGATGGCCATAGGCTATGAGGTGCTATAATCGGTGGCGATCGCACGACGCGGGCGAGGGAGGGGGGAGCCGGCGACGGGCGGACAAGGCTGAGGGGGACGATTCTTTCTTGGGAAATGGGAAAGGGTGTGTGTGGCAGCTGCGCGGCAAGAGAGGAGCTGGGCTGGCTGAGCGGGGGGGGCTTTTTCCCACGCGGCCATTTTTTTCAACGGAAAAAAAAATGGCATGGCCCCCTCCAGAGCGTCACGTGGGTACAATGAGGCTGTGAGCACGTCATTGTCGTCTATTGTTTTGCCGCTGGCGTGGGAGGGGAAGAGGACAATGGACTTTAGGGGAGGATAGGGGACGGGACGAGGGGAGGGGCAAGGGGGAAAGAGGAAACGGAGGGTTGAGGGGCTGGCTGGCTTTATAGGCATCGCCCACCGCGCTGGACGCGCCAATAATGACGGTTCCAAACTCGGATCGGGGAATTCGCATGGTTAAACCCAGTCGATCGAAATCGAAATCGAATCAATTTCTTCTGGCGTGGCATGGCATGCCCCCCGGTCGTTGAGTTGATCTGCTTGCATACTTACCCGTTTACGGCTGCGGTTTTTTTGTCCTGAATCTTCTGGTTCTGGCTGATTTGGGATTCTAATTTATAGACTTGACTACAGCCTCCCTGCCTGCCTACCTGCCTGCTTACCTGCCTGCCTACCTTGCCACCCCCCCAAACCCACACGCCTGCGAGAGTGTCAGGTCAGGAATGGATATTTTCTCCTTGTGTACATAACGAAGAACCCGCCTTTCCTTCATCTCCAGGCCCTTTGGGCTTCTGGATCGATTCCCGGGGTTCGCGAGCCCTCTGCCTTCCCTAATCCCTTGCCCCCCCTTCTCTTTGCCAGGACCTTCGCAGCGCAGCGCAGCGCAACACTCGGACGCGGCTGAATCCACGCCCCAATTAGGAGAATAATTGTTATGTTGATCCATACATAATATCAACAGCACACGACGGCGAGATCGCAGATTCCCTTGTTACATTGCATCTCCATCTCCATCTCCCATCTCTCATCTCTCGTCTCGTTTGAGGAAGCCCGTTTATTTACAGCTGTTTGCAGAGAGGATGGCACTCGATCAAAATTTTTATGTATTCTATATTTGTAATGACTTAGCCAAATTCTGATTTTTGATCGTCGTTCGCCACACACACGCATCCCAACCACCATGGTCTTCCGTAAAATCAGTCCCGATGTCAAAGCTGCTGCTATTCAACTCTATGAATGTAAACTACTTGATCTTGATGACATCCTTGACTGCTGCGGCTTCTCTCGTAGGACCTGGTTTCGGACATTGAAGCTCTGGCGTGAAACTGGTGATGTTGCACCACCAGTCAATGCTGGGAGTCGCGGGCGTTTACGACTTCTTGATCAAGAAGACCTTGGCTATCTCTTGGAGCTCATCAACGACAACCCCGACTACTTCTTGGATGAGCTTCTACGCCTCCTGAAAACAAACCGCTTTATATCCATTTACTACACGACCATCTTCCGTGAGCTCGAGCGTCTCGATGTCAGCCGGAAGAAGCTCAAGAAGATTGCTCTGGAACGGAATGAAGAGTGCAGGGCCGACTTTGTTGCACGAATGGCTCAATACTCTCCAGAAGAGATAGGCTTCTTGGATCAAGTTGGATGAGATGTCCAAGGATGCGCATTCAGTCGGAAGGCGCTACGGGAGATCTCGGAAGGGCCGGCATGCTGCGAAGAAACAGGGACTTGACTCTCTTGGACTGTCGGCGAGGCATTGGAATGTTAGGGACAGCGTAAGTGGGGGCAGTAGACAGTCGACAGTGCGGAGTTGAAAGAAATCTGACTAAGTTATTATTTTTGGAATACATCAAAAAATATCGACGAGTGCCATCAATTCTGCAAACGGCTGTAAATCCTCCCAAAGCCGGCAGACTCCAGCTGGGAGCCCGGGCGAGCGCGACACACTAGGAAGGACGTACTTAGTATGTAGGGGTTATATAAAGCGCGCTGTCAATCAGGCTCTATGTATATTCGAAGATGTGTTCACGCTCAAGCCATCTTGTTTGCTCTGCTTTCTCTTTCTCTCTCTTTCCCTTTCTGTGCCAATTGTGTTCCCGTGCGGCGATGGCATGGATTCATCGCGGCCCTTGGCTATACGTTTGGGCAGCTTTTACATACCCCCGCCTGTCCGTCCGTTTGAATCCGTCCGTAAGTTCGGACGGGCCTACATAGCGATGTGATAAATGTGCGTTACGGTTCAACTCATTCCTGCATTTCCAGATCTACTTTTTTATATATATTTTACTTCCGGAGTGTCCGCCGCAAGGATTCGGAGGCACTGCCCTGGCGCAGTAAGTAACTGCCTGAGGAGACCCGAGGCGATTTTGTCTTTGACGTAAGTACTTATTGAGTACATCCCTTGTTGCGCTGGTGTCTGTGATAATTGATTTACAGATTTTTTTGGACTTAAGCGTACACATTCCCGATTCCCAATCCGTTTCATCCGCATCCCTTACCCATATGCGTACCCGAAATCGGCGTCACTCTTATTACTTGCGGCGTCGCAGGGTTCATTCACATTCAAATATTCGTTGACACACTTATGCATATGGCATCAATGATCAGTGGCACTCGACCTTGGTCCTTATGTACGTTCGCGATTCCTTTTGGATAATAGGATTCGGAAGATAGGAAGATAGGAAGAAGAGGAAGAGGAAGTTGCACGTATTAGGTTTCCTCTATGTAAAGTACTTATGAAATTGCGAAAGAAGTTAGACCTTAATCATATCATATCACTTCAACGAATCCGACATTAGAATTCTTTTAAATCCATACCGAAACTTACGGACCTATGGACCTATGGACCTATGGGCGTATGGGCGTAAGTCCCATTAGCCGCTGTGCTGGTTCAGAATCGGATTAATTGATTAATTCTCCTTCTCGCGACGCAACGAACCCCATCCGTGATTTTCGTGGATCAAATTCCTCTTCAAGTTGGCCCGCAGGATTAAGTAGCATGACAATCCCATCCAGAGATAGTATCCGCACGGCGCACACGATGAAATATAACCCCGTACCTCGCGCATTTTTTCAAGGCCCAAGGGACAGAATATGTGCTTCCGTCGCTCTGAATCATGCATGGCACATGCCGATGGATTCTCGATACCGGAGCGTCATAGGGAGTGACCAAAAAAATCGGAGCCGGGCATGGGGTATCTTCCTTCTTCCTTCTTTCTACATACTACATGGCATCAAATTCAGTTCTTGATCTCCTTCATTTGGGAATGAGGGGAAGTGGGGATGTATTATATCATCATGTCCCCAAACGAAGATGGAACTTTTTAATCCCACCGAGACGCAGACGCGGCTTAAATACATCGCTCGTAATACCAAATAGCCAAAGATTGTTTGTTGGACTCGTTTAGGCTGGGCTTTCTCCTTGAATCTCCTAGCACCGCTGGTACACCATCCAATTCAGACAAAGGAAGGAAGGTGAGTGAATACGTGTGGTAAAAATAGGCTTAGGCTAACTATGTCCTGAGCCTGAGCAGTAAAGCTGTCATTGGTCAACGATGTCAGGCTCAAATTCAATCTCTCTCATCCCCGTAGAGTAAATTCCCATATGCATACACCCACATGCCGACCCTAAGCCCAAGACCTGCCCTGTTATTCGAAGTGAAATTTAAATCACGGCAGCAGCCCCACATCGTGGTCTGCTTTGGTTAACGATTATGTCAAGGAATAAGGGACGGGATGGATTGGGCAGAAGGAATTTATTTACATTGACACTCAGGAACATTTGACATTGATCTTCGGGCTTTTGGATCCATCCGTTCGACGTTCGAAGTTTGAACTTCGACTCCAGAAGAGAAGAGCCAAAGGGGTGAATTACGCCTACTGCGCCTGGAAGGCCTGCCTCCCACCCCAGAGTTTCAATTGACAAACGAGGTGCGCACTGACTGCGCGCATCGCCTCCCCATGATTACATACATCTCCGTTGTTGATGAATTACTCAGACCCTCCGCCTTCGCACCTTCAAACTCGTTCCACGCGCTCGTACGTCGCGGTTAAAATTAATGCACGGTTTACACACTCTTCGCCTGAAAGAATCCGAATTCGTCTCAACGACGTTAATATTAGCCTTGACGTTGACGTAGGCTTTTTCGTCCGCGAGCTCGTGTGCGAATGAGGGCAATAGGAATAGGGTGCGGTGATTCCCTGGATCCTGGATTGATATTTCGTATGATGTATCTTTCCATGATCGACCAGGACCCGGAGTTGATTTTTGAATCAGAGCTGCGCACGCCGGCGGTGCACACCCATGATCAGGTTTGAGGCTGGGTGTGTGGTATTTTGGTACGCGTATGTACGGGAAGGGAGGATACTTGACGTGCACGGCACGTACATACCTCAGTAGCTTTTCACCTTCGCGCATCGCCCCAGTCGACCAAGGAGACTATGTACTCTACTTGAGATCGGACCGATGTCCGTTTGACTTGGAGTTTTGACTTGTGGAATGCGTCTACTTAGCATCCTTCAAGCGCTCCAGGTAGTAACTTTAGTACTCTAGCATCTCGGGACGCTAGTATTATTCATTCTGCGTGCGTCGGATAAGCGTCTCTTCTTTCGGGCTCGAGTACGATCGATCGGTATATTTATATTTCTTTTGAAGATGGGTGAGGGGACAGTGGTGCATGCACTCACGTATGTATGTACGTTACTTCATCATGGTACAGATATGTCTCTCCTGGGCCGGAATGTCCAAATCCCTCCAAGTGGGCTGTGGGTTGTGAAAAGGACTCCTGGAACTCTTTCCCCGCGTAACGTTGTAAACGACTTGTTGCACGCATTCTTGTTCTTGGAAGGCTATTTTAGATTGAATACCGACTGCGGTTTTGTGTGATCCTACCGCTGTGTTATTCGATGAAGGTGTACACGACAGGGAATCGCATTGTGTATTCTCTCCTGTCCAGTTCCCAGGTCTATGAAGCTGTATATGTCCGACCATGTCCAAAATCTAGCCGACTATTAGTTTGGTCATTCTGGAATATTAATTACAGTCGAAGTAAGACCTAAAAAGTCAAAAAATATGTCCATTGGACTTCGGACGAACGACGACGGCTCTCGGACTCGTTTAATCCGTCTCGACCACACATATGGACCCTCAACTAGATTTCGCCAAACGGCGTTCATGATCACATTAATGAACATTCATGTGCGTCGCCAGCCTTACAGGCGACCTATTCATTCTCAAATTTAGAGTACAGATGCGGAATCCAAGTCGGCGTGGAGGCCTTGAGGCGTACTAAACAAAAAAGCTCTTGACATACGTCGCTTTCCTTCCAAGCTCCCTTCGAATAAGCTCAAACTAGAAGATGTTCTAACGGTGAACCCATGCCGAACTTGTCTTCCTTGAGGAGCTTCTTGCGGTGCATCATCTGCAGTCAGGCTATTAATAGTACTCTCGTTTATTAGTCGCTTGTGCGGCTTCGTACGGAGCTTCAGTAAGATCAAAGGAAGAGTACGACTAGGATAGGAATTTGAAAGGAGGTCTGTGAAGGAATAGATAACATGGTCTCGAGTTATTCCCAGTTGGAGGCTAGGTGTTCGGCTCCATAGTAGATCGGGAGTGTGGTTCCGGCTCGACACCGTATCTTTTGACGAAGAGCCGATCAAATGTTCCGAGAGTATTCCTGAATTGACATTAATATTGCCCACATTCTCCCATGCGAAATATTGGGTTTACAGTCATTGAGATTCTAATCAAGCTTCAGTTTTTTAGACTGTCAACTGGGTAGCCCAACGGCTCGAAAACCGTTGCTAGTCTTCATAAGCATCGTGGATATGTGAATTAGCCCGAATAATTTATAGAAAAGAGCGGAACGGTCAAGTAGCGATATCTCACTTTGGTTGGAAATGTACAGCTCCGGTTCTCGGTTTGCAGATAAATTTCGGACTCATCGGTTCAGAGTGACGGCGCTTGGGCGGAATCTACTGACTTCTGTCTGACGATTGGAAGTCCTGTTACAAAACGAATGTTGAGATTACTTTTTTTTTCCATCGTCATAGTATGTAGCCTCAACGTAATTGCAGAATGGCGTCTGCCCTTCATTCCCCTTTTTTTAGGACCAGGCTACTATTTTTCCAACAAAAAGCCTTCCTTGGATGCGACGTAAACTCGTTCGGTTTTGAATGCCAGAAGTAAGTTGGCGGATTATCTCTGAGTTATCTCCTTGTTATCTTTTGATTATCTTGAAGCGATAAGCTGGTTCCGCACCTTGCCGCCGGCTATTTTTTATTCGCACCCCTCTTCTTCCACAGTGATTATAACGGGGCTCCATCGTTGTTGATTATTCCCCTCATCACCTCAGAGTATGCTAAGAGCTCGACTGACCTCTATCTCTCGTGTGAATCTTCTTCGTTCTCTGTAAGTCTTTGGATTAACGATGAAGTCAACATCGATTTACGCGCTGAAATGTCTTGTCTATGAGGTCATTACATCCCTGCCAGGCCCATCTCAAGCTCAACACAAACCACTCCGTTAGAATGCTTACCACGAACTCGAACCCACCTCAAGACCTCCACGAATTTGGCGTCAAACATGTCAACAAAGGTGTCGGGCGGATCACGGAGGGTATCATGGTGAAAGGCGAGGGATCGTATGTTGTCTACGACGATGGCAGAAGAATGCTTGATTTCACCTGTGGAATCGGTGTAACGAACCTTGGTAAGTGCCTTGTCAATATTTCCAAGCTATGAATACTTACAAGATCGGCAGGACACGCCCACCCCATAGTCAGCAAAGCCGCCGCAGATCAATGCATGCAACTCGTTCACTCCCAAGTATGTCCCGCTCTTTGCATTGCATGTCCAATTTACTAACCCGGAACGTGTAGTGTAGCATCGCGCTTCACGAGCCATACCTAAGGCTGATCGAGCGCCTTCTCCCTGTCATGCCTGATCCTTCCCTCGACTCATTCTTCTTCTGGAACTCTGGTTCGGAGGCGGTTGAGGCAGCTATCAAAATGGCCAAACTGTTCACGAACAGACAAAATATCATTAGCATGCAAGGTTCGCATGTTTCTCGTATAAAGTCTTCCGTAATGCTGAAATCGCATCTTTGCCTCCAGGTGCATACCATGGACGCACGTTCGGCGCAATGGCGGTGACGAAGAGTAAGACAATCTACTCTGCAGGCGTTCATCCGCTCATGGTATGTCACCCTATTCTCGTGCAATGATATCCCCTATAAGATTCCATTATATAGCCCGGCGTCTACTCTATCCCGTACCCCTACTGGCACCAGTCCAACTTACCGATCACCACTCCCCCAAGCGTACTCGCTGCAAACTCCCTCTATCAACTCGAGCTCTTACTCGCCCAGCAAACCGCACCCGCCGACACTGCTGCCATCATTATCGAACCCGTTCTAGGCGAGGGAGGCTACGTCCCCGCCCCAATCGAGTTCCTCCAAGGGCTAAGGAAGATATGTGACAAACACGGTATCATGCTGATCATCGACGAGGTCCAAAGCGGATTCGGCCGTACTGGCGATTGGTTCGCTATTACTGAAAGCGGTGTGCGGCCTGATATTTTGGTCATGGCAAAGGTTTGAATTTCATTGTACCGAAATCTTGGAGATTGACAAATTCGTAAATTATAGGGTCTTGGAAATGGGTTCCCTATCAGTGGTATTGTTAGTCGTCGCGAATTGACCGACAAACTGAAGCCCGGAACCATGGTAGGTTCATTAAAGTTGTTTTCCTGCTTCGATTCTGACACGCTCGCATTCAGGGAGGCACCTATTCTGGAAATGCGGTCGCTTGTGCAGCGGCAGTAGCTGTTAACAAGGTCATGGTGGAGGATAATGTATTTGAAAATGCCCGAACTCGGTCCGTTCTTCGCCTTCACATATCGAACATTTCAGCTCATCTACCTCTATCCGGCAGATCTAAGGAACTGTTCGCTGCCCTCAACGCACTCAAAGTCGACCCCTCAGTGGGCTCACATATCTTGGACGTCCGCGGGCGTGGTTTAATGGTCGGCGTCGAATTCGCGACCCCAAAAACTTCCGAGCACCACTTCTCGAGCCACTCAGCTGCTTCGCTTCCACCCGACTCCCCATACCACCCGGGGCTTAACCACCCTGAGAACATCGCCTCTCGTGTGGCAAAGAAGTGTATTGAAAAAGGCATGCTCATTTTGACGACCAGTGTGTATGAGGTGATCCGATTTATCCCACCATTGAACGTCACCGAGGAAGATATGAAGAAGGGATGTATGATCTTTGCGGAGAGCGTCAAGGAAGTCGTCAAGGAGGGTTAAAATTTGGCTTTGTAGAGGATAGAAATTATCAGAAGCTTGTGCTTGTATACAACAATTGTGCTCATAAAAAGGAAATACGAAGATGTACAAACATGCTACGGCCTGATCAGAATTTCATATCTCGATGTACTTCACTCTATAGCACTGCTCAGAACTCGTATATACGGATAACTTCATCTTCCTTGTCGAATTCATGCTTCCATCCAAAATGTGTGTTCTCGTCACAATGGTCTGCACCTTTCGGGCACCCAAAACACCACCTTCTTGATACCCAATTGCCAAAGTTGTAGCTTTCCACCTTGTTCAAAGAATATCCTTGTTGTATCCGCCCATTTCAGCTGGACTACATATGTTCAAAACCTTCAAGTTGACAATACCAGGATACGTAAAGAAATCGCCAAGATCATGTCGCTTGAGATGATGGTTATTAATAATGAGCTTCTCGAGCGGACACTGCGAGTGTACGAAAAAGTCCTTGAGGCAACTGGTAGAAACAGGCTGGTCGCCAGGTGGAGTAATCATGAGGAACATATCGAGCTCCTTGAGTGCCGGCAAGGTTACATAGTCATATAGGGTATTGACGGAATCGATGTCAAAAAGAGTCAGCGAGGTGAGGAGAGGCAGCGTTATGATCGGCATGCAGGGAATTCGAGCATTCACATCACCGAGCCAACGTGCGGTCGATAACGTAGTAGCAGACGTGCAACAATATCATATAACGACATTGGTAACCGAGCGTCAATATCTTCTAGTATTTCCCAAGGTAAATTCTCCAGGTTGACTCCTCGATTGACAAAAGACTCATAACACCATTGGAGTCGTCTTAAAGAGGGTAGAGTGCCCAAACATCGCACAGTACTGTTAATCTTGGAAGGGAACGGTTTGAAAGTGTCATCGAAAGTAAAACCGACGTCCTCCAAGGCCACAGAAAATTCAGTGCCTGGTGTATTTTCAAGGAGCACGCAGAACTCTTTCAGTAAATTGATGTCGAAATAAATGGTCAAGGAGCGAGCAAGATCAACGTTTTCCCAAAATAGTCCAAGAACTCTCCTCATTCGACGGGCTTCGCGTTCAGTTGGCGCCGTTCGAAGAAGTGGACGACTGAGATGAAGGTCCATAGGAAAGGTACGTGACGCGCAGGTGATCCTCACAGTATTCATCCATACCCGTAGAACGCCGAAGTTTGTGCTCAGAGTCCAATCCTGGGTCCCAGAAATACTTGTCCAGAGCTCAGGTACGCTCAGCACGGCCACGCGCCACCAGCTGCAAACATACATGAAAGACAGTGGTTCAGTGTACAGCGAAGGGCTGCAGATGTATTTGTAGCGAGTATCTTGGGTATTTGATGTTGGTAACCGAGCATACTTTGGGGACTCGGTAGATATCGCCAACAAGAAGATCTGTCGGAGAATATCGAAAGGTAGTCTCGAGTTCACAGCTCGATTCTGGTTTTCCTGGAAACGGTCAAGATAGGTGAGTTCGCCAATGGGGGAACACTTTCTTGACGTACTAAGCCACCGTCCGAGTCACTTGAGACATCTTCTCGACGAGCGTAGTCCTCCGTGTAGGCAATACAGTCGCCCTTAGACGAGAATGTTTCAAACGTGAAACGTGCACTACTTACGACTCCGAGTGGGAGGTTTCTGAGGAGTACTGAGTTTCAAATGCTGTTTGAAGTCCGCAGATCAGTCCGCAAAACTTGATTTGCGAGACCGCAGGAGGCCGGCTTCGAGTCACTTTAACCTTTCCACGAGCAACACACACTCAGCCTACCACAGGTTAAATACTCGGCAGTCGATACTACTCTGCCGTTATACCCTTTCCATCCGACCATCGTCCGGACTGGTGCATTTGCTACGGGTAAGAAGCCATGATACATATTTTCAAACTCATCAATAACCAACTTCGTCAACTTCATACTGCATATCCTTAGGGCAAGCCGACTAACTTTGAAGGAAAGATACTATGCAAATCTCTGGTGCAGCATCTGCCGCTTTAAACAGCTTGACTGCCGCCCAAATTATTTTTTGCAAAAGTTACCCAAAGCCGAACTTCACGCCCATCTAAACGGGTCTATTCCAATCCCAGTTTTGCAGGAACTAGCTGCAGAATATTTATATCCCCAAAAATCGAGTATATATCTGAAGACTCAGTCAAGGCCGGGATAGAAAAGCTCGTAGCTGGTCCTGCTCTAGACGAAATTCAGGAGTTTTTCCCTCTCTTCCCAGCGATCTATGCCCTCACTGCTACGCCTGATGCCCTAGCGCGTGCTACACGTGGAGTTTTGAGCGCATTTCTGGACGGCGATACACCGCAATGTAATTACCCGAACTTCGAAGCACTCCAAAGCTACGGAGGGTATGGACCGCGAGCGTTATCTCACTGTCGTTCTCGACGAGGTGGAACGTTACCCCGCGGATCAGGCAGGCCTGATCATCAGTCTCGATCGCCGAATGGGCATGGATGTCCTCGAGGAGTGCTTGCGAGTGGCAGGGAAACTCAAGAAAGCTGGCCGTAGAGTCGTTGGCTTAGATCTTTGTGGTGATCCCCTGGCTGGAGATATGGCTAATTCGCGCCTTATTTCGCAGAAGCTCACAAACTTGGGCTGGGCCTCACTCTACATATTGCAGAGGCACGTACTTCGATGCGAACTAGTCTGACGTCTTTTTGATGACATTCTCGACATGCAGACAAGGGAGAATACTCCAGAGGAAGTACTTCAGTTACTATCTTATGGCCCACAACGGTTGGGTCATGCGACATTTCTGAACGACGAGGCATTCGCAACCGTGCTCGATACCAATATGTGCGTGGAAATCTGTCTTTCATCTAACCTATTGTAAGTCACATTTTCTACCATCTATGATTCCATCCAAGTAGTAAAATCAATTGACAGATGCAAGACCGTGTCTTCGCTGGAGGTCCACCACATTAGTCAATACCTGGAACGCGACCATCCAATCGCGATATGTGTATGTATCCCCTATCTATATTTATTCATTCAATCTCGTAATTATTACCTTGTAGACCGACGACATTCTTCCCTTCAAGACCTCGCTGCTTGGGGAATATGCCTTGTTGCTAGCAGCTAAACCCTACGGGTTGGGATTGACAGAGGCGCAAGTGAAAAGAATCGGTGAAATGAGCCTGGGAGCGAGGTTCAAATAAACTACACTAATAGTCTACTGTATCTGCCATAGGAATTGCAGATGCATATGTATGCTCGAGGAGGAGCAAACTTTCATCGATTTGGTCTGATCCTTCAATAAATGATCTACAATCGACAAGAATTAAGTAGTGGCGGAGTGAGTATGGCGCAAAACGCCATTGCTTCGACAATTTGACACTCTTTCGCATCGTCGACGCAATACCTCGTTGCTATTGGCGCTAGGGTGCGAGTGTTGAAAATAGCCATTGGCCCTACGGGGCCACCGCTGCGCCTAGTCCTGAGACAGAAGGAAGAAGTAGAAGTTGCTCGCCACCCGAAACGCTCGAAGCGGATCCCAGAGCGAAGAAAAGGAGGGCCAAGTTCGACTATAGAACACCTCGTAGGTGGGCTATATCGGAGTCGGAGCACCCCATCAATTGGAGGATTTCCAATGATGCGATCACTACAGCTCGACGGTCTCCTTATGCTTGAATTTGCGACCCGCACGTTCTGCTGCACGGAATCTGAACTGGTTCCCATACAGCTCAAATTCAATGTGGGGGACATCTAAGACTGTATCCAGGGGTTTTGATGAAGACCCCAACCCAGCGGTGTTGCCTGCATCTGGAGAGGGTATCATGAATGGCGTGTTGACAGTGTGGGAGGGTGGTAGTGAAGAATAGAGAGGTACGCTGAATTTGAAGATGACGTTCTGCTTCGGGAGGACTGAATGAATGAGATGATCAGATGATCAGCGGAATGGAATGGTAAGAACTCACGTTTCAGTTCGTCTTTTCGCGTTACCACCTTGAAAGCGTTCTCGGTCTCGTGGATTACGATTCCTGAAAGTCCGACGATACATGGATTCTTGCTTTGCGATACTATGGCCCAGATTTCAGAACAACATTGTACGGAAAGCGTATGACGACATACCAGTTACAATTGACCCATGGAAATCGGCTTTGAGGAGCTTGGGATGCATTCCTGATGAATTGGGCATCGCTTTTGTCGCAGCTTCTAACGAGGGAGACTGACTAGGCTTCGGAGGAAGGCCTAGAAGCTCAGACATATAGCCCATCCATAATGCATGAAGGGGAAGGAAAAGATCGAATCTAAACGCTCGTCAGATCTACACCACCCCGAACAAGCACGAACACGCACTTCGCCTGCCTCTTATCAAACTTCCAAATCTCCTTCTCCCTCGCCTCTCTCTTGCCAATAATACCGAGCTTTTTGCGTTCACGTTCCTTCTTTTTCACGGCTCGCTTCGCCTCGAGTTCCTTCTTGGCGCGACTGTCTCGGACAGGGTTCTCTAGCAGGATCTGGCGCCCTTTCACGCGCGTATTGTACATGACCATGGGGTCGGAGGAAAGTGAGAGATTGGACGCGACATATGTTGGCGTGAACGGCGCTGAACTGCTGAACAGAAAGCGTTCTTCCTAGAGCATAGATTAGCTTGGTTCTTGTTGACCATATAGGCTTGGTTTTACCGTTCGGCAGGGGAGTTGCGCGTACGGATCGAGGGTTTTCGCTGTCGGAGTTTTTGTAGGTTCCATGTTTTATCTTGACCCAGTTTACGACGCGTTCTTGGTGAAGATAAGCTGTTCTGAACAGTTACATTGCAGAAGTGTCGGATTGCCCATTTGAATCGGAGCTTGAATAGTGCGGTTCAATTCATGTTGCCGCGCTCTGGTCAACATCTCAGCTCAAGTGAAACGGCTTTTGCAATATGCACTATAGCTATACACGACTCACATAGTCGCTCCATCCTGCGTACGCGGGACCTTTCGTCGCAACCTCCCCTCAATTTCGCGCAACACAAATTGTCGCTGGAGTAGCCGACTCCTTTCAAAGTTCGAACGGAACTCAGGATGAAGCAAGGCTCACAGAAACGGCCTCTTTCACCTTCTTCAGACAAGGTGGACATCGAGAACACAGATCCTCTTTCAACTTTCAAGCAAGTGTCTGGTTTTGAAAAATATCGAATTTCTGATATGGACAACTGCGAGGTCTACTATATGCCCTCGTTCATTGCTAAGGACACCGCAGACGAATGGTTTTCCGCATTATTGGCGTTAGACAGCTGTGATTCTGTTCTATGCTCGTTGTTAATCCTGAAGAGTGCTAATCCAAATCACATATGGCAGGGTATCAACCAAAGTTGAAGATGTACGGGCGGGAGATAACGCAGTCTAGAAAAATCGCTGGTTTGCAGAATATCTATCAATTTTCTGAGCATGTCTGACATGATATTTTGACAGCATATTCGAACGACCCAAAGATGACTCTAAGATATAGCGGCCAGACTGTCGACATGAAGTACGAATACCCTGCCGTTCTCAAAGAGATTCAGGATCAGGTTGAAGCCCAACTCGGCGTTAAATTCAACCACGTTATGCTGAACCTCTACGAGAATGGGTCAGTGTATATTGGAAATCATCGTGATACTGTGGAGAACAAGTGAGGGTTATCGTTTTACCATATCGTTGAATAAATTTCTCATCTATCTTTCTCAGGGTAATTGCGAGCGTCTCTCTCGGCGCTCCGAGAACCTTTATCATGGTTCGGGATAAGCGATCTAAAATGGGTCAAGTATCTCGGGAAAGTCTGATTCTGCGTCAATGGCAAACCCTTTGCCTTCGCCTTCGTCAAAATCACGCAAGAAACGCAGGATCACCAACGACACCGTACTTCTCGAAGATCCAAAATCCAAGGGTGAACCAGTCGAACGTAAAAGTTGGGTGCTTGAGCCCGGATCTTTAGTTGTGATGCAAGGAGACACACAGAAATATTGGAAGCACGAAATCCCAAAGTACTCTCGCCTTTCCTTATCATCTTATTGATTCTGACCAGTGACCGCTTACCTCGATATTTTCAGGGAACCCAAGGTAAAAGAGGCAAGAATCAGCTTGACTTTCCGACAATTGATTCCTTGAGATGGTCAGCCTACTTTTTTTTCCGTTGTAGGATATAGGTTATGTTTTTTAAAAAAAACCATTGTTCAGACGAATTAGTGATCACTGGCAAGCGCTCAGCGCTCAGTCACAGTGCCCCTCAGCTTTTGTATGTATTTACATCCAATCGCGCACTGCCAATCGGACCTCTCGGTTTCTATGCAACGTCCGGCCTCATTTTTACCAAAATAGGGCCATGAGAAATTGATGAGACCGACAGACCGTCCAGGAGGCGGTTTCGCTCTGAAAAAAGCTGTGCACGGTGATCATATAAAAGCACAGTGCGCTGATGGATTGCGTCCTCATACTACTTGTTCGCTGGCTCGACAAGTCCAACCATCTCGAAAGTTCTCCCCCACCATTTTACGACCATTACGACCTTAACGACTCGTATTATGTCGGCACGGGCTGTGCCCTCGCCGAGGCCACGCCAGCCCTACTCGCCGCGGTGTCCTTCACCTTTAGGTCTTCCTCCCATGGGATTCCCTCCGCTGGCGCCGCATGTCGCGTTCCAAAGCTCTTCGTATCCTGTCACCCCGGAGAGCCTGTGCAACCGAAAGGGCCATCCGAAACACGAGTTCCTTTTCCTCCAGAGGCGCATCGACCGCTGGCCGGATCGCAGCGCCGGAGGTCCCAGCCACCCGCACCGTTGAAGCTCGATGATCAGCATCCGCCGACGAGGCAGCAGTATCCTGAAACAGCGCAGCCCCGCGCGATGCACGAAATGTCAGAGCGCCGTTCGACTTCGAGTCCGACACCCAGCGATACTTCAAGCCTAAGTCTCTACAGTGCGCGAGAGCGTACACAAGAAGTTCCCGGTAGAAGTCGTCAATCAGGGTCAGGGAGAGCCAGAGGAGAAACCACCGAGCTTGTTCTGTGGGTGCATGAGTACGTCCTTCATTCATTCATTTTTGCCGTATGATACATCGTGGATAATGATTGATAAATCTTCTCAGATTTCAAAGCGCTGTTCGGCGCTCGAAACCCAAGCAGAACAAAATCCTCGCGCCCTGCTCTCCTACAGTATCTCCAGTACCGCAAATGGTACAAACACGACGTCGACCGACTCCGCTTAACCTGTGATCTATATTTCGAATTAATCAACGATGCGAAGGAGTTGGGAGAGGTGGTTAGAGTTGGTGTATAAGTATCTCTTTTGCTTGTAGGCGGTCATGGGGATGCGATTAAGCCCTTGTCGTCGATGTTCACCTCTTTGTCTAGCTGCTCCAATGCAAATAGAAATACATTTCCACTCCTCTCACAAATCAACGGATATCGAAGTTGGGCTGTGTACGTGCAGGACATGTGTTTGCACAAGACGTGACATTTCCCCGCATACAGTAGGAGTATACACAGTGTGCGAATATAACCATCTTCAGCGGCGGCTTCTCTGACAGCGATTGCAGCCTTTCGAAAGTGTAAATTTACCATACAATGTCAACTTCTGGTACGTTGTCCTTTTCATACGCTACTCAGTGATCCTTGAAATGTTGCAATAGGTACCGACTCAAACTCGCAGGCTCGAAAGTTACTTTACGCATTGTGTAAATTTATCCTTCCTGTTGTTCAATCATCTGTCGATCTGCAGACGATAAAGGGTGCGTGGCCTCTTGATTTCGATATAACCCATCACCTAACCTCTGAAAGCTGTCCCCAGACGTTAACGACGTTCCGATAGGGTTGAAGCGGACGAACTCATCGTCGAGCTTGAGAGATTCATATCAATCTGTCAGCATGGCAAGACCGACAGGACAATTGCGGTGGAGGTTGAATTCCCGGCTGAAGGTCAGTTTCTTCAGTGAGTTACTTAACGAGTTGCACAACCACTGACGCTATCCACCAAGACCCATGCGATTACCTGCAAGGTTTATATGTCCACAGACGAAGCCATTTTCTCCTCACTGACCACCTTTAGGCGCCGATTGGCTATGGGAGATTACCGAGGAGAAGCAAATTAATGAAAATTCGAACGACAGCAATACCGGAATTTCGTTTCAACCTCCATTAAGGTGCGAAATTTCAATGACTCTTTGAACGTAATAATGAGTGTCGTTCGCAGCCTACTAGTTGATACATTTTCAGCTACAGGTACGTTTAAATATCGGTTGACGCATACTGTGCTCATTTGACAGTTGCCAATGTGCATCGCTGATGTGCCTGTAGATAGCGCGCAGACAGCATTGTCTACATCGGAGCTAGAGGAACCACCTGCCGAAACGTCTCAGGTCGATGCCAACTATCCAAGTTATGGATTGGACAACGCATTGGCGAGTCTTAAACGTCATGTAACACAGTATCTGCCAATTCGTCTTCTATGCTTCGAACCTTCCAATTCCGGCTTGAAAATCTCTCTACTAGAAAGAGCCGCTGTCTATAGCTATCTGTCCCAAAAACTTCGAAACGATTTCCAAGAACAATGGTCTTCCAATCATGCTGCAGGCTGGATATTCACGAATACCGGCTATGCTATTCTATCACATACTTGGTCGCAGGTCCCTGGCGAATTGACCTACACCGATTGGATCCAAGGATTAGCTCTGACATCTGACGAACCGAAGTGCCAAAAACTCATCAATTTCTGTAAAACTGCCTATATGAATCACGGATTCACTCTTGGTTGGATCGATACGGTCTGCATCAACAAGGAGAGTAGCGTTGAGCTCGACGAATCAATCCGCTCCATGTATTCCTGGTATCAACATGCCGCCATTTGTATTATTTATCTTGCAGAGACCGAGAAATTACTGGGGATGGACAACGACCGTTGGTTCAGCCGTGGGTGGACACTTCAGGAGCTGGTCGCACCGTGGCGCATCAAGTTCTACAACATGCGATGGAATCAACTAAACGAAAGCAGGCATTCAAAGAACGACAGAGAGTATCGCGCCATTCAGAAACTTATCCAAAAAGCCACTACTATTACACCAAAGGAGCTATTAAATATCCGGAGTTCCTCCATCTCCCGAAGGATGGAATTGGTGGCGAGGCGCTCAGTGACTCGTGAAGAAGATATAGTTTATTGCCTCATGGGAGTTTTTAACGTCAGTATTTCAACCGCATACGGGGAAGGTCAACAGCGCGCTTTCTTCCGCCTCGTGAAAGAAATATTTGACTCGAACAAAGATGTTTCCGACATCTTCAATTGGGGAGGAAATCCATCTTCGATGACCTCTCTATTTCCTTCCTCGCCATCCGAATATCTTACACGCGCTACGAACACGCAGTTGCGCCCCTGGCGTCCTATAAAGCCACTGACACTCACTCACTTGGGATTGCGTACACCGATTTTGCTCATGTCGGCGTTATCGACAAAAGCGACCTTGGAGCCTATTGGAGAATATTACGCCACTACTTCCATCGATGATCCGTATTATTACCAGGAAAGATATGTCGACGACATTCCCGAGGAGTATTCTCTCCTGCAGAGGAGTGCAGCACCCGAGGCTGGAATATCAAAGGAACGGTCTACGCTGAACCTGATGTTTGGAATATTAAATGTGGAATCACATGGCGACGGAATACACGTTCGCGTGCCGAAAATTTGTTTTGCTGTTTTACTCAACAGGCGAGATGAATTCGGAATCAATCCAGCTTCTGGCACCTACACAAAAATATGCACGAACAGCCCAATTGTTTTCAACCTTCTGAAGGTCCCAAAGGAAGGCGATGATGATGAAGAGAAGACCTACTACGTAATTGAGAGAAAACAGCTCGGAAAGCATGGAATGAATCTAGTTACTTTATATCTGTAGAACAAAGGTTGAAGTTGGATAGTTTTGCTTGGTACACTTGCGGGGGTAGCATAATTTCCTATTACTACGACGGTGATAGAATATTTTTCCCTTATGAGAAAGAGCCACCATCAGCACGCGTCGACGCCGCGAGAGATTATTGTGTTGCGTATTCAGTTGCATAGGACAGTGACTATAGGTACGCACAAGGTACGCACTGATGTAGACTCTGTTGTCATCCAGGACCTGGGACTTTCCTCGGGTTATCCTCATACCTTCGGTTTAAGGACCAGTTGAAGATATTCGACTAAGAGATAGCAAAATAGGGACCTCCGCATTGACTTTAAATTTTGGTTTAAGTGTGTGGCTCTTTAGTAAATCCTTCGTTGTACTCTTCGGACTACTCCACTCTGGAGTCTGCACAAGGACTGAAGTTGTACCCAGGAACAGAAAACAGAAAAGCAGCATTGACACAGGTCTCTGGGATCGTGAATGTTGTAGGAGTTTCGTGAAAGCCGAAGATACCATAGACAAGGGCGCTATTGCGAAACACGGCGGGCATGTGGGTATCTAAGAGTTGGACGGTGATGGGGCCTCGGGGTACGAAAGAAGGATTCGGACGAGACTCGAAATTTTGTCGGTCCTGTGTCATAAGAGAAATGGAGGTAGAAGGTTGTGATAGTACACTAAAGACAGGGTTGGCGTACAAAACTAATAGCCTAACCTGCAGTCCAATATGAGTGAGGATCATAGGCTTTTCCGATACTTGACAGCTCCATACCAGGGCCACGGCACAGATAATTTTCTGGCCTGGATGGCAAGATATGGGAAGACTGTCGGAGAAGGAGAGCCTGCCCAGTTTGGCAGAATGTCCAAAGGGTTGTTAAACGAGCTGAGAATAGCCTCGAGAAGACGAAAGAAGGCGCGCTCTCCTCCTTCGCCGTAACCGATGGAGAAGCTAACATTAAAAATCCCCATCAGAGAATAAGCGCGATCCTCTTCACGAGTAGTCGTTCTGAATCGCATTGCCGTCCACCTTATTCGAGATGCAATCCCTTGATCGACACCAGGCTGTAAAGACAGAAGTTGCTTTGGCTCAATCCCCGTAGCCTTGTTAATGATCTGTAAGATAGCATTTCCATCCTTGGTGATCCCTAGCATCCTCGAACACAACTTCAGGCTTTTTCTGATGCAGCCAGGTATGGGACAGAACGGCATAGCGTGCATGCATTTTAACCAGCTGGCGAATAAAGTGCCGCCTTTCGTTAGATTTTCTGATATTTCGAGCTCTTGGATCTTCCCATGTGTCAGTGTTGAACGTTGAAAAAGGTGGCGAATTCAGCCTGCGATGTGGTTGCGAGAGAAATTGACTGCATGATGTGGCGAACTACGGCGCCTCTCTCGAAGTGTTTCATCTCGGGACGTAAGAGGAGACAGATTGGCATCTCATTGAAACGTGCATTCGCACGTCGTTTTCTAGCTCTAAAAATTCTTAGTACTGAGAGTCGAAAGAATTCGAAAAGGGCTGCTACCTTCGAGGAACGGATTAAGCGAGTCCTCGTCATCCGGTCCATCCTCCGAAGCCGATTCCCCGGCGTTCTCAACATGCTGAAAATTGGAGAGTACTTAGTCTTCTTCTAAGAAAACAATTATTTTTTGTTATTCACAGCAAAGAATTGCGCGTCACATACCTGAATGTGAGTCCGAAAAGCTCATTGAAGCCTGAAGGAGGTGCCGGCAAAGACAGTATCGATGATCTGACTTCGAATCGGATGTCAAATTAGTCGGAAGTCACCGGTCACCGGTCACCTTGCAAGGAACCCTCAAACTTTGTATGCTACCTCTATCAGCGTTGCCAGAGGGTCCCGGCCCTTGGCCCTAGTAAATGATCTGCGGAAATGAAAAACAAGTCTTGACTCAATTCCTGGGAGCAAGCTACCCACCGCCTTCAAAACCCCATGAACCTGCCGCGAAGGTAGTATCACAAGCAACTCCTGTTCAAGTTTGACGAAGTCAAAACCCTCTCTATTATGGTTCTTGTTCTCGCAACATTTCTCTTAGCGAACCCGACTAACCACAACTCTCACCAGATGATCAACAAAGAATACACGCTTTTCATCAGGAATCCAGGCCAACGATATCAGGCGTTGCAAAGAATAAGGGCCTGTGATACGCGAAAGTGTTGAGTAGGAGATCCGATGCTCTACCTTCCTCCAGGACAGTTCTCAGACACCATACGCCCTTCTTTTCATTCCGGAGTTTATCCTCGTTATACCCCATCAGTGCGCCAGAATGAGAGTGATTCGCTACCCCACGCTCTACCCCGCATCATGTGAATTTTGAATCGAAGGTTCAATGTAATTGTGCGTTTGGAGGCTCGATTGGCGCCATCTGGGAAATTGACATCGGCGAAGGAGGATGTAAAGGGCTGGGCGAGCGTTCAGAGCTTCCTTCACGGGTTCAAGGAGTACTGCGTGCGTTCTTTGTCCCGAGAGCTTGTCCATGACGATCTGAACTATTTGTGATTCTGTACAGTAAAAACTTGATTTTCGACGCCAATACTTCAAGATTAAAAACATCAATGTCCAAACGCCCACAGGCCACCGAGGACGTCCTTTCTCGCGACCCCATTTCACAAGGTCCCAAAGCTTAGATCTTGCCATAATATCAATTGACACCTGCACGCCCACTCCACTTTCACGTATTTTTCTAGACGGTCCTTCTCCCTCCATACCGCTTGACACGGTCTCCTCTCCTCCTTCCCACACATCAGCCGCTCGTCAAATGTAACTGAACGCTGGATTGTTGTCCGCAAGAGTCACCCAACGTCGTCCCAGAGTCCCATGATGCAGCTGCATTTTCACGTTCTTGCGTCCTCTGAGATAATTATCACCCACGTCTGGCAGATGTGGATCTCAGGTATGTATTTTTGTTTTCGTCGGAAAACTGGGAGCTCAAGCTTGCCGCTTTCTGCGGGATTGTTTAGCTTTACGACGAAATGCGATCAAATACACACATTCTAGTGGTAACCGCATTCTCAACGGTGGTCATTTCGAAGAATATAATCATTATGCTTCTATGACCGTCAAGAAAAGGAAATATTCTGGTACCAAATGTGTAAGCTCTTTGTTCCGTGTCTTTTGCATATGCAAAACGCTAATCTGCTTCAATCTGTCAAAGCTTTCCTCCATCACGTCGCAATTCACAAACCCACCTCATTCTTGCACCGCCTGACACCTTCTTGGGCGTCCAACCCAGCGTGCTTCCTGTTGCTTTGGGGACTGCGAGATCTCGCGCACTGACGAGAATGCTCTTTGACGAGGCCAGCTGACCAGCTTCTTCTCATCTCGCTGCATGGTGGCATTCCTTGAGAAAGTATCCACATGATACACCCTCCTTGCTTTGGTGCGGCACGTTTGTTGTTTGTTCGAGGCATTTTTGGATGCGCGCTGGTTGGTTGGCTGCTTGTGTTTGGGACTCGAGGCGAAGGTGTAATTGAGTCTCATTTGGTGCACCCACTTTCGCAGGTTGAAAACATAGACGCGCGTTCCCTCTGGAACAGCGGCATATGATTATCCATATGGCATATGCACAATCCATTGTCTCATTCTCTTTCCCCGCTGGCGGGGAAGAGTATATAAGCTTCCCCAAAGTCACTCAACATTCCCTACGCTCAAAACACATCAGAAGTTTCCAGCTCACTCAAGAACAAGAACAGTATGCAGATCAAGTCCTCTCTCATCTTCTTCCTCTATGTTGCCTCCTTCGGTCTCGCATTGTCCGCCCCCGTGAAGCGCTCAGTCCCCACCGTGCTCGCGGACATCGCCACCATCAGCGACAAGGTCACCAGCTTGGATAATTTGATCAACGCCTACCCTGCTACTGGCGGAACGCTTGCTGGTGCTCTTGTTCGTATTTTATTCTCCCTCTTTTTGTGTTTATGGGGCGAATATTGACGGATTTTTTGGATGTTGGATTTGTAGGCCATCCATAACGCCGTTGCGAGCACCACCACCGGCCTGATCCCCGCGCTCAACACCGCGACTTCTGATGTCACCGTACGTCTCTGGCTGCCCAAGCATTTGTAATAAATACTAATCAATGACTCTAATTCTTACAGAGCACCGGCCCAGTGAACGACGCTGACGGTACTTCGATCCTCAACGCCGTGCAAGCATTCGAGCCCGCCATCGTTGACTCGCTCACCGCCATCGTTGACAAGAAGTCGGCCTTCGACGCCCTTCCCCTCGGTGGCGTCCCCGCGCTCATCCTCCAGGACTTGAAGAACCTCAAGACCAGCACGGGCGATTTCTCGAATGCGCTTATTACTAATGCTCCTGTGCGTACCACATTTTCATGCTGGGTTTTTAACCTTCATACTGATAATCTCGATAGTCCTCTCTCACTGGTGATGCTACCACCCTGCGCGACACGATTTTGGCTGCGTTCGACACCGCCATCGCTGCCTACTCTTAAATCAAACGCCCAATTTAAATGACTACATGATTGATCATGGATGCTTGCGCGCATAAAAGGTCTTCAGTGTTCTTGGGCGCTTCACTCGGATTGATGTGGTTTCGCATTTGTGGCCTACGAATCATCTCGTCTCTTCTTGACTGTGTATAAAATTGTGGATATAAATAAAAGAAAGTTGGGTAGGAAAAATCTGCATTGAACTCTAAAGTTTAATTTTATTCTATAGGCTTTCAGTAGAGAAACGAAAATATGTCGGGTATGGTGTAACGGCTAACATTGCCGCCTCTCATGCGATCGCGGCAGCTCGGGGTTCGATTCCCCGTACCCGAATAGAAGTGTTCGTCAAGATAATTTTTTGTTCCTGAACTTGATGAAATTCGCCATATTTTTTGTACTTAGAAAGTTAGAAGTAGAATTTGAACATCGATAGAATTTGGCTTGCAGGTAGCCCGCAGGCTCAGCCCGAGACTGTAGCATGACAAATTTTAATAGGCAGTTTGAATGTAAAAACTATCGGCTCTCGACTTGGTTGAAGTTGGTTCGCCCCCTCGCATCTGTTGCTCGCAAGGGATCAGTTATTAGATTAGTGAGGATCTGGAAGTTCGCAATGCTTCTTAAGTTTACATACATACTAGAGGCTGAGCCCATTAATGAATTCAGGTGTTAGCGAAAGCTTAGAGATCCCTAGCTCACTGCGACGCCTTCAATCAAGCTGCCTTAATCGAGCGCATGATCTAATTATCAGCGTTGCATACACGCTGAGATTGCCTATTACGAGCCTGCCAGAAAAGATGTAATCGCCAAAAAAAAAAAACAACGACATAAAGAAAGTGAGCTGTAAAGAAAAAGAAAAAGAAATAGTATCAGTACGGCACCAAGCCTCCGGATCCTGCCTCCCAACGGTCATCTGCGGGCAGCGACACCTAATTAACTCCACCACCACCAATCCTACCGATCCATAAAGATACCAGGTAGGTCCTTCATGTCAAGCAAATGCACGCCCGCTTCCTCGAGCTCTGCCTCGATCTCGGCTTCGATTCGCCACGCAGGGGTCACCCCACCGCCGTGCAGCACCTCAATTCTATCATACGTCGCATGCGCGCCCCGGATCAAGAGCACCTCATTCCCGCGCCCCAGCGCCGAGCTGCACGTCGCGCGTATGCTATAGTCCGTCTGGAACCCGGCGACGACGATCTCCGCGGTGGGAGGGACGACGTCTGCGAGGTCGGTCCCGACGAAGGCGTTGTTCTTGCGCTTGTCGACGACGACCTCGCCCGCGAGCGGCGCGAAGATGAGCTCCCACCCGGGCGTGTAGGGCTCGTCGGCGTCCCCGGCGTCGCCGCTGTTGCGCACGTGCACGATAAGTGGGGGTGGGCGGGCAGAGCGCGCTTGGGCGAGGATCTGCGCGAGGTGCGTGCGCACGGTTGCGGAGGCGGGGACCCCGATCGGCGGCGGCTCGAGCATGGCGACTTGGATGTCGAGCAAGAGCAGAACACGGTGGTACTGGTGCTGCTGATTGTGCGCTGTGGTCAGCGATTCAGATGTGGAGGTGAGAGTGTCCATGGAGGAGGATGCGTCGGTGGCCATTGACACAGGGGCTGCGCACACAATCTTGAATCAATGTGGCACACAATCGATGCCCACAAAAATCGATAACTCACCTTGAATACCAACGATAATTTAGATCGAGATCGCACGATCTACCTGCAGCAGCACACGAAACTCTGCGCGATGTTCAAACGCCTTCGCGCCGCTGGCGATGGTGCAGAACAGAGGCAGGCGAGCGAGCGGAGAGTTAGACTTGTTGGATATCACCCCATATAGTACGTACGATCCATCATATCCCCAAGCGACGTCATCGGCTGCTGCCCAAGACCCTGCAATCGCGCTGCAAGCGCAAGGCGTTTGGAACGTCGTAGAAAGTCGCGGAAGACATGAGTACTTGAGTCTCGATGGTGGACCTCTGCCTGTGCACTTTTTCTATCTGCGATGACGCCGTAAATATGCTTCCCATGGAGTGTGAGTAGGCTTTGTGTCGGAAATTCCTAAAAGCCATTATAAGCCTAATAATCACGTTAATTACTTTTGCGCTTATAAGATGAACGTTAATATACTAACTCAAGTGGTCATTATAAGCAAGGCAGACCGTCATTATAAGCAAGGGCGGTTCTCATAAGAATAAGATAGATTGAACCGCGTTCGCCCTCTTTTAGCTGTCAGCCCAGCTCGCCACCGCAGTTCGATATCAGCTCACCCAGTTCATTTAGTCAGTTCAAATTCGCTTTCATAGGACTTACTGATTTGACTACACTTGAATTACTGAGGACGTATCGTCTGCTGGGAATAACTGCGGCGGACGGTCTGCCAGACGGTCCGCCAGACTCTGCTGCAGCTCTGCCCTGGCAGGCTGAGGTGACGCTCACATGTGTAACGCTCCCGCCGCGCGCCGCACGGTGTGCGTTCAGTGCGCACTCACCACCGTGATGCGCCTATGTGCCACACCGCCCTGGCAAGTGGGGGCGGAAGATGCTCCCTGAGTCACTGAGTGGCACCGTGGCACCCGTCTGCCGTGGTAACGTGCCACCCGTCTGCCGTGGTAACGTGCCACTCACCCGTCATCACGCAGCGCTCAGCGTTTATGGTGATCAACACTCGACTATGGTCTATTGTATAGTTTGTTCTTTACCATTGTCTAGTCAACACGTACAATACAATAAATTATGTACCTATATAAGTTCCAAATATCCCAAGATTCACTGCCATACACGCTCACATCATGCCCACTGTCCAACTCTCGTGGCCTGGAAAGGGGAGAGATAACCAAGAAGGTTGGTAATGAAGTGATATTGAGTGAGAGAGCTACAGCAGATGGATGTTTGAACGTAGAAAGCCCTGCGCGC
Organism: Pholiota adiposa; assembly: GCA_009935795.1. Taxonomy (NCBI): domain Eukaryota; kingdom Fungi; phylum Basidiomycota; class Agaricomycetes; order Agaricales; family Strophariaceae; genus Pholiota; species Pholiota adiposa. The sequence continues at coordinate 24,858 of QEYC01000138.1, read as the reverse complement.
AGTAGTAAGTGTCTGCGGATGTGTAGAAAGACACGACCAAACAAATAGCGGGCAACTTGAGTGGCGCGAAGGAACAGTGACGCGAAGGAACAGTGACGCGATCACAATTAGTCCTATGTGAGACAGAGTGGCACAGTGTCGAGCTCACTGCCCATGGCAGCGATGAAGCCATGCCACTGTTGTGGCGGGGGCGTGCGATGCCGCACAGGAGATGGCGCGCCGAGGTGCCGTGCGTCGGCAGGTCACAAAGACATCACACCGGCAGGAAAGGCGCTGAGAGTCTGGCGGACGGTCTGCCAGACCGTCCGCCGTGGGGATTCCCAGAGGATGGGACATCTGGAATTACTTACCTTTCACTTACTGACCTAACTGTTTACTTAACTTCCGAGTTAATCACATGACCTAAATGCATTTATATTAATTAACTACTTCCAGTGGGAATCGAACTTACGACGTTGACTACGCGCGCGGAAGGCTATTTATAGAGTAACCATCATTAACCTCTACACCATATAGGCATTATTTATTTGAATAGGCATTACTAACACATAACTCACGTCTTCACCTCCACCAGCGCGCTGTTCTGCGTCGCAGCGCTCGCGCGCTTGCACATCATAACTAATCATCGCCAGTTTAAATACCTAGATACATAACCTATCTTTCTGAATGTTCAAATACACGAAAAACAGAGAGGAATTCTAGCGCTGAGGTACTCAATAAACCTAATATAATACGGTTCACTCTAGTATCCGCTCATTTTTTAGACTATCAAACAAATTTCTGAGGTGCATACTATGTCCTACTATCTATCTTATTATATCTAATGCTCCAAATATTATGGTGCACATTCCGGACACTGCTTAACGTCGAGCGCGCTAGAGGGAGACCGTGAGAAAATGGACTTAAGCAAGCAACGACTCCGTCGAACTAGGTTTCGCCTCTCTACAGCATTTGTTGCAGCTCTAACTTTGATAGGACTTATGCAGTATTTTTTATTCACTTGAATAGGGACTACACAGCCTATGAGTTGCAAAGTGGGCAGACAAAGGCATAAATTTGCTAAGGGATGTCCAATGCGACACAATGGCGGAGTGCAATGTAAATGCGGATTATGTCGAGTAAACATTGTCGAGGCGGCTTCTTCCCACCCATGATAAGTAGAATTAAATACTCACTAGCTACATCCTCACAGACAATAACTGTTTATTTGTTGGGGGCACAGCATCATCGTGCGTGCGCATTGCAGATGCATGGGCCAAGTGCGCGGCGATGCCGCAGGGCGCTCATAACGCGTGAACATCTTGTGATGCGCATTTGCTCGCTTATAATGAGATTCACGCGCTTATGATGAGTCTGGGCTGGCTTGGGAGTACATTCGTCCTAACCGAGGCGTGGAATCCTTACTAACTTGATTTAGTTCATCATCATACTCACGCTGTCATTATAAGGGGAATTTTCTATTATAAGTGCTCTCTTAAGCGACAATATGCCATTATAAGTAAGGCTGCTTATAATGGCACTTAGAGATTTCCGACATGGTGATGTCATTTCTCTCCGTGGTAAAAGTCATTATTCGCTGAGTGATAAGATGATTGGTTTATGGTAGAACTAAGAAGCTTGACAGGCGACGGAAAGACGACGCGATAGTGAAAGTCAAAATGCAGTGGGAAGGAAAAAGACAGGCGTTGGGATATTGGGGGGTCGCGTCCCGTCGCCGAAACTATATAATGAAGTATTACATAATTTCTAATGTCTACTCCGGAGAGTCTGGACTCTGCGTCGTGCGGTGTCCTGTGCAGACACTTCGGGGGTTCCAACGTACAGGCGGCATGTATATATTAGTCCTGTAGCTTGATCTGTGGTCAGTGTACAGAATTACCTACAAAAAATATTCGCAGATTAACTGCAGAAATAATTTGTAGAAGATACAATATGTGTACCACAAACAAGGCTATGAAAGGCTTCAAAATATTTTCTACGGATCCCTTTCATAGAAAGATTGATAGATAATGTATCGGATGTTCTATAGATTACGGTCATATATTATCTATGAAAGGTTTCTGCATGTAGTGCTGTAGGTAACCTATAGATCAGCCTTATGGGAATGCGTATAGATGCCATCTGTATCTATTGTTTGGCGCGAAACAATAGATACAGACGGCATCTATACGCATTCCCATAGGTAATTTCATAGTTAACATATGGGACTTTCTACAGATAATACCCATAGATGATCCATAGAGGTTTTCTACATGTTGGCCGGTACATTATCTATCGATCTTTCTATTAATAGGATTTGTAGAAAACATATTGAAGCCTTTTGTAGCCTCATTTGTAGTAAACATATCATATCTTCTACAAATTATTTCTGCAGTTAATCTGCAAATGACTTTTGTAGGCAATTCTGTACATTGACTACAGACCAAGCTACAGGACTAACGTATACACGACATCTATACGCTGGAACCCCCGAAGTGAGAGCAAAAATGCTGCCAGTAGTAAAAATTCGGGTACGGGGAATCGAACCCCGAGCTGCCGCGATCGCATGAGAGGCGGCAATGTTAGCCGTTACACCATACCCGATGTATATGTTGATGGGAGCCTTCTCTGACTCTGATAATCTATTTATTTGGCGAACTACCATGTTCGCAGAGTCAAGGGCTTCTAAGGAAGTAGAGAACTATATAGAAAGGAAATAGATAAGTCTCATCAATCGCGTGCATCAAGGCAAATGGTGGCGCAAATCACAACGCGCGCTTATGTATCAAAATAGGCGCCCATAGCTAGATGCGCCATACGATCGGAGCAAACTTCGAAGCTTATTACAGTGTCCGAACTAGTCTAGCTAATATCTAGCTGTTATGTAATTCTCAGTGAATTCGAGGGGATCTCTAGTAGCATTCGGTACTAGCGCTCTCGGCTTGTACCTAGCTAATACCCAGACCTCAGGCCTCAGTTACTGCATACCAGACATACCAGCGCTTCTTCCCAAGGTTTCTTCGTGCGATGCGTGCCAGGATTTATGTAATGGATTCTATTCATCTCCATTGTTCAGTATGAAAAACGCGTCGCATCATACTCGGATGTACCACTTGTGTGTGGCTCTGGATTAGCATGCGCTAGGCAGTATTCAGTGCCGAAATAACGGGTGCAACGTCAATAATCGTAGCCGGAATTTTATGAGGAGACAATCGCGTCGTGGTTAGACTCACTTTGTTTAGGATTGCTGTTGCTGCTGTGCGTGTGAGGTCGGAATCAAAGACTGCGATTTCAATCAACATTACTAGAGGATAGGAAGCATGCACTTACAAGTTCAGGTCATGTTTGATGGCTTCCAACCAGCGCTTTTCAGACCCACGAATCTCCACGAAGATTTTGGCTTCATTGATCATTATTAACCAGAACTCATGTACACATTTACAACTTAATCTACATGAAAATACAATATGAGTCACAGTCCTAAGATATATACAATTTTCTAAAGAATGTCATTCAGAAAGCAGTGAACAGCGTACGATTTGCGTACGATCATTGGTGGGAGATTCGGCGGAAGCGGAAAGCGAATACAACGAAAGAAAGCACATCATACATCAATCATCGCAGAGGTTATGATCATCATCGTAAAGGAATATTCTGTGAATGATTTGCGAAGATACCATAGATAGAGTAGAGGGAGTGAATTGGGGGGCTGAACATTGAAGATCAATCCAAACCCCGTAAGATGAGGAGAGTAAGCCCAGTTAAACCTGCGACCATCCAGTGTTCATCAGCGCACATTTCCCCAACTAACAGATTGAACACACAAACGTCGATCACTCACAATACATTGGAGATCCCCGCAGGCGTTTCAACAATTCTGGTCCTTGCAGATATCATCCCACGTCCCGAGATGAAACAGACCGGGCAACATCTGCCACACCTTTTCGCGCCCTTCGCGATGCTGCATCTCCGCCATCGTCTGGCACTTGAAGCACAGCATGAGGCTTTTCCAGTCAGTGTATTCCTCGAGGGGATGCGGGCTGATCCGGAGCGTCTCGATATTTTCGAGCTTGAGGCTGCGCGACACGCGGGTCTGGCACTGCTGTGTGCACTGGGGACTCTGCTTGAAATCAAGCAAAAACCCGTGCGTTTGTTTCTTTTGCATCTCCCATAATCGCTCCTTTCCTGCTAGGCACAGAGCCTTGTCTCGCCACGACAGGACGCCATTCGCGAGGATTTCGTCGACAGAGATGTGGGCGCAGAGATAGAACGCCCATGGCAAGACCTTGGGCACCGTCGTCTCTCTGGCCAGAGGTATGATGCGTACGATTTCAGAGGGCACGTATTGGATCCCCCGAGTCAACACCTCATCGCACCCATGCAGCGTCGACGGGAACTTTTCCTGAATGACAGAGATGCACTTGTTCCTGAGCTGCTGCATGCTGTACTTCGTGCTGATCCTAAGAATGCCCGCAATAAACGTGATGAGGGTCGACAGGTTCGTATTGGGTTTGAGCTTGTCAAAGTGGCTTGAGCTTTTTCATAAGCATGAATGGATCATAACAACAAGGAACAAATGCTGGACTTACAACGCGTCGTAGATTACGCGCATGACGTCTACGAAGTCCTCCACGGAGTCGGATAGCACGACGGTCGGGCAGCCGTCGTAGAGCTCGACTCTATTTGGCTGGGAACGTCCCACATGTCGTTGAACACGTCCGAGTGGCGGGCGAGCACAGACTGGTGCACACGGAAGGCAGTACTCTCGACGATGATCACGACGGAACCATCGGAGAAGTAGAATTCTGGATGGCGCGCGATAACTTTCTCCGGAGGTGGATGGGACTTGGTATGTGCAGATCCATCCATCGCACGTCCCTCCAGTGGGGTAGCCGTTGTGGTGGCAGGAAAGAAGGAAAGGTGGTGGCGCCGGTCCCGATGACGCTTGCCTTTTTCGGCGTTCAATTCAGGTTCCTTTGTGCGCTTGAATGTACCAGACCGCCGAAAATTTATTGACTACAGGCACAACGAACAGCTTTGTCTACTAAATACCAAGACATACATCCCCAAAAAGCGGCAGCCACAACTGGATCAAAAACCGAATTCTTGGTCCGAGCCTGGTCAGGTTTACTCAGGAACCTTGAGGCCAGCTTTCGTTGCACGCCTGGCATCGATACGTTCAATCCATGCCTTGTAGTCGTTAGGTAAATGAGTCGATGTATATCTGAGAGGAATCTTACCTGAACGCGAGGGAATTGTTCCATAGACTCAATACCGGCATAGCTATGGACGCGAACCCTATGGAGGGGTCTTGTCAACATGAATTGAACTCAAAAAACCATAAGCCAATGTACCATGGGAAAGCTTTTATGTCTGCGAGACTGAATTTTCCCTTTCCAGGACCCACAAGGAAGTCACGATCTTGAAGGCGAATCTCGAGGACTCCGTAGAGGCGTTTGGTTTCCTCAACATAACCTGAATCGGTAATAGCGGGTGTCGGTATATATGGAGGAAATTTCGGAAGAAGAGAAATATATAAACGCACGAATCTTCGCATACGGGATGGATTCTGGGACAGCATGTCTGAAGTGACCCGCTGGAACCAACAACTTCGATTATTATTGAAAGATATTTCCCAAACCGAGTTCACTCACCTTGTCCCTGCATAGGCCCAATCCCCCCATGCTATCGAAGCCGATCCCCGATCAGGTAAATCACAAGGTCACCTTCGAAAGCAAACTCACTGCGAAAAAAATCCACTGCAACATCTCGCTATAATAGTTGGGCTCTTTCTCAGGATCAAACCAGAATTGGTGACATGTGTCGTAGTGTTGCGCGACGTAAAGCAAGATAGCGGCGGTCTCAAAGACGGGGAAATCATCACGAGAGTGATCGACTAGGACGGGAATACGGCCATTTGGATTGAGCTTGATGAACCAGGGTTCCTGGAAGCAAATCTTGAACGCAGGGAATCAGAAACAGGGAGATTGACGAACTTTCTGGACATTGCGAGACAAATCTACTTTGAAGACACTTCATTCAATTTAAGTGAGTAAATTTCCATGACACGCACAAAAAGGGCCTTACTCGTAACTAATGGAGGGATTGATTGCTTTCAATTCTTCAAGAAAGATCGAGGCCTGATGGCCATTGGGCGTACCCGCAGTGTAGAGGGTGAAGTTGGGAGAAGACATGTTTTGAGTGTTTAACTCTCCTCGAGGACGTTTATATTCTGTGGATACTGAGACACTTTCCAGACTGGAACACACTTAAGGCAGACCCTTTGAGAGGAGATTATGTATATTGTAGGAGCTTGAGTATTACCACATAGAGTGATCACTGCCTGCAACATGAGTATATGGATAGGAAGGTAGCGCCAAAGTTGAAGCTTACGGGTATGTAACTCGGGCATTTCGAAAAAGCCATATCATATATTATGGAGTCGTTCGGTCAATTCATGCATCAAGCATGCGCCCGTTATTTGGCCATAACTGCGTCAGGTTCTATTGTGGTACTTTTGGCGTCATTGTAGCTGGCGTTGTAACAGGCGCTGTAGGCGCTGTATCGGTCCTCGGGGTATACTCGAACTGAGATCCAACAATATTTCCTCGAAAACGTTTACGCATATCCAGCTATAATATAATCCGCATTCACGTCAATTCTTCTCTGCTCGTGGTATATGAACTCACCATGCCTCGCTTGCATTCAAACGTCGCCTTGCGAAGAGATTGACATTCCTCCGGAAGTTCGTCGGAGTGGTATTTCAGGCATTCAGAAGGCTTGTTCCCATCCTTGACGACGCAGTCGGAATATTTAAGACAATCTTTAAGAGCAGCGATGAGGTTCTGACATGAGGACGCCATGGGCGATGATGGCAAGAAGAGCGAGTGGGCCGTCGGCGTCAACGAGCGCGAGCAAACCGGCAACTACCGGCAAACAATACACATGATCTGAGGAAATTGAACTTCCGACAGTCCCACATTCGCGCTACAGTCTACCCGACTTGCTTGAAACGACCAGCTCGACAACACTAGCCTTGTTCATTTAATCTTCCAAGAACCTCATCGTGACTATGGGATGGTTCTCAAGAAGCTCAAGTAAAGACGATACGTCTGCACCTAACAGAGAAAATCGAAAGCGCTGCTGGGAAACGCGGGATGCGTACTTTGCTTGTCTCGACGGTGTCGATGTAGTGAAGGCTGGCGAAGAGGGCAAGGCCTGCGCATCGGAGAAGAAGTTGTACGAGGCAAATTGCGCAAAGAGCTGGGTGCGTAATTCATCGTTCATGACATTCATACCAGTTCGCGCCAGCCTAAAGTCTGGGGCGACTATATGCTGATTTGTGTAAAATGTAGATCGAGTACTTCAACCAACGGCGCGTCATAGGAGCGGCGCAAAAGGATAGATTAGCCAGAGGCAATGAGCAGATGCAAGCCGCAAAAAAATAAAACGAAAAGTAACCATCACATCTTCTACCCCACGCACGATCTGCACATGTCCAGACTTGAGCTTGAACAGTCATGAACGTGTTTGTGTCTTCGGTGAATTCGCTACTCTTTATGCTGCGTGTGTCCATGTGCTAGACGTCAATTAACGTCCGATCTTTCTGCTCATAGGTCATCATATTCATATCTATAATTGCATACCCAATAACACCCTACTCTTCTCGCTCTATGTACGTCCACTCATGATCAAGCTTCAGATCGCTTTACCGGGCACCTTGCACACCTTGGACTGCCCGTCGATGTCGGAATGCTCTATATATGCTATCCTCCTGAGTGCAAAAGTACACTCTTTCTCGGCATCAAGCCCACAGAACGAAAGACCTTCATAAAAAATCTTAACCATCACCTTCCTTGGATGATTATCATTATGAAGTACCCTTCAAGTTGAGTTGATCTTCCTTTAAACTTTTGTCATGAAACGGACGCAACAATGCGTAAGTGGGATTATGACTCTTATACTGTGGAGCCAAAGGCAAAAACCGTATACCTGAAACCCAATATCATGATGCCGCGTTGGACATGTTGCTATTTCGGCCATGATGCCAGGAGCTTGAGAACTTGCTCTTTTTTCTGCTCCTTCTACTCATCTCTTTTATTGATGTTCCAGTGCTCTAAATCTGCCATGCGAGGATCTGCACGGCCCTCCTCGGGGAACGGGATTCAGTTTTGAGTGCGGTTAGGCTCAAAATTTTGACGCTTAGTGCCTGTGTTCCCGATGCTAGGCAACTGCATAGCAAGATAGGTAATTCTAACTATTTGCATTGCTCTGAAATAGCGTCGCGAGAGTTCAAGGTCAATGATGATTACGACGATCAGCGCAACATTGCCTTGCCAATGTCTATTGTAGTCATATTTTTCAAAGTGGCTTCGCCTGATCACTTTCTGCCGTAGAACAGAGGTGAGCAGCTGTCTCTTGGGTTTCCAGCGTGGGCGTTATGATCTATTGTTTTTAGACAAAACAAGGTCGGGACCTTGACGCCCATGTTGGTTAAACACAACTAACTAAGAACGTACTATGACTGCTTGGTGCGTTTGGTAATTTATCTACTATCGCCAGTGGGCGTTGATGAACATGTTTTACTCCGTATTTCCATACAAATCACTAACTCCGTTTCAGTTGCCTTCTCTGTCCAAACAGATTCGCCTTATTGCACCAGGTGCAATGGCTTTCCATATATTTCGGAATACATCGTGAGTCCTTACCAGTTGTACGGGTTTAAGATAATTGCCTTGCTAACAATACTGCGGCTTAGTAGCACGACTCACGGCGACATTGACACCCGCCATCATTTACAGTAACCTTATTTTCGGCGCCTGTGTGCGATGCATTTGGTGGTCAAGTGCCCATCGCACTTTAGTATGTTGTCTGTCCTCTTTGGCTCCGTCCGAGTCTCCGTTCCAAGATGACCGCCCGAGCGCCCTTACATACGAGGATAGCCCGTGTGTTTGCGGATCTGTTGCGGGATATTTCGGGTGGATGTACGTCGGTCGAAATCAATGTTATGACCATGAAGCTGATTGTAGCCGCTGCGGTCCCGCTAGGTAGAGGCAAGATAGCAGGGTCTGGGAGAAACGTTTGCAGATATCATGATAAAGATGCCAGAATAGCTGCTTGCTCGACTTTCGGATGATTGGATCTTGAACAGGCTATGTTGCGAAGGTTCGCGTCACCGCGCAGCCGGGCAGAACCTTCATGGCGCCATTCTTCAAAATTTCCATCTACAAAAAATATTCACGAAGGAGTTGAAAGAATTGAGAGCGCCAGCAATTATTCTTGGTCCTATCGAGCAAATCGGAGCTTGAGGCTTATGTTTAGAACACAGAGGACCACTTCTTGATAATCCGGTATCACTTCGGCTATAACCCACCAACTGATGCGACATTCGATAACTCGAGAAATTAAAGACCGAAGCGCAGGCACGTATAAGACACTCCTTTATTAACTCTAGGCTCAACTAAGCAACCCACCACGTGCAAACGTGAGTGGGGCTTATACCAAAGTCAAGGTTTCATCAGGGCAGTGTAAATTTCTCGACTGTTTATTTTATACAGGCTCTCCTAATGGGATGGCGTCTTTGTGGATCAGACAGAGTCCACCTTAAAAATGACGTTCTCCATGAATATGAATTTTATTGTATTTTATCGACATGGTAAGACGCCGATAATTGCAGAATAAAAGGCTGTCTCGTTTTCGATGCGGTTTTGTAGTCTTCTGCATGCGGTCACACGCGGGTCACACTGTACCGCCACAATCGCGTCTCTAGAAAATACACTATAGCTATTGTCCACCTGCCTGCGGCCAGCCTCGCAGAGTTCTCCACAGTCAAAAAAACAGTAATTCTGTTGGAATTATGTGCTCGAGGCTGTTTATCTACAAAAATTACCTAAGGGAAAGATTTAGCATCTGGGGCAACATCATTAGCGGCAGAGCATCTCATCCTACGCATTGGTCCCTCTGACCTTTTTTAATGATAGAAAATGGGCCAAATGTGTCTCAAGTACACCTTAAAAGGTACTGAAAGCATTTAATTTATATTAATGAATCATTGAAGTTTTCTGCGACTCAGATGAAGGAACTTGACAGTTCTTGAATATGGAGTATATTGACTTAGTCTGTAAAAGTAATTTCACGCCTCATTTTTTCTTTTGTGCAACCTGGGCAGAACATAACACTTTTTAAGCTTCTAGAGATTTCTTCAGCAAGAAATTTGAGGAGGCTGGTCAGAATTACTGTCAGGGAGTCGGCACAGAATGGTGTCACGCTTTGTCACTTCGGTGTATTGATTGATCACAAAGACTACAAATCAAATCTAATGGAATTTGATATCAAACACTGCCCTGCCATGTGACTGACTTTGGTACAAGACCGTCCACTGACGTGGACGGGATTGGTACGAGACTACCAGAAAGACGTGTGATAAACTTTACTTACAGCGATTCCAAGTTGATTCCAAGACATATCCACCGTCAATAATTGTAGCGCCCTAATCGAGTTAGTGGAGGTTATCTCACAGCCTCAGGAAGAAACATAGTCCTCTGTCTTTATGGAGGCGCCTCTTGGTGTCGATGCGTCCAACTCGCCCTCACTCGTTCGTTCGAGACCTTCGCATCATGGTGGGGATCCTTGCCTGATCATCAGGCCTTGAACCGGAGACGCGGTGACAAATTGACGATTACACGATCTTTTTTCGGTGTGTGTCGTAATCTCCTGCTCAAGTTTGCCGGCTCTAGAGCCCTTTGATAATTGATATGATTAGTCGCTGGCAATGCAGGTCAAATCGGATGATGATTTGCTGATTGAGATTGCACCAGGGGAAGCCCAGTGCAAATCTGGATGTTTGATGTTGGCTAAGAGTTGCATACCAATTCAATAATTGTCCTTTACTTACAACCGTTGCAGGCAGCTTCTGTGGAAACCCGGCGATCGAATCCTTGATCCCACCCAAGTTCGCGGCGAAACTATTGTTCACTCAATTTGCAGCAAGCCAACATTTATCGTGTCGACGTCACCGCCACATTACATACTTGCCGTATTTATATAACAAGGGCAGTTGAATAACCGTGCTTCGTCTTGTTTTCCCCACAGGCCATTCTCCTTATCCTCCCTTATTCCTCACCATGCAGCCGTCCCCCAACGGCCTCAAGGGCTACTCGGATTTCTTCGCCTCTGGCTTTCGCGCTGTGACCTCCCGTCGAGGCTCAGGCTCCTCACGTCGCAACTCCACAGATGCATCCATCATCACTGTATCCTCATCCGTGGCATCTACGCGCTCACGGTCCAGCCTGGCAGGCATAACCCAACGTCGTCTGCGGCCCTCTTCCATGATCATACAGCCTACAGCTCCCAGAGTCAAGAATAACAATTCGAGCAGCAAGCGCTCGTCCATCGTCTCCTTTTCTTCGCGGTTATTCGACCGTATGACATTCTCATATACCGACGAAAATGCGTTCCCAGCATCCCCTCGACGGAACAACAACACCAGGGCTCGAAGCCGCATTTCGCGCCTCTTCGCCTCCCCTGGCGACGACTCTCTCCCAGAGGTCTGGATAACAGCAGGCGGGCCATCCACGCCGTCTGCCCCCAATGGAAGGTGAGCCCAAATCCCAATTTCAAACTGCCCAGGACTCGTGGTGCTCAATCAGATCTCCATCCGGACATTCTTGACTGACGCCACCATTCTTGATTTATAGTGCGGCGCTGCACCTGAAGTCGATCGACCCCTTCACATCGTCCCCTGACGCATGCTCCATGTTCATCGACCTCTCCTCGGATAACTCTCCCACCGACACACCCAAGCGCGAGTCTTTCCTCTCCCTCACTACCTCACGCTCCTCGTCTTCCCGTTCTTCCGCCATCTTCACCACACGGCGCGAACGCCCGACCTCTATCCAAACAATGCCGCTGCCCTCTCGCTCCAGGAGGTCATCGCTGCAATACCCCCAGGTCCATCGAGGCGCCACTGCGCCCTTGAATGCACCAGAAAAATATGACTTCGCCTGGATCGCAGAAGAACTCGAAGAGCCAAGCGTGGTCGAGCCGATCATCGAGGAACAAGAATGGGATGCGCCTGCGAAAATCGACTGGCACCAATTTCACATCGATATCTTAACCAACGACCCCACGCAGTAATTCCTCCGTATCATATCCACATTCCATAAGTTTGATAAATTAAAAGGCATATTGGTCTTTTCCTTTATTTCCTGATTTGTTTCTTTCCTTCCCGCCACGGCTTGATGATATGTATTTTCATAATGTATCCGCTTTATAGAGCACACCATCCTCACTATTGTTGTACTACCACTTCCCACCCCCATAATAGACTCTTCACGATCAATCGACGTGCTAGCATTCCCATCCCTATACCCTTCCCACTCCTCATGTACCCCTTCCCTGGGATGGACCTTGACGACAACTTGCCATTTATTAACTTACTACGTGCTATTTACAAGTTGAAAACCGTCATTATTCAGATTCTTCTGTCGTCGTAAAGTTCATTACATACAATACAAAAAAGCTTGCAACAAAGATCCATGAAATACCTGAGAATGAGAACGAGGAGATGGATAACGAAAAAAAAATGACTACAAGAACAGATGCACACCATAAGAAAAATATAGAGTAACTTGAAGCAAGAACGAAAGATTGATACAAAAAAAGCCCACATACGAGTAGATCATCAACATCATGCCCTACGTCTTCTGCACCTGTCCTTGATACTTCTTGATCAGATCCTTCAGCCTCGCCTGGCCGAACACCAGATCCACAGGTTTGCTAGGCGAAGCAGGACGTGGCACCTCAGAACTCGTCCCCACCAAAGATCCCATACTGGGTGTCGAGAACACCGTCGGCAGTTTTACGGGCCTCGCATTCTGCGATTTCTTTTGTGCCCCCGAGATGTGTGGCCGTGCCAGAGAAGCAGTCGTCGAGAGTGTAGGTACAGCGTGCGACGACGACACCACCGCAGGGTCAGAAGTCCCTTTGATAACAGGCTTGAGCGCCTTCACCGCCTGACCAAGAGCCACCTTCGACTGGAGCGGGTAGTCGGAGGAATTAGACGTCGAGATGTTCGTGGTTGGTGTGGATTTGCTCAGAGCGTAAGGCTTCGCAAGCGCCGTGGCAGGCCGTTTCTGCACTAATGCCTCCGTAGATTCGCGCGAACGGTTCAAGTCCGAAGGCCCGCCACTGGATGGTGTCGACAGTGCATTTGAGGACACCAATTTTTTTGGTCCCGGACTAGAGCGAGGCGAAGCGGAAGGAATGGGTTTAGACGGCGAAGTGAAGACAGCTCGTGAATCTGGACGTTTCTGAGCTTCATTGGGTGTCCTTGAAGCATTTTCAGCGACGATTGGGGTTTGTTTGGGAACAGGGGGGGCAGGGGTCATGACAGCCGCTGAAAACAATTTACGTTCTGTGCGCGGAGGTTTCGCAGGTAATGGTGCACTGGTCTTCAAAACTTCTACACCATTCGCAGATTTAGGCAATTCCCTTCCTTTCGCGTTCCCGTTGGTGATAGCTCCAGACGACCACAAATTTGCCACTGAGGTAACCTTACCCCCACGTCCACCACGCGCCGAGCGGATATCATACTTGACTTCCAAATCAACTGGCTTTGGCGGAGGGAATGATATCTGTGCCCGACCTCTTGGCGGCGATGCAACAGACGGCTTAGGCGGTAACGTCGGCGGCTGTCGAGGAGGATACACAGAGTGTATTCCGCCTCGTGGTGGCGAGGTCACTGGAGCTTTCGGAGGCGGTAGTGGCGGCGGCATAGGAGACGTAGCCTGATGTCTAGGAGGCTCAGGCGTCTTTGGTTTACTTCGTGCAGCAGCGGAGTACGATAGCGGCATATTGGGCTTGTTCGGATCAGCAGCTGCCATAGTTGGAGTAGCTTTCGCGGATGGAGGCGAGACTCTTCGATCTGTTCTAATCGTTAGCGGAGGAGCAATAGGTGTGATGGCGAGTGGTGTCTTGGGACCGCGTACATCATACACCCCGCTGGAGGTGATGATGACCAGATATCTTGCACTCGTCTCGCCTCTTTGGATATAGATGTATCTCTCAGCAGCAGAGGTGGAGGCTGGATGGTATTCCGTTTGAGCGTCGCGATGGGCACGAATCCAGAAGATCGAGGATTGGGTGATGCAGTATCTTTTGCGACTTCGGGTGCTGGCGCAGGTTCTGCTTCAGCTTCAGACGAAGTCCAGGGGTTTTCGGAGAGACGAGGAATTGGAGGAGATGATATCTCGTCATCCTCAAGATCAAATGGCGAATGAGGATTTCGAAGAACACTGGGACTTGGAGGAATGATCTGCTCTTGAGGAGGGACATCAGGATGAATTGCACCAAGCCAAGCTGCGACACGGCCTTTTGCAGCTGACTTATTGCTGGTCCGTTCCTTTTTCTTCCCATGCGACTTCCTCTCTTTGCTCTTCTCCCCATCCTTATGTTCTACCTCCTCTTCCCTCTCTCGTGCCTTCGCCTTCTCCATCTTGGTTGGTGTCCCAGCCCTTGCCCTCTCTCGCATATGCATATGCAAACCACCCCTCACTTCTCTGCCATCGCTTGACTCTGCAGCTGATCGACCTGCCCGATGTGTCCTGCCATCAAATTCTCCATCCGAGTCGTCGCCTCCAAGACCACCTGCAAGCGTCAGACTAGAAATTGCGGAATCGTGAAGGGGTTCAGGGCTCTTTTGCGGTATCCGTATTGAGGCGGTCCTAAGAGGCGACACCGTCGTGTCAATGGGAAGCACGCTGCGGACATCCGGGCGTTGTTCGTTGACCAAATCAATCTTGCGCGTGCCCACCTCCGCTAGAAGCCGCCGCTCGAGCGCGTCAAGTCCACTTTCTGTCTTGAGTTCATCCTTGTCCGCACGGTGACGCGATGGTAGAACAGCGAGCAGCGCAGGTGTTGGAGGCGTTTGGTCTGACGGAAGGGGTGTGGTCTCTGGAACAGCACCAGCGTCGTCCTCCTGAACGGCAAAAAATACGTCGGCTCGCGCCCGACTAGGAAGGGGCGAAAATAATTTTCCTGACGGAACTGGAGGACCGGGTAGAGTCTTGTTCACGTTTGGTTCCTCCTTTTCCTCTTTTGCTTTGATAGCCGCAATAGTCAGTAGGTCCATTCCTTTTGGCAAGTCACAAGACAAATCTTGACTCTTCCTCGCCACCGCGTCTGCCATCTTCTCCAACTCCTCAACTCGTTCGCTCTTGATGGTGGCGCCAAGAACCGGATCCCGTGTAAAGGAGTGCTTGGGGGTAAGTTGTGGTCGTGGAGAGTGAACAACCTGAGCATCAGTATTTGGAGAAGACAACTCGGTGTCGATGGGCATCAGCAATGGTGGAGAAAGAATGACACCATTAGATGGAGCTGATAGAGCTGGATTCAATGGATTTTCCGCATGACTTTCATTTGTTGCCACGGGCAGCACTGGAAGAGGATAGCGATGACTCTGGGGCGACAGCGAGCGATTTCTCGAGGACATCCGCAAATGTCGTGTAACCCTCCAGGCGCGTTCTCCCTTGCCAGCTTGCGGCTCAACATTTGGCATAGAAGCTGGAGCTTGTGCTTGCTGGCTCAGTTGCGGTAAAGGTAATAGAGACGACGGTTGTAGAGGCATAGGCAACCCATGGATTACGGGTGGATGCACTTGAGAGGCCGCGACGACGGGGCCGGCACTCGAAGGGCGAGGGATGTAGCCTCCAGATACTTCAGGAGGCAATAGAGTTTGTTGGGGTGGTACAAGTGTTGGAAAAGCATAATATGCTTGTGGAGTCCCATAAGGTTGTACAATGTGCTGATAATGTTCATGAGCTGCTGGCGATTGGGTGAGGTAAGGGTATCCTGAAGGCGAATGCGGTGGTATCGGCGGTGGTGGCGGAAGCCAAACTTGATTATGGATGGGATCGATGTAGGCCATTTGTAGAGGGGTAGGAGATATTGGACGGGCAGCATAATAGGGATTATAATCAGGATACGGCGCTGGGTTGAGCATCGGTTCTGGAGGCATATATGGTTGAGCGAATGGTCCTGGGGCCTCTTGTGGAGGAGGAAGAGCCCGAGGATGAACGACTTCGACTGGAATATCGAGGATAATGTCTTTACTAAAAGCAAAAAAAGTACTGACGTCAGAACAAGGGATGTGGAGGAAGGATCTACACTCACCTGCCCATGCCCATCGTCAGCTTGACTTCTACTTTACATCTGATCTCAAAAAGAGAGTCGGAGTGGCGTAGTCCGTGGCCTCCTTCCAGTTCTTCGCCGTCTAAAGTGCCTCCCCTGACCCCTCTGGCATGCTTTGGAACATCAAAAACCAAATTGGCCACGCCTTCTGCTCCTGGGGGTATAGTGTACTCTGGTCCGCGGAACGGAACTGTGATTAAGGTATCTGAGATGTGTACTGGCGCCGCTCGACCTTGACTAGTCGCAGAGCCCGGCAAGTAAAGTGTTCGGCAAAGAGTCAAAGTTAATCCAGTGTTCTGAAGGAGTCCGTTCCATTAGCGACTAGGCTCAAGGGAAAATTTTTTTCGTACCTTCTTGCTCGAATGATTCTTCACTTGAAGTTCAAGGCATGCACTTTCGCCCGCTACGATGACACTGCCAACAATTTTTCCCTGCATCCACAGTTTTCCATTTTCTCCGACGACAATCGCCTCCGGCATCTTCCTATAAAGTCTCCTCATAAGGATAAGCGTCTACGACGTCAATAGGACATTTGTCCACAACAAGGCGTCTCTCATTCTTCCAAAAGACGCCTACGCTCGCTCGAAGTTCATAACGAACTTTGGCCAAGCCAGGTCCAAATGAAATCGAAGAGGGCGACGTCAAAGGTATAGGAATCCGAAATAGAAAGGTAGAGTGACCCCTACGCGCATGATAGTAATGCTGGGGTAAAGGAGGATCGCCAGGCATTGGATGGGCTTGAACGGCATTTGAAGGCGGTAAAGTGGGTCCTTGGAAGAGCCGACGACTATGAAGGAACGTTGATGTTGCAGAATGGTCTCTAGAAGATAATTCTACCCATGATAGCATATCTGAGTTATTAGGCCGTCGAACAATCAAGGCAAGTACAACGCACCTTGAATAGCAAAAAGTTCAACCATCATAATCCCAATTCCAAGTCCTTTATCCGCTCGACACTCCATCTCCATCTTTCCCGAAACGTGCTCTCCGGCAACGAAAGTAGGATCCGCAAGAGTGATGGAGACCTTGACTTTTGAATGGTGCGGTTGGGAGTTCATTGGCTCCGGCATGGCTTGAGACGAAGCCATGGTGCGCAAAAGCGTGAAAGTCTGGTTCAAGATAGTCTTTCACATCCGTTCAGTCAATTCAATTTTTCCAAGAAGGGCATTGTCGAGTCTCGTACCTGCTATGCGGCTCCGATTAAGTGAAGACAAGAGCGTCGACAATCAACAATATGAGACAAGAGGTAATCTTGACCGCACGGTGTTTCTGATGCACGTAGACCTGCTTGAAGTTCAGAATGGCAAGATACGACATCTTACAGACGATTTGAAGCTTATTCACAGGCGCGAGGACGCCATTACGGCGACTGGGATGGTGGGACAAGGTGAAGAGGCAGACATCCGGAATTGGCAGTCCAAATCAATGTTTTCCTATTTTTGCGCCTCGTGCTCCTGTCTTCTTGACATATCAATTCGCAATGATATTATTGATCAAATTCGCCATGACATATGACTGGATTTCTATTTAGTTTCGAGGAGCAGAGTTAAGGCCTAATGGCAGGAGGGTTCAAGCAGAGTCAGAGGACTTCTGTTGAACTTTTGCCATTGTTTTGGCGCCAATGACAAGAGAAATAACAAACACTCTAAGGTATCTTTCTAGTCTGCAAAACAATAGAGTAGAAACGCAGGGATCATTGAGACGGATATAGAGTACAATAAGGAATAATATCGGCGATATAAACTACAGGCAGGTCTACTGCACGGAACAGAAGCAAAAAATACATATAAATAAAAAATACGAGAGAGTCACGGTAAATGAGGAAAGGAAGAAAGGAAAAAGAAATTAAATAAGAGCCGCCGCAGAGCCATAAATCAACGATACAGAGAGAAATATTCCATCTCCAACTCCAGAGGAGAGGGGGGTCAATCAACCTAAGCACCGCTAGATTTGTCTCAACAACAAGGCAACTCTTATTGCCTATGCATCTTCGTTCACACCGTCGTATTGGTCGATAAAACATCGTCCCCCTTGATCCGCAATTGTTCAGCTTGCTTATCTTCTTTTTCGAAGTGGACAGAAGATCGGCTGGATCTATTTCTCAGAACGCGATGGGTAAGAGGGACGCTGATAGCTTGATGGCACATCGCCTCCCAGTCGCTGATTATAAACCGTCAAAACATAGACCTTCTCTACATAGAATATACAACTCACATATCGTCGAATAGCGGAAAGTCTGTTATCTCGGAGATGGGTGGACTATTGGCAGGGAAATGGTCCAGAATCTGGAAGCAGAGGGTGAACTTCGAATCCTTCTTGAAGACAAATCATTGACAATTACCCTTGACAGAAATTGAATGTCTTCGACTGTCAGCGTCTGTATATGGTCCTCCCTTTGCCCTATAGGCCCGTGGACCAAAGGCGCTGTAAAACTGAGATACTAAAGAACTCTTGTGTAAGTAGAAAACCCTAACAAAAGGAGAACACGAACCTGTCCTGTCACAATCTGATAGTAAACCAACGCCACACGATAATAGTCAATAAGCCCGCTATTCATTGCATGTTCAATACTGTTAGGGCCCTCTGGTCGTGGATGTAAGGTCTCGTCATCCACGTTATGGTTGAATACTTTGCAGTGGCTGAAATTCGACAGTACAAGATGGCCGGAGTCGTTGAGGAGTAGGTTTTCCGCAGATACATGACGATGGATGATGCCGAATGCATGTACCGCCTGGATAGCCAAATGCTAATTTTAGTATGAAATTCGTCTCGGCGAAGAACATGATCTACCATTTCTGCCAGGTAAAACTTCGCCAGCCGAGCATCTAGACAGCCACCGAGACCGCGAACGTAGTCCAAAAGATTTCCGCGAGAATAGAAACTCTTCATTTGGCAAAGTGAGTAACGAAGGATGTTCCATACCGCAGACAAAATTGGAACTCACAGTCAACACATGCAGTTCTTCTCCATCCATAAGCCCATCCATCAAAACGGGGAATTCGGCGATGAGTGACTTCCTATCAGGGCTTTTCAGAGCAGCCGTCCGCAAAACCAATTTTTTCCCAGTGACCCTATGTTGAACTATGGAGACGTTGTCCACTCCCGTGCGCTTGATCTTCGTCACGAAGTTATAATCCAGAGCATGGTATTTGCGGATATTCTTTAGCTCGTCCTCGTTTTTGCGTAGTCCCACATATTGTTTCTGAGAGAAGGGAGTCGAAAGACGAAGAGCGATGGAAGTAGTCCCAGCGAAGATGATACCTTTCTTCTTCAACCGTTCGATGATCCGGCGATCTCGGCGAGTCCAGTGTACCGAAGAAGAACCAGAGAAATGATAAGAATGTGCTATACCATCGACGAATAGGAACATGTGTACGATGACGTTGAGAAGACCATTGAGTAGTACCGAGAATGTGACGTGGATGATGGTCTCTAGGAACCGCCCCGCTGTCTCTTGCGCGTGTGCGGGAAGCACAGAAGTATAGAAAAGCAAGGGAAACACATATTCCAATTCGAAGGCAACATCCGAAATTCCGAGTCTGACGGCCTTGATCCCAGAGTGCAGAAGACTGCGCGAACCATAGAAAGGGCGTGTCGAAGCCTCGACTAGAAGCAGACAATTATGGAGGATCACGTCCACGCAAAAGAGGAACGATGATAGTACGAATTGCGCACTGAGATCGAAGGCCCCCTGAATATGGTCCGAAATGGTGCAGGTAAGTCCCACTAGATATTCCAGGGAGCGGACGAATCGACTATCGAGGAATGCTGGCCAGGCAATAAGGCCTACTAAATTGGTCATGTACTCCAGAAAATCATCGATCAAATAGCCCGAAATTGAATTCTTGACCCCAAGGTATCGGAACAATGGACGGCCCACAGCAGAAAGTATATCGACAGCTCCGTAGACCGCGATCACGAAGATGTCCCTATACCAACGAGCGCCAAGAACCAGAGAAACTAGTACCCATCGTATGCCTATAAACACAGCCGATTGAGTGTAGACAGAACCGCCGTAAAATTTCCTGTTAAACCGGAGTCACTGTGTAGGAGAGACTTGTATCCCTCGACTACTCGAAGCAATCCGACGATGAAGAAAAACAAGGGGTCCGAGGCGAAGCTGAATGCAAATTTACCAAAAGAGATCATTCCGAAGAAGCTCATCGAAATCGCCATGCTCAATCCAGAGAGGAACGACCTGCCAAAAACATAGCCCAGGAGCGAGGCCGTTAGGCCAAACGCGATCACTGAAGCTACGATAATAATGTCCCAATGCAGGGAATGTCTAGACGAATCCCTTTGATAGACCTGAAGTGCGCTGTTGTCGTAAAGTTGACATTCCGTAGACGAAAGAATCGAGTCCAGAGTAGAAAAATCGATATGCTGGGTACTTAATCTAGCAGCACGATGTCAATAGGTATTTCTTGAGGTCGTTGAAAGGCTGTCACTCACCGAGAAGATTCCTTGAAGCAGTACAGAGTAGAGTTCCTGTAGTTGGGTTTGACTCGAACTAAAGCCGATTTCGAGGACTGAGAACGAACACGAAGGTAAAGGATAGGATTGACAATAGCCAAAGAACCAGAGGTGCCATCCGTCTCGGTAGCGTGGATGCCCTTATCGGTGGATTGGATAGACGAAGCGATTAGACGAACGGCGGAATGATGGACGAGCTCGGTCTTGCCATGGTCTGCCTCCGTATTTCCACGAAACGAAACAGCAGGCAAAGCCAAGAGGCTCGTAGTCATCGCGCCAGTACGTAAAGAGGCGGAAAGCAGTTCAGGGTGTGCCTTGAGTCCTAGGCCATACCCTACAAGCAGCCCAACGAGGAGCGTCCTGAAAGGAGACTGGAGGTTGCAGAGAAGTTGCGAGAACTCCCGCATATTGTGTGTTGGTCACCAGATTCTAGCGATATTCTACACGGCCGATTAGAATGCTGAGCGATATCTTCAAATAAAATAGAGGAAACTCGCCTTGGGAGTTGCGCACCTGCGATCAAGTTTGACGGTGTCGAAGTAAGAGCGAGACTCGAAATTGGCGATTATACTTGGGGCCTTGAGAGTTGATCCACTTTAAAAGGAGTCAGAAATTCCAATCGGTCCTGCTTTTAGCTCCCCCCCTGCCCACGCCCGATCGTTGAAACCCGGTTGAATTGTGGTGATCGGGAATATCGAGCAAGCAGTTATATGCATTTGGCTCGAACAAAAGATCCGTGGTCCGTCAGGTAATAGGATCGATTCGAAAGGGAGACGTCGGCATTGGTTGAGTAGAGTACAAGAGAAAGTGCGCGAAGGTCCAAAAAGTTCAACATGGCAGTTCGAGCTCAAGCCGTCTTTTCAAGGAACCTCATACCCGATGCAATTTCGAACGTTCACAGAACCGAACGCAAGAACATTTGGTAAAGGTTTGCAGAGCATGTTGCGAGATTGTTCACAACAGTGACGAGTCGAAACAGAGTCCCTCGTTTGATGCGCTGGTGACTTTATACATGTTTGCCATTGAAGTGCCACCACACTTTCAGGGGTTAGAAAAAATAGTATTCTACAGTATTATTTCCATTCAGAGCGAGCGTCGATATGTACATGAGGTTATGTGAAGTTCAAAGCCTCCTACCGACGAAAATACTGCCCCTCGATGAACGCATATACGTGTGCGGTGATGACGAACACACAACCGAAGGCTAAAAGGCGGTCAGCCCATACCAAGGTCCAAGCTACGATAAGTAAAAAGGAGCGTCACTTCTCTCCAAGACTGTTAGTGATAGTAGGTGGGAGAGGGCGTTATAGAGCATCAACATAGATTTTTATGGTGTCCATTCATCGTTATCAACCGTCATCGTCGAGGATCGCCGGGATGTAGAATGTCAGCACTCCGCCTGCGTCTGCAACATCGCCAATATAAACATAGAGGATGAGGCAGTGATGTTGACATAGACCTATATCTGCATAAGCCTCTCTGAAGAAAGTGAGAGTAAAAGGAAGGGCGTACATGCAATGGTGGTCGTTGATACGACATGGCTATTCAGAAATTTCAAAAGCTGCGTGTTGAGATGCAGACGGTGTACATTTTATTCGGATCGCGCGGCTCGTCATCATCGTCATCTACTTCCTCTTCTTGTGCTGAAAATCAATTGTAAGAGCGATATTCAATGAAAGGTCGATCAACGCTAACGCACCTTTGGGATTTTGACAATCTTTCCATTCAGTCTCCACGCTAACGTTGTCGTTGCGTATTGCTAACATCAATCGTTTTGTTATTATTGGCTTGGACGGCCAGGATATCGGACATCGGGGCAGACGATCTACTATCGTCCGAAGCAGCTGCAGTGGAGGAAGGAGAATATGCAACTGCATTGGATATATGCGGAGAAATACATCAGTCGATAGATATCTAACATAAGAAAGAAAACCACATCAGGCACAGGACACAGCGGTTCAGTCAGCTTCGCCACATCCGCCGGCTTGAGCACCTCAATCTTCACGTCGTGTACGATCCGCAGCCTGTGTCCTATTCGCGAAAGCCCAGAAATGTCTCAACGAAAGTAGGGCCTGATCATTCTTCTTCGCGAGCTTCATGACCACTTCCTCCCCGTCCAAGCTGGCGTTCGACGACGGCGACCTCAACGCTCCCAGGAGTGCCTCGGACGACAGAGACATCGTTATCTCGTTATTCGCGTTGGATTGGATACGGTAATCGTTGAACAGCGAATCCACCTTGATTTGTCTAGAGTCAAGTTGGTAAAGTCACCCTCAGAGAATGGGAAATAATGCCTGTGCTTACGACCAAACTTGTATCCCGCCTTCATTGGCATCGCTGTTGCAGATTATGTGCATGTTTGTTTCTGTGAACTTGATGATACATTTTTTCTGGAGCTTTTCGATTGCTTGAATCACTCCTGTGGAGAAGTAAGATCTATGAAGTCTGTGGGAGGGGTTCTTGATGTTCTTACTGACGAAAGAAAGTTGCAACGTTGACAATGCATGCGCGGAATCGCATTGGATTTCAGGCGTAAGAGATTTTATCGGTTTGAAATGTACTTTCCTGGGGCAAATCTACGGGATAGAGTGCTTCAGGAAGAGATTTGAATGAGGCTAGTAGTGGTTCGGAAAGAAGATAGCAGGTGTTAATTGACTATGGCCAGAGTCCAGACGCGTCGCGTCGCGTAGTACAAACAAACGTATACAGTCACTGGAACTTAGCAATTTTTCTGGCGTTCAATGCTAAGTATTCTACAAGTAATAGTACAGAAAGACATTGTCATGCTTAGGCTGTAACCTTTAATTGGATATATCCGCTGCAAACGTCCATCTGGCTGATCAATTATCGCAGAACGGGCATATCATCTACTCAAATGTCCAGAAAATCTGAATCCTCTTCTACTAGAAGGTCCAGCAGCTTGAAGAAAGATGCAGCCGGGAACCCCACAACATTGTTATAATCGCCGTCAATTTTGCGAATCAACATACCACCAAGACCCTAGCCATTCGCATAAGCAAAGCTCTCACAAGACTCGGTTGGATCTTACCTGAATAGCAAACCCGCCAGCGCGATCTATTCCTTCGCCGCTTTCCACATAGGCATCGAGAAGGTGCTTTGCATTGTCGGCAAAGTATACTAATGTGCGCTCGTCTATCGATCTGAAATATAGACATGAGAATGCAGAAATTTGTCGCGACGGAGTGACAGACCTGGTGCTATACCCGGGAGCTGTGAGGATTGGATACACTGAAAATCATAAAATATCAGCAGTAGCCAAGAAACCATGAAGTTCGCAGAGCCTTACCAACTGTAACACCGGTTACAACTTCGCATACATTTCCATTCATATCCAGCAGCATTCGAAGGTTGTCTGCTTTGGACGTTGGTTTCTCAAGCAGTTCTTGAGGTACAGCCGGCTGAAGGGAATACGAAATGTTGGAAGCGAGAGGTTGAGGATGCGTCAGGACGACAGTATCAGCTGTATGAGCAGCAGCGTATCAGATATTCAGAAACTGTTGCTTTAAACCGTCGGACCTGCAATAACAAGATCGGGAGCATCGTCGGGATTCTCTGTCTTGAGCATATCAGTGTATCAGAAGAGAAGAAAGCATAGCGGGATAAGATACGCACCACTAGCCTCTCGTAAACCTCAACAGCTTTGTGTGTAGCGGTGGCGACTGGATACTCGTGCGGCTCCTGAAATTCACTGATGTCCAGATCCTCCGCAAAGGTACTTGGGACGACCTCGGGTGCCAGACCCTATTCATTGAGACGTTAACTGGCCAGTTCCGCCCCGCAGATGTCAGAGATTAGACCCACAAAGGTGCGGAGAATCTCCTGTCTTCTTGGGCTGTTCGAAGCGAGGACAATGCGCTTTCCTTTCAATCTCTTCAAGGGTGGAATTTGCAGGGCATGAGAAAGAACATGTTCAGACATTATAGCTGGAGATCGCGAGTAGAATGCGGCGTCGCTGGTCGTTAGAGCGACGCCGCGACCGCCATGCTCGACGACGTTTGCATTTGATTACATAAGCTGATCCTTCACCTAGCTGAGCTGAAATTGTTTATTAGAAAAGAAGAGTCCCATTGAATCTGAGACACTCTTCAGAAAGCATGGCTAACAATTAAAACTCATAATTTGAGCAGTCGCTAAAGATATGCATACTATCCTACCACGTCTGCACTATGAATAATAACATTTGAGTGTGTATTTGCC
>QEYC01000137.1:0-55674 GCA_009935795.1 Pholiota adiposa | reverse complement strand
GTGCGAGCGCGAGTTCCAAGAGGCGTTCCCTCCAGGGTCTGTCACCTCGAGGCGAGAACGGCGGTGGAACGACGAGGACACGCACTAGCGGCGTAGATCCGCTGGCGAAGTCAACAAAACGAAGCCGCCGCCGGCGGTAACGGCAGGGAACGCAACGAGACGAAGACGAGGACGACGACGACGAATTACTGAGACTAAACTGTGCGCTGGACGAAGGGGGATCGATTTTCTCTGTTCTCTCCAGAATCTACGTTACAAGTTTATAATCTATGGCGCTGTTTTGCGTGCTACCGGACGGAAATATGAGGGAAAATTCGAGAAGAAAATTCGAGACTAAGGCAAGAAAAAAGAAAAGAGTCTGGAGAGGTATAGAACTAATATGCCCTTGGAGATATACACAAAATCGGAAGGATGAGGAGCGATCTCAAATACGGTCGGTCACTAGTACTAAAATTAGCAGTAGGCGCGCGGCGCCTAAGTCCAAGAAAGCCGAATGGCTGAGCGGCGCGTTCTCGAGTTTTCTGGCTGATGTGGACCGCCGGCGAATTAGTAAGACAGATTCTGTCTTGCTGATAACGGATACTTGGTCGTCAGGGGCCGGTGATACGAAGCGGGTGATTTCGGAGGTCCAGCGGGCGCGCGTTAGAATCCAGCGGAGGTCACGTGACGAAGCCGCTGAGTGCGTAAATCGAAAAAACAGAGGGTATGGAGATGCAAAGCGCATCATCTCCTCCCTACTGAGCTCCTGACTGTCCTCAGTCAGCGCGTCGACATCGAGAATGACGGAGAGAGCTTGTTGGACACCGTAGGGAATGGGCGAAGGGCTAGCGGCGAGCTTGTTGACATGCATAGTGAGTGCATTCCCAAATCAAGACGATGCACGTGCTAGCGGGGTCCTACGTACGCAAATCTGCACGAGAACACCGCGAGGCGTCAAAAATATCCCACAGCGGGAACGCGAGAACTTCCCCAACACATCTCTTGCGTTCACCATCATCACTCTCCCATGTTCAACTTCATCCAAGAAATCGACACCCTCATTATACGTGTAGGGCTCTTCAATATCTGGGATCCGATTGACGAACAGGCAGCGGTTACGGCCTTTGTAAGTCGTTGACTTGTATTCTCGTGAACTCGCTAACACTTCCTCTGATATAGGATAATGTTAACCGCCGTCTGGACGACGTTTCCTCCCCAGGAGTGCGGATATGTTCGCGCTCCATTTTCTTAGATATACGCAACCGTTTGATGTCACGGCCGACCCCAGGCTAGCGGCTTTCAACGCCGAGCTACTGGAGCGCTTTCACGCGCTGGAGGCCGCCTTCGCTTCTTGGAGGATGTTAGTGGGCCGAATACGGCGGTTGTCATTGAGCAACGGGACTCCGAGATGGCAGACGCGAGTGCGGACAATGGCAGGACAATAGTGGTGACTCCAGCGGCGGCCGCTAGGAGTCAGTCGTCGTTCAGCGGACAGCGGGTAGCTCGAGAGCGTTCTTTGGCAAGAGCAGACGGGGAAACGTGGACGGGGAACTGATAAAGGACGGGCAACAACGAGCCGACGGGGGCTTCTCGAGGGCGGCGCGCGCGACTCCTTTTCGAGTCACACGCGAAACGGTGCCGCTGAAGGTACTGACTTCGATCCGAACCTCCACGTTGGCTTCAGTACGCGAGTAGGTGACCTATTATTCTCTCACTGTCCCTTTATTCTGACGTTCCTCCCAATAGTGCAGTACTGTGCGATCGTCGCGATGTTCCTTGGAACTGTTTCTTCCTCAAGACGGATATTCGTGCCAAAAGTCGAAGATCTGTACGCACTGTCGCCGGGAAAGAAGAATGTTGTCCCATATACTGCTCGATACTACGAAGCGCGACCAAGAGCCACTGGTTCTAACTGAAGACGAGGACGAGAAGGAACAGGAGAATGAAACGAGAGCGAAAACGAGAACGAGGACGACCAGCTCATCAACGACGATTCTGGCGGCGAGGGCGGAGATAACCAAGATGACGATGGCGGAATTGACAATGAGGGGGTTGGAAACAACGAGGTCGAGGTCGAAGTGGAAGCTCCGCCAGCGGGGATCGTGTCTGACGAGGTGGAGGCGCCGCTGGATCACGTCGAGGGAGGGGAGGACAGGCCTGAGGAGGGCAGTGGGGAGATTGTGCCTACCGGACGTACGGCCTGGAGCATTTCGCCGCTAGTCGCGCGCTCGCTTCCTATTGGACGGACGCAAACCCCACCAATCGAAGGGTCTCGTCACGGGAGTACTGCATCTCCAGCATCCGGCTTCCAGGGCAAGGACTCTCCCATCGAAGATCAGCACAGGTCGACGGGTGTCTACATTTCTCGGCGACTTGGTTGACAGGAGCAGGCGGAACGTCTCCGGCTCCAGCGGACTTCGAGTATCAGCGGGATCGACTTATTGTCCTATCGATGCGGACGAACAAAATTTCCTGGCGTTTGGACACAGCTCTTGGAACAGCTTCAAGGCATGCCTACGGACATCGATGAAGAAGCAGGGGCCGACTTTCTGGGCGAGGCGAGGCGATAAGAGCCGTTCACGCAGAGATGAGGGAACGTTATGGCCCACGTGCGGTTCGCTTGGCTCCTGAGTTCGACATGCTCTTGACTAGGCTCATAGAGCGCTTCGAAGAGATGGAATACGAGAGGGAGTAGGGCTTCTATCAACAATTTTCTTGGTGCGGCGGCACATTTTGGACTTCGTAGTATTTTGTTCTTCTTTCATATGTGTATAATCTGTGATGGACTGTTCTGAGTAATAAGTGAGATGAATATAAGGACTCGAGAATTGAATTTAGAAATGTAAAATAAGCGCCGAGGCATGAAAATAAACGAAGTCGAGATGAAATTAAAATAGAGATGGGGCTAACGGCTCAGTAGATCATCATGGCCGTTAACCGAAAGGTTGCGCAACGTCCAAGGAGTATGCGGCTTAACAAAAACAAAATAAAAAAAGGAAGAACTTAGCGAGAATGTGATAACGGAGTGGGGTTGGTATTGCGTGAAGCACGTAGTCTAGAGATCTGAGAGAAATAAGTGAAAGAAAATAAATAATGGCGAAACGTAGCGTAGAAAATTGAAAATGGGCGTATCGGGGCGGTATACTCCTCCCTACTGAAATCTTGACTGTCCTCAGTCATCGAAGTCGATGTGGTCATTATCAGCCTCGTCATTGTCGCTGTCGGGCTCGTCTTCTGGGTCTACTGCGCTGGAGGCTTCGAGTCGATGAGGCGCTGGCGGGAGACGTCGAGGAGTTCGTCGAGAGGCGGTAGCGGCAGGTTCTTGCGGGGGAAGTACGAATGACGCGGAAAGCAGCAATTGGGCGGTCAAATAGGGCGCCGTCGAGTTCTGCCATAATATATCGCCGCCCGCGCGCGTGATCGTGAGATAACAATAAATGGTCCTTGATAGCGGGGGCGCATCTTCCGATTGAGTGACTTTTCAATAGCGGTATTGCGTACCAAGACGAGATCTCCGAGCTTGAAATTGTAATCCTTGATCGTGTTGATGTGTTCTTCCTCGAACTTGATGGCGGCTTTGACTCTAGCCTCGTAGACGGTGCTGTGTAGTTTTGCGAGGTCCTCGCGTCGTTTTTGGAGAGCTATAGCGCGGCTTCCTAGGAGATCTGCTCGAGAAAGAACTGAGGTTGGAGGGGGAAGAAGGTAGTTTGCTTCAGCAATATCGAATGGAAGGAGCGGATGGGTGCCGGTGAGCGCAAAATATGGAGAACAGCCCATACGTCGACGGATTGTGACTCTATCGGCCCAGAAGACGTACGGCGTTACTTGAGACCACTTAGATTGATCTCCATCGGCGGCTTTGAAGAGCGCCTGGCGGATATCGAAGTGAGAGCGCTCTACTATCCGTTAGCTCGCGAGTTGTAACCCGAAATGCGGATGTGATGAATCTTGTAGCGCTTAGCTAAATAGGCGGTGGCGGCGATGAACTTGCCATTATCAGTGACGATTTCGACGAGGAGGCCGTATCGGCAAAGAAGTGAATTAAATAAAAATTCTCCTAGCGTCTTGGCGGTTTCTCTGCGCAACATAGCAAATTCGGGGAAGTGGCAAAGGGAGCAACGCGCTTGGACAATATATTTGAATCCTCCTGACGGCGGAAGGAACATAGTATCGATGAAGACTTTGGAGAATAATGGGGCAGGGGTGGCGACGTCGGCGGGATGAGGACGTTCTGTGTGCGGCGTAGTTGACATAAATGGCAAGTGCGTACGAACCAAGCTATATCGAAGCCCATGAAGGGCCACCAGTAACGCTCGATGATCAGGGCGTGCGTTGCGAAGAATCCGTGATGCCCTACATCATCGTGACCAGCGGCGAGGATATACATGCGGCGTGGCGGGTCAATTACAAGCTTGTGGCGGCCTTGAGAATCCTTGCGCCAGAGGCGATCTTCGTCCAGGAAAAACTCGCCGCTGTAGCGAACAAAGGTGTTGTAGTCAGCGTCCGTCATGTTATCAGGCGTTCGAAGTTTGTCAGCCATTCTTTGACACGCAGGAGGCGCTCATCTGCGCGTACGCCTTCTCCGAGCGGGGAATAGACGAATAAGGCGCGGGAATATTGATTTCATCGTCTATCGGCGGCGTAGTTGTACGTTCTGTGCTATCGGCATCATTAACGAAGATCTGGGTGATGTAAAATAAGGAAGGAGGCGTATGAATGAGAGGGAACTGAGTCGGGGAGAATGGAGACACTGTCGGATTAAGGATATGAAGGAAACTGTGCATGCGGTCGATCCAGTCTTCACGTTCTTCCGTGTCGTCGATCTGCTCTTCATCGTCTGGCTGGCGGGTGCGTCTCGAGAGTCCATCAGGTCCGTGGAATGCGCCTGGTACATGGACGAGATTGAACTGGAAGGTCTTGATGGCGAGAATCCAACGGTTCATGCTAGCGGAAGGGTTAATGTCTGGGTGCTCGAGCATGCCTTTGATCGACGAAGCGTCGACTTCGACTATGAGATTGCGTACGCCAATCAGATGGATTTTGAGAGCAAGGAGAGCCCGATAGAGGCCGTAGAGCTCAAGCTTAGGCTGGGAGAAGCGTGATTCGCGATCGTTGAGGGTTATGGAGCCGAAGCGGGCGATATAGCGAAGTTTAGGGTTATTGAGATCACATTGAGATAAAATATATCCGACGGCTATATACGAGGTGTCGACAGACAAGATGACGGGGTTTCCTGAAGTATAATCAATAGGTCGAAGAGCAGGTGAGTCGAGAAGGGCTTGTTTGAGGTCTTCCTGTGCGGCTATCTGGTCTGGGCCCCATTCGAAGGGCGCGTCCTTGCGCGTGAGCTTACGAGGTGATGCGCGCGGTGAGCAAAATTCTTGATGAACATTCGGCAAACACCTATCGTTCCTAGGAAGGCGCGTACATCTGAGAGGTTAGTACAGGGTCCCCAGTTGACAATAACATCGAGGCGCTTCCTATCGGGAAGGCGGCCTTCAGGTGTGCATCGATGTCCTAAAACCGTAATTTCTGGGGCGCATAGCGTGGACTTGAAGCCTGAGAATGTTCCTCCACAGTACTTCATGCGCTGTACAACACGATTGAGGTTTTGGAAATGTTCCCAGATGAAGCGGCGGATTCCTGGGTTTTCGGGAATGCGCTCCTCTGTGCCATCGGTAGCGGATAAGTCGAAGCGGGGCCTTTAACGGGTACATCATCGATATAAGGGATTGTAACGTGAGGGATTTCTGGGCGTAGAATAAAAGTAACGTCGTCGTGGAAGATAGGTACACTGTTTGTCCAACCCATAGGTAATGTGGTGAGTCGAAGCGCGCCGAAGGGGGTCTGGAAAGTGGTGAGATCGCGAGAGGACTCAGCTATGGCTCGTTCATCGTATCCAACGTACAAGTCCATCATTGCTCCACAGGAACGACCTGCGAACTGCTCTGCGAGTTGGTCGGTGAACGGAGGCACGCCAGAGTGCGCTATTGTGACTGCGTTAAGCGGTTCGAGGACTGGACGACGCGGAGGGAACCATCCTTCTTGACGACGCAAAACCAGCGGGACCGATAGGATGAATTTGAAGGTTCCATGACGCCGGCGTCTATTTTCCGCTGGAGAACTTTGCAAACCTCCTCAAGCATGCCCGGTGGTATGGAATGTTGCGCTGAACCCAAGGTCTGTGCGGTACGACGGGAATCGAAACTGGGGGAAAGAAATCTTCACGAAAATGTCCACGTTCAGCATCGTTCCAGGCGAAGCCGCTATTGTGAACGCTGACAAAATGATGTAAGAGATCGCGCTCGCGGGGAGTAGGAAATCGCCGCTGTGGACTTTATCAAAAGCCTCCATACGCTCCTGGGTATAGCGGCCCGTTGGCGTGAATTTGGCGGATTGGTGGGTAGCGTAGGTAGCGTCTCTAGCGGGTCGCCTTTGATCTCGCGCACAATGCGAAATTTCTCGTCCACGCCGACACAACTGGGCGGACCTTCTGCGCGACAGGTTTATACTTCTTCTTAGCCTTGGAAGCCTTAGTCTTGGCTAGAAGTGTGTCGGCAAAACGTACGTGGCGCGGAAGGCGTAGCGAGGTCTTGGATTGTGGCGGGGGGGCTGTGCTCGAGGTGGAAGACGAATAGAAGTGGGAAGCGAGGTGGATGAGTCCGATGGAGTAGTTTGGGGTTGATTGGATCTCGTAGAGGGTGAATCTAGGTGCGATGATGATGAAGGGGGTTGTGAATTTGTTTGGGAGGCCACCGGAGACGTATTCAGGTCAGCGGCGGCGCTAGAGCTATTGCGTACAGTCGAAGCGGGGAATTTATCCTTGAAAGTCGATTCGGAAGGCTGAAAAAAGGAGCTGGGGTTGAAGCAGATTCAGAAGCAGACGTAGATGAGGGAGAAGTTGAGTCAGAAGCTGAGGCGGGAACAAAAACATAGGAAGACGGTTTGGCGGGCTGAGAAGAGTCGGCGACCTTATTAAAAAGAGCTATAAAATTCGGATCGTTGCGTAAATATTCGGGAGTACCAATCTGAGAAGGATCGCAAGCGGTTAAATAGGATATAGCATAGGACGTGTCGGAATTGTCATTGAGGAGTTGATAACCATCGAAGTAAGGGAGACCTTCTTCGTTCAGCGCAATTGTGAACGCGATCTCGCCCTCGTGCTGATTCAACTCCTCTATTTCTGAAAATTTACCCAAGAGTCAACAGGCGGGTGGTTGCCAGGTCGAGGATGGGGCATGTTGCGAGCGTAAGTGGCAATGGTGGAAGTCTTCCCGGAGTTGGGATCACGAACGGTGAGTGTCTGGTCCTCGTTGCGGTAATTCTGGATCGTAGAGGCAGTGATAACATCGAAAGGTCGACCTAGGAGTACATCGTAGGGTGCGTTACGGATTAGATGAACCTGGAGGTAAACAGTGACTTCGCCGATAGTGAATGGAACATTGCGTGCTAGACCTAAAGACGCGTCGACTGTCCCGTTAGCGGACTGCATCTGTAGAATGACCGTTGAGTCGTAAGCAATGCCTAGTTCATTGGCACGCTCCTCGGACATGGCCACGATCGTGCTACCAGGGTCAAGAATGCTTTCTATGCGAACCATGTTGTCAATGAGCGGGAAGATGGCGCGTAGACCTGAAGACTCGAGGGCAACTGTTAAAAATTTCGGATCTGGTTCTTCGCCTGAACGGAGGCCCCGATAGTAGAGATCATAGGGATCGTTGATGACACTAGCACCCTTAGGAGGAGGACTACCATTAATTGATGAATTCGAGTTGACAAAGGCGCTGTAGTCGAGACTGGCATAATAGTCGTCTTCCGGATTGTAGGTTTCGACGAGATCGAAGTTAAAGACCTGAACAGTGGGAATCGAGGGGTCTAGCGAGGGCGTGGCATCATAGAAGTTCGTAGCGGCGGGCGCTTCCCGATTAGGCTGGCGGCGAACAGTGGTGGCTTCACGATACTGAGAACGAACTTCTGGGGCAAGGGATAAGAGTTCGCGTTGGGTAAGTGTAACAGGGGTGTTAAGAGACCTCTTGTAGACCTCAGAAGCGATGCTGGTGTCATGGATAGGTGGTAGCGTCCTGTAGGCGCCCTCCTTCGTATAGCGGCGGCGTTTCGATCTGGGGCGGCCCCTACATTACGTGAGCGTGGTGGGGCATATGCAGCATCTGGCGCAGCACGAAAGGGATGCTCTGGCTCGTTCTCTTGGCTAGCGGGAGGTGGAACGGGCGTGCTACGGCGTGGTGCAGATTTCTCGACGTCGTTGGATGAAATTGGTGGCGCAGCGGCGCGTGAACTGTCTGGCGGGGCCGCTGGTGCTGTAGACTGTCGAGATGGCTCTGACTGCTGGTGATCAGGTACGTATCGATTAATTCATCTTCCTGGTCCGCGTCTTCTTGCTGGCGTTGGCGTCTCGTCTTGATGATAGGCTGGAAAGGTTTCTTGGCGGCACTACGAAGCGCATACATCTCTGACTGTAGCTGGACTATGCGTTCTTCGAGACTGAGCCACTGGGGCGGTGCAGTTGGCGTATTCGTAACAAACGCGAGAGTTGCTTCAGTAGGTGGCGCAGCGGGGGTGTTTGTGTGCACGGGACTCGTCGTCGGCGCGGAAACAGTATTGAACATCATTGTAGAACTGGTCAAGATACCGCTAGCTAGCTGCCCAGGGTTACGGCGGTGCCATTCGTCGATTCTATCCTTGAGACAGGTACCAGGGATGTTACGGGGTACATAGGCGCCTGTAGGAAGGACAACCTTGCCCTCGATGTTACGCTTTCGCCTTCCCGCTAGAATATATTCTTCGACCAGGGCAGTCTCGAAAAAATGGTCCTTTAAACAGAAGTTGCATGACAACGAGGTATTTGGGGACGAGGACTGATAGCTATTGTTAGAGCGTCTACTGCCTTGCGCGAGGGCCTCGCTCACAGCTCCCGTAAGAGTCTCCGCTAGCTTAGCGAAGATAGAGGTGAGATCCTCTCTCTTGATTTCTGGGACGGCGGGGGCTGGAGTGCTGGCGGGTGTCTGCGCTGGGATAGGAAGTACTGGCGGGTACGTGGGAACAGCGGGATAGAGCGTGGGTGCAGCAGCGGGCGGGGGGTAGGCGGCGCTTCCTAGAGCGTAGAGACCAACATTAGCAGTCAGAATCCACGATGCGGCTTCGTAGACATCCTGAACGGGGTAGATAGCTTGCGCGGATAGGGTAGGGTTTTTGATTTGAAGGCGATTAAGGATGTGAGCCCACATCGGCGGCTGAAAACCTCGCATATAGGCGCGACGGATATCCGACTCCCCAATAAGGTCATTCTTGCGCAAGGAGGCTGCAACACCCTCGAATGAGCGTGTATACTCAGCGAGGTCGGCCAATGTGGCGATCCCAAGGCGCTGGCGCATACCGACCAAAAGATCTAGGTCGCTGATTGTGTAGAGATTGGCAGGGTCGGCATCAGGGTAGCGCAACATAATGGCCTTCTTGAAGTCATTGAATGACTTTGTAGCATCCCCATACTCGGGAATCGCAGTCCAGACATTGTGGAGATCCATTGTCAAATAACGAACAGTGTGGAGTTTCTTGTCGGCGTCTAGGAGCGAGGGGCGAGCCTTGAAGAGCTGCTCAAGGTCTTCAAAGAAACGCGGAAGCTCTCGCCTCTTAGCCTGAGTGGAATCGTCAAAGGTTGGGGCCGCTCGCTCGCCGCGCGCGGGCATAGGCTCTTCCTGTACATTAGCCATGGGTGCTAGAGGTGCTGTCGGGGCTAGCGGGAAGATAAGAGTTAAATCGGGGTTGGTAGACGGGGTCGATGGGGTGCGAAGCAGTGAAGTTGCAATGGAGGTGGGAACTGATGAGAGGTCTGTGGATCCTTCTGGCGGGGTGGAAGATCCCGCTGGGTTAAAAAGTGACGAAAAATCAGGGATGTCGTCTGGTATTCCTTCGTTTGGAAGAGAAAAGGAGTTGTTGTGTCGGGCTAGATGGTCGGGAACAGGTTCGAAGAAAGAGTCGTCTGAAAGGTCTTCTGGATTCTGTGAGCGGCGGGACAGTTCAGCGCGAAGGTTACGGAGCTCGGTAGGTCGAAGCGACGGGTAAGGACGGGGATCTGCGGGTGCAATGGTAATGAGTCTCCTTGGCGGAGAGTTGGTAGGGCTAGCGGCGGCTGATGGGGCGATCGAGTTGTTTGGTGAGACTGTTGAACTCGAGAGTTCGGTAAGGGATGAGTCTTCGTCGAGCTCAATTTCTAGTTCTCGACGGGTGAATATGGTGGAGAAACTAGATGGTGAGCAAGGTAGATTGAGGTGTAGTTGAACAGCGAATGGTGTCGATGGCGATGGTCAAAGAAAGTTGAATGACTGTCGGGAAGTGCTGGGGGCGTCCCGATAGCGGCAATACGGACGTAATACGCTGGCGGGAGACGGTGACGACGGAAGGAAGGCACACAATAGTAGGAACCCCTCGCGGTGGGCTCCAGAAATGATGCGCCTAGTGTCGTAGATAGAGTGAATGCGTGAATAAATCACACAAACCAAAATCCACAACAAGTGAGGGGGCAAGAAGGGTGCGAGCGCGAGTTCCAAGAGGCGTTCCCTCCAGGGTCTGTCACCTCGAGGCGAGAACGGCGGTGGAACGACGAGGACACGCACTAGCGGCGTAGATCCGCTGGCGAAGTCAACAAAACGAAGCCGCCGGCG
Organism: Pholiota adiposa; assembly: GCA_009935795.1. Classification (NCBI taxonomy): domain Eukaryota; kingdom Fungi; phylum Basidiomycota; class Agaricomycetes; order Agaricales; family Strophariaceae; genus Pholiota; species Pholiota adiposa. The sequence continues at coordinate 45,016 of QEYC01000137.1, read as the reverse complement.
GTAACGGCAGCGGGAACGCAACGAGACGAAGACGAGGACGACGACGACGAATTACTGAGACTAAACTGTGCGCTGGACGAAGGGGGAATCGATTTTCTCTGTTCTCTCCAGAATCTACGTTACAAGTTTATAATCTATGGCGCTGTTTTGCGTGCTACCGGACGGAAATATGAGGGAAAATTCGAGAAGAAAATTCGAGACTAAGGCAAGAACAAAAGAAAAGAGTCTGGAGAGGTATAGAACTAATATGCCCTTGGAGATATACACAAAATCGGGAAGGATGAGGAGCGATCTCAAATACGGTCGGTCCACTAGTACTAAAATTAGCAGTAGGCGCGCGGCGCCTAAGTCCAAGAAAGCCGAATGGCTGTGAGCGGCGCGTTCTCGAGTTTTCTGGCTGATGTGGACCGCCGGCGAATTAGTAAGACAGATTCTGTCTTGCTGATAACGGATACTTGGTCGTCAGGGGGCCGGTGATACGAAGCGGGTGATTTCGGAGGTCCAGCGGGCGCGCGTTAGAATCCAGCGGAGGTCACGTGACGAAGCCGCTGAGTGCGTAAATCGAAAAAACAGAGGGTATGGAGATGCAAAGTGCATCAACGCTTACCGTGGCAATGTCAAACACAGTAAGTCCCATAGTGAAATAATCTGAGAGAATCTGACTTATCTCAATCTAGATATATACCGCAAGCATGCTAGGCCAACTGCGATTACGACCACCACTGTTGCGTCCAAGGTTTTCCTCGAGAAAATGAATTCATTGGTCGAAATGGTAAGTAAATGAGGGTACACAAGATCGCGTTTGGTATCACCACCTGACGTTATTCTAGTGCGAAGATATATCCATCAAGACTGGTGCATGGCTCTTTATCGGTGCACAGCATCCCGCGGCTACTGGTGGAGCAATGAATTATTGTTCCCCAAGGCTTCGCCGGGATGGGGGGCCTCGAACTGAAGATTTTGCAACCTCCTTCTTGAAATTAATTCAGAAGGCAGCGGAATCGAAGCGGATTGATACTTTTGAATTGCAGCAGGTAGTTGACGAGCAGCGCGAGCAGAATGAGGAGATGCAAAAAGAGCTTGCTGCCATCCGCGCTGAGGCCGCTGAGCGTTCTCAGGAACTTGAACGTTTCCGTGAACAGTTTGGCTCCCAGGCCATGGTTCAGGATTAGTCGTATCTATGTCATATAGTAATATCTATCTCATTGTTCCAGCCAAAAATGTTGAATGATTGAACTCCTTAATGATGACTGAAGTCGAAGGCTGTTATAATTTGAAGTAGGCGCCCACTTGGACATCACGAACATATTACAAACACCCCAGAAACATCACGAACAGCAACCCAAACCTCACGAACAATATCACAAATGTCACGAACAATATCACATACATCACGAACAATATCACGAACCGCATCACGAACGTCCCAAACTCTCAGGTGGGCCAACTTTGCATGCGCCACACAATGAAATGACTGCCATGGAATTTATTGCTCTATTACCCTCCATGATTTAAACAAAAGTATCTAATCATCAATCTAAAGCATTGAAGCAATGTCTAACGTCGTACGTACCTTTGATCGAGGCCTATCTCAGGCTTGCTGAGTACCTAACGGCTTCAGCAGTGCTACTGACTTCTGCGCTGTCTACAGATATAAGTATAAGAAAATGCTATAAGATATTTACCAGAGCCAGTCACTTCGCAGGTCTTCCCTTGAGTTTAGCCCAATAGCACTTGAATATAGACCAACTAGTAGAACATAGCCCGAGGAGGGCTGTCCTACTGATCAATATGTCCAAGTGCCTCTTCCGTCGTTAACATCTCTAGCTACAAAATGCCGTCGGTTGTTCGTGTCGATTATAGAGTATTGCATTATATTCTTACTGATTGATCCATATAAGTCAAGACGTAGTGCGTCAGAAAATACTTTCGACAGTTGATTGCACTTGATACCAATACGGTACATTCCAGTAGCCTTCTCCTTTTTTAAGTACAGGATACCGTTGATATTGTGTTTCCCTTATGGTAGTTAAATCATATAAATGTCTATAAGACTCCGTTGTGTACCTGCAGAGATATAACTACTTCGGTAGTCCCCTCAGTTGAATACCGAGTTCAAATAATAGACTGAAATGCTCAATTACGACGTCCCAGAACACTATTGAGCCTGGTTAATGAGCCTGGTTAATTCGCTGCATTTGCAGTGTCCTCTTTCTGTCTATTCTTATAGGATCACTATTAAGTCGCTGCGTTTACTTGCGCACCTCGCCAAGTCCTGATTGAAACATACAGGCGGGGCTGAGACGTTGGAGCTTCAATCATTTCAATCACACTTGTAATATTTGTTCAAAAGCAGAGCGTACCAAGAAAATTTTATTCAAGGGTACCATGAAGCGCAACTACTCTGTATAACTACTGAGGTTCCTGGCCAATTGGGAAGCGATGCGAGAATTCCACAATGGCCCCCATCCTTTGAAGCGCAGTAACACCAGCAAATATAACACCCAAGGTACGCTTCAGATGGTATTGATTGTCCGTCAATGTCTGGGTAGGGTCAGCGGGGTCAACCTTGTAAAGGATATTCAGCAAAAAATCGTCCCGCGCAGGAGTAATCCCCAATAGATCGCGCAGCGTCTGAACCCAAAATGATCGAAAGCGAGGATTCGGGACCTCTGGTTGGAAAGTGCGCCCACAATTCCCAAGAGAGTATAAGTTGCCAAAGAACATCGAATTGGCGGACGCGACGGTGACCTCCTTCCATAGATAGAACATGATGAGGCTGTCCGTGGTGGGACATCCGCAGCTGAAGTACCCTTGCGCCTGCAAGTCCGTCTGCACCTTGATCGTCCCTTTGGCTTTTTCGAAAGGAATCCCAGTGAGATGTTCAGCGGTGTCGCAATCCGTCGGGTGGTGTTGGTGTTATGATTGAGACAGATGAGGTTTGTTTGGGTCGTCGTCAGAAAGGCTCTCGCAACGAATTCGGAGTGGGTGGCGGCCTCTGGCAGATATTCCTGAGAGTTACGGACCATGTTTCGTATAACAGCGCTAACGTCGTATTTTCTGTCCAGCGCGCGATATCTGAGAAGCTTGCTGATCTCTGCATTTCCTTTCTCTGAAATGGAGTCGGTAAGTTACAGCGTTAAGAGGAAATGCTTATTCAACATACCGATCCATTTAATCCTCTCGGCTTCATCCTTAAGTTGGTGGAAAATGACCACCGCTTTCTTCGGGCGGGAAACGCGACGGGCAGTGACACCGCTAGCAGCAGCGGCGGCGGCGGCGGCGGCGGGGGGGTTTTCATCCTCAGCATCCTCACCGCTATCCTCGCCAGTGTCGCTGTCCGTGCTATGCTCGTCGTCCTCGCCCGTGTTGCTGTCACTGCGGTCCTCGTCGTCCTTTCCATCCTCGCCAGCCGCCGCATCCCCCCGCCCTTCCTCAGTGGCGTGGACACTAATGTCCATGGAATCATCAGGCTGAACGCGGTCTCTCTCGTGGGCATCGCCTAATTCCTGGAGCTTATTAGCGTCTTCGGGTGTCAAAAGCCTAAGAGCCATCTCGCTCTTGTCCTCCTTCATCACCATCTTCCTCTTCTTATGGCCATCAACATGGTCACCAACGACTATGTGGAGCTCCGTCTTTCTTTTCTTCTCGGCAGCGGAGGCGACTTCAAGAACTGGGTCGAGGACGAAGGTCGGCACTGAAGAAATGCGGGCCGCAGGAGGGAGCGTAGATAGTTCTGCATTCGAGGGGCCAAGAAGAACAGCCGGAGTGAGCGTAGACAGCTCTGTGTTCGAGGGGCCGAGAAGAACAGTTGGAGCGCTGGGGGATGTGACGGGTTTGTCAAGAATTTTGCCAGGATCAGCAGTGGGCGCAGGATCGGCGATCGCCACCGCGTGAAGGCGCGGGGAATGGAGGGGTGTTAAAGGACTACCCCATCACTGGGGAGTTCAGGCGACGGGCCCTTGGAAGGAGTCACAGGTTCAGAGCTACTGACATGATCAATACAATATTTCCTATGTGCGATCGCCCAGAGACATACCTGTTTATAGCCAGGGCTGCCTGAGCTGCTTGGAGTGCTTCCGACGCTTCTTTCAATTGCTGGATTGCCTTTTTGACTTTGGCCTGCTTGCCTATGACATAAGTATAAGCGGGGATAGACTATAAATAAGCGTTAATGAAGTTTAACCTTTGCTGCGAAGTTTCTTCATCTGGTCGACGTGCAGAGCTGCGGCTTCCACGGCCGCTTGGCAGACATTGACGTCTACCATCAATGTATAAGAGGTTGTTTGTATATTTAACAAATAAAACATACCAGAATATACGATAGCGGAGTCCATGAGGGCGGGTTCAAGTTGGGGCAGAGCGTATTCAAGAAGGAGAATAATATCGTCCCCGGGACACAACGGTTTAAATAGCTGGCCCAAGGACGATCCCGGAGTGAATTGCGGAGATTTTCGCCCGAACGCACAGTTTTGCGTCCCCAGAGAACGATTGATGAACTCCACTACTGGACAGTATTTCTAATTAAGGAATAAGCGTACGCGTGGGACGAAAAGTCTATTTCGTGCCTGGAGAACAATCTGGGGCAATGAGTCTATCTCGTGCCTGGAGAACGATCCATCTAATGACGTAATTATTTGTGCAGCAGGGACGATCCATATTGCCGCGGCGCGCCTAAGGGAACAATGATGTGAATGCTCGGGTAATTTATGCGCTACATAGGGACGATTTCTCCACGACTTCTACGAAAAGGGTACTGCGCATATGTATATTCGGGTGAGTTATACGTACAGAAGCATGTCCTCCACTGCCTGCCTCTCGTTATCTTCCTGGAGTTCGGCCTGCTCATACTGTATAAGTAAATCGAGACCTTTGTTGTAGTGGCGAAGCAATACGTCCAAAAAACTAAATATGAAGAACATTTAGTATATGAATTCAAAATCAGGCCGATATCCATGGACTCACCCGCGGTAGTCATGATGTATTTCAAGAAATACCGTGGCCCATTCAAGTTTGGCCTCATCCGGAATTGACGCCCAAGACGGTATGTCTAGAGAAGTTCGGTTATAGTTTCCGAAAGACGGAGAAGGGAGGACTGGATCAGAATAGTGAGACTGAGTGCCGAGTATGGAAGAGGGACTATGGTAGTAAGTCTCAAAGTCTGATTCATTAGCGGCGGAATCAGGGAGGGGGAGGTTTTTGACAGCGTTGTCTTCTTGCGGACATGCTTCACAGCGTCAACATTGTGTTCCAATTGAGGGGCCGATGCTTCTTCTAGCGGACCTCCTGAAGTTGCCCTAGACGGTTGCGCGTCGAACTGTAGGCCAGCCGTGGGGAGATCCCTGTTCGCTCTGAAGCGTTGATAGTGAATATCTGTCACTGGTCAGAGAGCATCCAAAAGAAACTCACTGTTTCTTGCGACGTCTAGCTGCCTGCATGCGAATGCGACTACGTTCGCGTTCAAGTTCTTTATTTCTAAGGCGGCATGTATTAAATTTAAGACATTCTATTGAGAAGAGGCACTTACTTTTCATAATATCTCTTGCTTGCTTGATTTTTGGCGTTCGAGCTCATGGAAGCGAAATACTGAATGATATTCCGCAGGCACCTGTATCCGTTGATTAAGAAATAAGGCCTAAGGTAACGACGTTACATAGGCGGTGGCTGGCTATCGTGCAGTGGGAACGTCAATGGAGTGTATAAACTATACAGTACCATACTGTGCTGTGGCTGATTATCGAGCATCGGGGACAATATTTTGGATATAACTACGGGCTTGTTATGTGGTGGCTGATTATCGTGCGCTGGGAACACCAGTGGTATGTATACACTGTACAGTACCATGTTGTGGCTGATTATCGAACACCAGGAACAATAATTCGAGTACTAGTCATGACTATCCACTCCGAAGCGTTCAGATATCATGACTACCCAAAAAACTGGCCCTAGGAAATCATTCAGACCCTCGTATGAAATACATCTGGCCGAAACTGTCCATGTATCGTCCGACATGTCATTCAACATCTTCTACAGCCACTGCAGTAAACCGAGTCGAGACTGTGGCGAGCCGGGAGATTTGTTCCTCCAAATGACCACCTGGACATTTTGGTACCGATCCAACAATCTCAAATGTCCAACAAGCGAACGGGTTTATCCACCAGGGTGGTATCTTGTGCCTCCTTTGCAGCACTGCATAATCACTCATCCTCAATTCCCATCATATCAACTGGTGCCGTTGCTTAGGCCCGAGTGGTCTGAGATCCCAACAGCAACTCGGCGCACTTTCTTGGAGGTGGCTACGACATATGTGAACAAGATTGAAAATGGATTTCCATGGGGTAAATTCCTGGCTTCCTAGGACCTCAGTCATGGTATTGACGTACTTTTGCAGACAAAGATCGATATCCTTCGGAGTGACATGCCGGATGGGGAATAATTAATGTTAGCTAATAAGACGGTGCTTCTAAATATACGGATCGTCGGCTCATGCATGGTCTGTCGTTTAAGTCCAAATTTAGTAGTTGTGTACGGTGGGTTTTTACCATATTGAGCTTGAATGTGCCGTCGAATATATCGTGCCCAGAGAACAACTTTTTAACTTGAAGGTATTTCGTGCGCTGGGACGAATGTGTTCGTGCCCCTGGTACAATTATTGTTGATCATCTGATAACGATTATCGTGCACTGAGAGTACTGTCCACTCTGCCCAACATCTACTCTTCGCTTCTGACCAGCATGTCAGATTCAGACATCTCCGATGACGTCCCTATCTGGGATATTCTCTCAGACCTAGAGAGATGGGATAGGCTAGCTGGTCTGGAAGACAAGCTGGAATATTACGATGCTCGCTTTCTCTCGGAGAACGATGTGATTGTCACTCCCCAGATGGTGAAAATTCTCCGCGATATTGCGGTTGAAATTGTGAGCAGGTTTTCTCCTAAGTGATCTACCAGATGCTAATTTAACTTTCAGTGTGATCTTGGATTCACTGTGCGGGATGTGGCCGCGAGAATACAAGCGTTCAAACTGGTGGAGCACCTGTGGGACACCCAGCGTCAAATCATATGTCTCTACAGATACTGGCGGCATGAAGATTGTGATGAATCTCCGGAATCGGAGCGGCTGCGGGAAATGTGCAACAATGCCATCCGACGGGATGACTGCATTTACAAAGACGAAGGTAAGTTTCAATGGTCGCATATGTTCAAGGGTGCATTGCGCTTATTTGCCTAATCCAGAGGGTATCTGGGAGTCCCGTTTGGTCATCCGCGGTCGTTGAGCATTAGTAGAACTTATGTATCGATTGCTGTCGTTATAGTGTACATGATTTTTATCGCATGAAATGAGTGGACGTGTGTCCCGGGAGCCAATTTCTATTTGGTGCGCTCGGCACGATATCGCCCCACCGATTAAATATCATTGGATGCAATTAAGTTTGTGCGTGAAGGACGATATTATTATTGAAGTCTTTGTTCCCATCGCACAATCTTGAAGTGCACGTGTCTGTGCGCGATCTCAAATGCCCGGCAATTATTTGGAATTCTCGTTTACAATATTGTGGTTTACGAGGGACGATAATTACCGGTATCACGCGTGGGTATTAACATTCACAGCGCACGGGTGAGCGTAGCCAGGAATGAGCCGTGAGATACGTGATCTCTCCACCGCTCTCCTCTCGTCTACCGTCGACTTCTCATTCTTAATACCCATGTGGAGTTGGCCTGGTTCCTAGTCGGCATAGTTTACTGTTAAGACTACAACGGTATCTGATCATTGTTACAAGATATAATTATAATAAGTCCATCAGCTAAGCGCTTGCTAAGCGCCCATGGTGATCTCTCCAATAGGCTCAACACATGTTGGACTGGTTGCTTCCTTGGTGACTTCTGAAGCTAAATTCGACTAATAGCCTATCACTGCGAGAAATTTGGTTGAATATAAGGCATTCCACATTGCTCCCACCCAGTTCCTCCCCCCAGACTGCATTCCAACCAGCCATTAACCATGCTCGCCATTGCCAGCCTCAAGGACCTCATCAATTTCGACTCTACAATTCTGGAGCTATCAGAGGCTGCAATCGAAAGGCTGAGAGGGGAAGCGGGCTTTCCAGGAGAAGGTGTCTTCATGGTTGTGTGAGTTCTGTTCTCTTTGGTCAATGTACAGGAACTGATACCGCTCGCAAGCGCCTGGAAGCATGGGGAAGATTTGCACCTAACCGCAAGACTATATGAAAAGAATGGGAATACGTATAGGTATCAAGGCGTTTCCCACTTTGGATCAGACAACAACGACGACACTTTTGCAAGAGCGCAGCCAAATGATATGAGGTTCGCTCTGGAGCGCTATGCGAAGGGAGCAAACATTTTGAGGTGCGTCTTTTGTATGATCTTTAATAATAATAGAAATTTCTAAGACTAGGCTACAGGGGAGGTTTTTAGTAGACGAATAGTCCATTGATTGTTTCGACAGCAATCCAGTTTTGTTCACGAATCTGGTGTGAATTGCCTGGTATGATCCACACATCGGAATGTCGTGCGCCGCGGACGATATCCAGCACGCGGCCGATTTCGTGCGCCGGGGACGGTGCTCGAGTTCGTGCGCTGCGCACGATATCCAGCACGCGTCCGATTTCGTGCACCGGGGACGATGCTCGAGTTCGTGCGCGGCGCACGATATCTACCATGCGTCACCTTTCGTGCGCAGGGCACGATATTCGCCTTCGTGCGCCGGGAACGATATCCAGCTCGCACCAACGCTCCGTGCGTGGTGCACGAATATCATGCACGCGTGGAACCACGCGCGCTGCACTGTGCCGCACATCATCTGGAACACAGAACACTTAGGAGGGCGATTCATTTATTCGTTGAGTGATTAGAGAAGCGAGAAAGACTCAATACGCGCTTATCGCAGCGTGTGCGCTCCCAATCTCCAGTGCAGGACGCTGCCACTGCCGCCTCAACGATGATGTTTGCGCGATTGTGAATCGTCCGAAAGCATATTTTGACCTCACAGACAGTGACCATGACACGGGTGATAACCGAAGCGTCGTCTGCATGCTCAAGGGCTATATATCAATTGCAATTCATTGGGTAGCTACATATTCTACGTATCGTACATGGGGAACGGAGTGTATGGTTTTGTGCTAGGACCGGCGTGAGGGACGAGCCATGTACGGTGTGACATCCGCGCAGGGCACTGGTGCGCTTGGCGGGAATGGCAGCCGGTCGTTATTCGGTTGGGGGCGAATAATCCATCAATTTTTCTCGCTGTACCTTCGATTGCATCCTTGTGAGCCATGATATGTTGCTTGACGGTTGGGCTAAAGTGATCTGGCTGTTTCCCATTCGCCAGCTGACCAACTAATACTCCTTTCTAAATACAATAATTTAGTTATTGTCGTCATCGTCTCTTTCATCGAGTGCAGACTTACGCGCAGATTGTGTTTGGCCCTTAACATCTTCATATTCGGTTTGTCATTAATGATGCCCGTTATCGCCTCCTTACATTTTGGATGTATGGGAGCTCTAAGAGCAAGGTAGAAGCGTGATAAATCAACAAGGAACAAACGTTTGAAAAAAAAAACGTTGACTTACTGGCCGCGATGAGTATTCAGATACTTTGTCACGGTCTGTACTTCGAGGATATGGTCTAATAATACACAGAAGCTTGTCAGTAGGTGCGCAAAAAATGACTCGCTTTGCTTACCTGCATGATGAAACCTCCACTTCTTAGCTTTTCTTGTGCTCTTCGGTTCATTAGTTAAGGCCGTTTGTCGGTACTTGTACGAAGGATGTTTTAACTCAAAAGTCCTGATATTGTTCGGTTCATGCTTGCTTTTCTTGCGGCGCTTTTGAGGTCGGGGAGATGGCGGAGGATATACCGCCTTCTTGACTCTGGTGCTACGGCGAGGTCCAGGTGCAGGGCTAGGGCTCCTAGAGCTAGAACCAGATCTCTTTCGCTTCGTATTTCGAGCAACAATGTCCACAATTTCTCTTCTTGAAAGATTGGAGGCATTTCGACTGTGAAGCTCAATGGACGAAGGTGTGGGATAGGCGATGGATTGGATAGTAAGTAAGATGGGAATGAGAATGAGCCATGTACACGACCAGCGCATATTGGGAAAGTGAGGAGACCAGCTCTAAGGGTCTTTCACAACGGGACGATGTTATTATATGTCTCAGCCTCAGGCACTTATGATAATCAGAAATAACATTTGAATGGGGTACATCCTTTCTTGTTCGAATGGTGTGCAGTTTGTGTGTTGGCGTAAGTAATCCAGCGAGACGATAGCATCAAAACCGCCATTCGCGGTGAGATTCGAAGTAGTTGAGTGAATGCTCCGGCGCAAATGCTCAAAAATAGAGGCTATGATTAGCGCCTGGTACACCGTTCGAGTGAGCCAAGGTCGTGTTTTACACACTCCGGGATCAACGTTGCGCCGACTATTGATTCTGAGTTGCCACTACGCCACAGTGGACCAAACTAATTAACTTCTTTTGGAACAGTGTGCGAAGCACTGCACCTAAAATATACGCATAGAACGGCCTCACCGAACATTGCTTGATATCTCTTGAATTCAAAGATAACGAACATAACCACATCTGTGACAGATAATCGTTAACCCATGATTCACGTTTGACAGCTAGAAATAGACCTGTCCACAACACGGAATGGCATGAAGGTTGATAGGGTTCAATGTACGAATGGACATCTGGTTCGTCTCATCTCATGGTGAACCTCCATAAGTAACAAGCACTGAATCCGTCACCGGTTACGACGCCGCCGCTGCTGTAAGTTCGTCTTTTGTCTTTACCGTACGCCTTGCTTGGCCCTTTCGTCTTTCCTGAGTTCGCGGCCTGTCTTCAATCCCACTCGAGATTTAGAGCTTGGAGCTTCCTTTGAAGCACCTCCAAGTCCATACAATCAGCGTAACCCAAACGCGCGACGCAACACGTGGAAACGTGCACTAACCTGCACACGCGCCGTCGGGGCCTACGTCCTATTCACGAAGCAAGCACCAAGCCGACGAAACATCCCCCCAAACCCCCCTCCCTTGGATTCCACTCCGTGCGCGAGGTAGATGGCCCAGGCTCATTTTCTACCTCTAGTTCCTCATTAGACTCGTCACCAATTTCAATTGACCCATCATCGATATCGTCAACGTCAATCAATTCAACACCAGAAATGACAACGTCAACACCCTCAAACCCAAGCATAAACAAGCCGCGCCTCCCCACCCCCGCGCTCATCGGTGTAGTCCTTGGCGCGCTCTCCCAGGAAGGAAAGGATGAATGGGAGTTCTGATTCCTGTTTCTTATTCATTGTGTTTTATCCGCCCTGCTTCCCTCCTTGCCCTGCCTCCCTCTGCCTCCTCTCTCCAGATAGGTGAGGATAGGTGGGGATGATGCTAGCGGGAATGAGTTCATGGAAACGACTACCAGGTTACGTCCATTCATTTGATTATCAATTACTGTAGAAGCTTTCAACAAAAGTATATCTCGATTCCTCACATTGGATCGTCAGCTGTTTTATAAAGAGCTATGTTCTTAACTTCAAGTATTTAAGGGGAATGGATCATCCGCATTAGCAGAAATCTCCAACCCAACGCCATCACTCTGCCTCACTCCAGTGACCCTTCCTGAAGAATCCCGCTGGACTCTTGCTGACAGGTATGGGAGGTTACCCCCGCTAATGCTCGTCACACTCTCTAAGCCTGTACATACATGCGCCAATGCTGCAGCGCTCGAAAGAAACTCAGCCAAAAGTTCTTCGTGATCTTCCTTTGCCGGTGAGCTACTGTACATTGGATTGACCGAAAATCCATAATAGTAGAACCGTTTCATGCGTTTGAGTTTAGCCAGAGTCGGGGCGAGTGTTTCCTATATCAGAGATGAGTAATTCGTAACTTTTAAAGCGTATATTAATGAATTGTCCACGTACCAAGTCCTCCGAGCCCAACGATGCCCCGTGCAAGGCCAGCTCCTCGAGATTAGGTGCGCCTCTGACGATGGAATGCAGATAATCCTGCGTAAAATCACGGGGAACCTTTTTCCACGTCTTCTCAGTATGGAACTGACCGTCCTTGGACTCATACCATAGGACCCCTTCCATTTTGCGATCCGGCCATTCTGCGATAGTCTTCTCGATTTCGAGAGACTTCAGGTTGGGGAGTCCATCGGGTAGTACGGCGCGTAGAAGGTACGGGACTTGACGGTTGTGGCTTTCTGTGAATGCTAAGCTGACAAGATGGGGAAGGACGGGAGTCAGCAGGCGAATGTCGCTAAATTTTGCCTATATAGATGACTTAGAATTGTTCGTACTCGTTATCAGATTTTACTGACCTTCAAGTGCTTCAGATTCGGCAAAAATTCAACGTCGACATCACTGGTAAACCAATCGCGCATGCAATTTATAATCGATAAGCTCTCAAGCTGTGGATGCCGCCTGAAGAACTCCGTAGACTTGGATGTATTGTGCGAAGAGAAGGTAAAGAGACGAAGCCATTTGAGATTGGGGAAATCAATGTCGAGCATCGGGCCTACGTCCCGACCATCGGATTTCAAGCTCAGGACCTGCAGTGACGTGGCGAATTGGGGAAGGGCCTTCAAGACCGCTATATTATCCTCTAAAAAAAGACCTGGCCCACCCCATTCAAGGCGTAGGGCTGAAAGGCCCTATACACATCATTGACATATAGTTCTTCGACTGGAAGACAAATACTCACTGATATACTAAGTATTTCTTGGACTACGGGCCCCGATAACCACGGATCATCGAAGCCATGGCCCAAATTTCGCAGAGATAGACTCTGAAGGCGGGGACACTCTACACGGAGAGTCCGCCAAAAGTCGATGTATAAACGACCATGCCCCAAAATTGGCTGGTAGTTGTCATCGACATCGCATACCCACCCATCCAGGAGGTAAATTCCCAATGCAACTAGACGAGGAAGCAGTTTCTTGTTGACGAGCCTCTGGAGTCCCTCGACGGCGTCGAATGGTTTCTTGCCTTCACGCGTCTCGACAGAGAGTCCGGCCATGATGTGTATCTCGGTTACGGCAATTGCGAGCTGTGGCTCCTCCAGTATCTTTTGAATGACTGAGATCGCATCATCTTCATTCCCAATCACAAGACGCGAGTACAGTAGAGGGCGAACAATAGCGTGGAAGTGGTGATTTCCAAGAGCGAGAGAGAGGAGTGTACGAGGAGCTAAACGCAGGGGAATGAACGATGCGATGAGAGGGAAGAGCTCAAGTGGGATCGATAACAAGGACATCAGTGGTGCTGATTGCGCCTTCGAAGGCATGCAGATCCAAAGCAGAAAGTGACCTTGTTCAAATTGAAACGCACAGACCGACGAGCACTTCCCGTTTACCACGCCTTGAACTTGCTCTAGGGCTGGCTGATTATCAGAACAGCGATGTGTTCGGGGCGGTCCTGGCCCGGCGACGGCGTTTTGATGACATTTTATGAGTTTCAAAAGATAAGAGAGTAAAGCTAATGTTAATAAGGCAGTGATTAAATAGTCATTAGGTAGTCAAATGTTTAGACGACCTCAGCACGTTTGGGGCGCACGGCGGAGAATGCCATGGGAATAAAACGACATTTGGTCACTCAGAGTCATAATAATATAGCGCGGTGTCGACCCAAAGTAGCGCGGAAAGCCGGAAAATGAACGGAACATTGACACTTTCTGACTTGGCCCTCTGAGAATCTGATGGAAACATGAAAATTTTTATTTTGTATACAAAATGAATGCCATATGACCGAACATTGCCTGCAGCTAGAAATAGACCTATCCACAACACGGAATGCCATGAAGGTTGATAGGGTTCAATGTACGAATGGACATCTGATTCGTCTCATCTCACAGTGACCCTCCATCAGTAACAATCACAAAGCTGAGCCCATCACCACTCGTGGCATATCCGGGGACCCTACTCCATGCATTCAGATTCTCCGAAAGCTCCACCTGATGGTTTTCGCGCGTCGAGAAGAGAGCCTAGGTGCAAAAGCACACAAAGCAAAGAAGGTAGAACAGCTAGAGCTAGAGTACGCACATAGAGTAGAACCCAACATCGCACCACTTGCACGTCAAATGCAAAACGAATGGCAGATGCACTCGAAGACAGGGTGTGCTAGAGGACGAAAACGATAACAATAATCATCCACACCCCCCATCCCACAGCCCACAGCCCATCCCCTGCCCATGAAACATCAATTTCGTTACCATCCCGTCGCTCAGACCCAGTGAAAAACGCGTCTGCTCAAAACAGCTGAGATGTGCTGAGATCAGTTGAGAATATTTGAGCTGCTGAAATATGCTGAGGTCGGTTGACTCGGAGCAGCGATAGGGCGTGAGAGAGCCATCACTGGGTGAGGTGTTCGAACTATTTCCACGAAATGCAAAGTCCAACCCTCACTCTCGTTCCACCATCATATACATAACCGACAGTGCAGCTATGCAGCCTGTGGTTCTGCACAGACCTTCGCCCAAATGATAGCTGACTCTACTTGTAAGGTATACAAACTCTTGCTTATTCTGTCTGCATCCGCTGCTTCAGAACCCTGTAGGCTTCAGACTCCCGCCACGTCGTTGCATCACCAGCCCACAGATGTAAGCAATCGTTTGGTCTTTATGTTTATGGAAGGTGATTAATCTCTAGCTTCAGTAGCAGCTCTATATAGGCGGTGTCGCTGCGCGGTACGTCACCAACATGGTTGCTTCTTACCCAGCTAATCAGATCCTTCCTCCTTTTGTGTTTGCATGCTGATTCCACTCGTTCTCTCTACACTCATGTCTCGGTGCCTGCTATGGATACATGACAATTCGGGACTCGGGAGGATTGGAGAAATTGCTTTCACCAGTAGTAAGTTCAATTCTTTATAATTCCAAGGACACTACAACAGGAAGCAGTGTGATATTTCTGTTTTTCAGCTGCCTCTGAGTGTACCTGCGACGTGCGTGAAGTGTACGGTTTAAACCACCACCGTGTTTGCTATTCTTATTCCACTTTTCTTTGTACGTGCGCGCGCAACAGAATGATAAAACAAGAACTTATTTTAAACAGGTCATTCTAGAAGACTAACCCACTTCTCTGGTCCGTGTATCTGTTCTTCCGCCGCCAAAACTCACAAGGGATGGGGCGCGCATCATCCGCATGCACTGTATGCGAACATTTGTTAGATGTCATCCGCCCTTGCGCGACAGCCTAAAGGGAAGTAGTAGTACTTCTACCTATGTAGTACATCTTACACCTGTTTCAAGTTTGCTGTATATATCATTGAATATAACATGTTGTGTTGCACTATCCTATGCGGTCAAATCAGCTGTATTCAATAACTTGGCTTTGGATGATATGTTGAGATATGGTGCTGTCGGTTGACTGTTGGTGGGACTGACATGAGTCCGATTTCAACATATACCAGCATAACCCAGCAGATTTGAGCATATAATATTCTCACTTTTCGGACGAGGTATGTTCAGATCTGCTGCTTTGATGGGAATGGTTTCACAACCAATTTCACCACATCTGGTCTGATCTCCGCATACCGACTTTTCACTGGGGCTCAGAACCCGCACAAATGCGGCCAAAGCGTGCTGGTATGGAGGAACGTATGGGCGGAGGATGCGGGATGCGGATGCGGATGGGGCGCGCGAAGCACACAGAGGTAATTATAAACAAGGAAGAGGCTAGAGGTAAGCACGCATTGTAACATAACGTAGAACCCATAACGTAGAACCGAACATGGCACAGCTCAAAATCCCGACCCGCACACTCGTGTTGCAAGAATGTTTTTTTGTCAGCCATCACTCCCTCAGTCCACGCGCAACTCGCACGTTGATTCTAGAATTGACGGCAGATGCATTCCAAAATGAGATGTGCGGGAGAGAATATGCGGGAACGGATCCATGCGCATGCGGCGCATTTCGTACTCTACATCGTAAAGCAGATGGCGCGAGAGAGATGGAGAACGGAGAACAGAGAATACGGAATGCGAAATGCGAAACGCGAACCACGAAATAATGAATTGGGAACAAGTCTCTTCGCATCGTCCAATGGCCAGCATCCACAGCTCATTATGCCTACAATCACAACCCCACCCAGCGTGGACTGCCAGATTTGAATAATGATGTCTGAGCAGGATGGGATGGAGAAGCGGATGGGCTGTGGGCCAGGGATAGCTTGAGGGCAGGAGATGGGTTGGATTAAACGGTGAGAGAGGTGGGCAGGTGGTGGAAAAGGATGAGGATATGCCTCGAAGCCTGAAGGCCTCGAGCTGCTTGTAGGACTCGAATCCTCGAGTCCTAAATCCAGAGTACGCAGAACAAGTAGAATAAGTAGAACAAGCAACACAAGCAGAGAAAATAAGAAGGCAGAACACATACAAGGATCTTGAGTCGCACTGCCGCGCCTCTGTCTCACCCGCACTTCCAAGTGTTATATTCCTCACCCCAGCACCTATACTGTACATCGGGCTTGAATCAGTAAACTAGCCGCGTCAGGCAGAAGGGGTAGTGTATGGCTGTGAGTGCGGGTGGTGTGTGCATGCGTGCATATAGGCGTGTGTGGAGAGTCGAGACTCGAGATGAGGCGGCCAAGAGGCGTACAAGAGGTGTCACCAGCGTCCAGAGACGACGTGCATTGTGAGGCGACTATCAGATGAGAGATGTAGTCAGATACGCCTCCGAGTCGAAGCTTTGAAGAGGAAGAGAGAGGTCGAGACGAAAGACCACCATGGAAGTTGGGAGTCGAGAAGCAATCGGGAAGCAAGCAAGGACTTCAGCTGCGCACCGCAGCCGCGCGAGGCGCTGAGTCAGCAAGTGGGAGATGCCGAGCGGCGAGCACTCGACGGCAACGGCGACGGCAGGGACGCCGGGGCGCGTTCGTTAGTCTGTTCATGTCTTGTTTTGTCCAGCGCCGCAGCCTGTCTTGGCTCCCACTCGAAACTTGGAGCTTGAAGCAAGCTTGAAATTGAGGTTCTCTCCAAATCCACCCAACACAACTCGACGCAAACTCGACGCGCAATACGACACGTGTAAACGCGCATCTTATGCACCATCTACGCGCCGTCTAGCTACGAGTTGTCTACATACGCGCCCCATTCACAAAGCAAGCAAGCAGGCAAGTCGACCAAGTAGCCCCTAAACAACTCCTCGATGTCTCTTAGATTCCTCTCTGAGCGCGAGGCGGATGGGCCTAGCTCGTCTTCTTCCATCCCTCCTTCAAGTTCCTCAATTGACTCATCATCAACGTCAACCTCAGTAGACTCTATACCAGGAATGTCAACATCAACGATGCCTTCATCCCCGAGCTCAAACAAAACGCACCTCTCCACCCCCGTGCTCATTGGTGTCGTCCTCGGCGCGCTCTCCCTAATCCTCTTCGGCGTTCTGGGCGTTCTTTTGGTGAGGAAGTGGTGGGGAGTTGTAAGTTCTGTTTCTTATTCGTTGTGTTTTATCACCCTGCTTCCCTCCTGGCCCTCCCATCCCACTTTCCTAACCCTTTCCGCCCACTTTCCCCTCCATTCTCTTCGCCTCCCTGCGCTCCGCCTCGCCTCGTCTCCCCCTGCCCTTGTTCACTTCCTTTCCCTTGTTCCCGTGTTTCCTAGAACTTAAACTGACGACCCCATTCACACCCAGTATGGTCCCATCACCTCACTCCCAAATCGCGCGTCACCCCGTTTCTCCCGAACAAGCCCTACAGGCCGCTGCACACGCATGGGTACGGGGCGGAGCTGCAGGCGGATTATTCGTCTTATTTTCCTGCTTCTGCTCCTGCTTGTCAGTCCTCCCTGACTCAAACGTACTCGCCTTCGTCTTCGCTTTCGAAGGGCCATTCACCCTTGCCTTCGCTCTCTAAATCGCAGTTGCTCGAGCTCGAGGTCTCGAAAACGCATTCGCCCTCCCTTTCGACTACCTCCCTAAGCACTTCTTCACAGCTCAAGCCCTCCCACGTACCCAATCCCTCCCAGTCCAGCCTCACCAGCCTCACTCCTCTCCATTTTACCCTGCCCTCCTCGTCCACGGCGTCACCTTTCTCCTTCTCCTTCCTGACCGTACCCACGCGTCCCTCAACTTCGTCTTCGCGTCCCTCACCCTCCTCGTCATCGTCCACAACAACGCCAAGTTCAGGGACGCTGAGTGCTGGGAAGAATGCGGCTAATACACACTCCGGAGACGTATCGGCGTCCTCCTTGTCCTCTTTCCCTTCCTCCACGGTGTCGACACCGCAAACCGATCGGGACCGCGCTCAAGACCAGGAGCACTCTGCACGAACTGCACGAACAAGGCGTGAGGCCGGCCGTCAACGGGGCCGGCGGGCGCAGCTCGGAGATGTAACGGGAGAAGGGGAGGGAGGGGACTACGACCCGCCGCCTGGGTACGTGCTCTGAATCCTGGGCTCTTCGCTGTGATTTCCAGATTTCGGTTGAAAGAACGCTCATGTCGTCCGGCGCCAATGTGGTGGGATCTCAACTCGACGTAGATCATGATACTGCGTCACGGTGTCTGCACGCCCTTGTACTAACAAATTCTTTGACCTGTACGCTGCATTAACGAATATATCTTTCACTCAATTTCTACGCTGTTCCTAATGTTCGCCTCTCCTCAGGCGCGCTCTCTAGTACCCTCAACATTTCGCGCTCGCTCCCCCTTCTACCTACATTCTCGCTTCTCGCTTCTCGCTCGACTCCTCTCTCCCCGCCTCCCGTACCCCGCACTGTAGGTCTCCTCCTCCTCTTGCTCGCCTCTAACTCCTCGCAAAGCAGAAACAACTCCCTCCCCACGAAGCCCACATACAGCCTCTCGCAAAAGCCCCACCCACATCTTCGAAAGAAAGGCGCCGCTCCATACGCGTTATATGCCTGGGGCCTGGAAACTTCAATACCTAGGTGTGATCATGAAACGGTAAACTGAGCGCGAATGGTTTACGGGTGGCGGGTGGCGGGTGGCGGGCGGCGCCCGAGGGCAGCAAATCCCAGGTACTCCGGATCCAAGATTCCACTCCATCACCTTTACCCAGTGGTTTGCGCGCGTCTCTCGCTCAACGCGTCAACGCGCTACTGCTACGACTTAGGTACACGCTGCCGTCTTGACCCTGCGTCTATTGGCAGTGCATCCAGAGCTCTCAACGCCCTTCCTCGGGTCCGCTTACTCGGCTAAATCTAGTCTCAAGCGCGACGGCGGGGCAACCTATGTAGATTATATATAACCGATAGCAGTTTTTCTGATATTTGATTAATTGGCTCCTCTCCAACGTGGTCATTTCGAACTGAATGTAGTACAGTACGTACTTCAGAAGCTGTAAATTTGAATGCCGTCTGATGAATGCTGATCATGATTTGTCCCTTTGGTCGCAGCAACCAGCTCGTATCAATCACTTGTTCTATATCATTGGATGTTGATGTTGATAATATTCTGTTTTGACTGGAGCGGCGTTTCTGGCGGGTCACGACAAACGTAGACCCAATCACTTCGATAGACCAGAAATCTGACGGACTGTCGACGAGGAGTGACATTTCTACTAGTATCATGGTAGCTCTCGAGTTGTCCCGTCTCCAAACCCTGATGATATCTTTCTACTCTGAAGATGTCTGCTGGCGGGATCGAGGAGAAGGAGCAAATCTGGAATTCGGTATATAAATGGTAGTACTCATTGGCTCACTTGTTATGCATACATCATCCATCTTCGTACGCGTTGATTCATGTCTGTTTTGTTCGTAACACGCCGACGGGCATACAAATATGGAGTCGCGCTCGAGAAGGAAGTGCGGTAGCTCGCTCCCCAGGCTGGCTCTTTACATAGTTCAACGCCGCATCCCAATGTTTCTTCTATATTAGTTCTACTAAACCGTAAGTACTCCGTTCAAACCACTTGTTATGTCCCTCGCTATCTTGGACGACAGGGATTCGTCGATCGCGTACGCACGTGAATGGGTGCAAGGTGGAGATCTGGATGCGGAGTACCAGGGGACTACTATGTCGGTTAGCCCACCAGCCGACATATCTGCGACCATTACCTACGTCGGTGAGTAATTCTCTGCCTTCGACATGTCTTGGTATTTCCTTTGTTGATCATTTTTGCTAGACACAGAAATTACGGGTTTTGGCACTTCTTCATCAGTTTCTGTCACGGACGTCATACCTGTTCCTACTCAAGCTGTTGGAGGAAGCGCTACAAATGCTGGAACATTGACTGCACCGTCGATGACAAACGATACAAGTTCTACAATGTCGGCTTCTACGCTGACAGGTATCAGTACCAATATGACAACTGCTCCAAATGCTGGAACCTTGACTACGCCGACGACGACAGTCAACGAAACAAGTAGTTCTACAATGTCAGATCCCACGATGACCAGTATCAGTACTGATATGACGGCAGCACAACCTGAATCATCTCTCAGTATAGCCACAGGGATTCCTAGCATTACCTCCTCAAACAACTCAGCTGGCCAAAATCGAACGAAAATTCCATCCGTTCCCATAGTTGGCGGTGTTCTGGGTGGTCTTGGTCTTGTTTTTATACTGTGTTGTATGGGCGCATGCCTGAGATGCAGATCCAAAGTAAATAAGAGAGAACAACCATCTGTTGGTGAGTAATATCTTTTTCATTCGTAGGTGTTGCTCAAATGCATGTCGCAACGACCTTTCTTAGATACGCAGCAAAATATTTTGGAGATATCACCATTCAATTTGGAAGCCTCAGACGCGTATGCAGTTACAGATAGTAGTACGAGCCTTGGATACATCTCAGAGACTAAAGGAGGGATATTTCGGGAAAGGAGAGTGGGCGGATACGTATCTAGAACGAATGAGTATGAAGTAGAGGAGAGCTTGAGGAGCCGTGGTGACAATGGAACTTCCGCACTGGAAGCCCAGGCAAGACGATCGGCTTCCCCTCCGCCAATGTATTGCTCGTAGGCTTGGAATAGGCGACATATGCTAGTTTTCTTTATGCAAAGGGAATACTGTATAGAGATTCAACCAAGGACCCCTCCATCTCCCCCTCCAACATATCATTTGGGAGTTGCGGGCCAAGAACGCGAAGGCGCAAAAGTAGGCCCCCAACGGATCAATATTCAATATTCAATATTCAGGCCACATTCACTCAATCCGTCCCAATCATCTCTCACCGGCGCCAGCCTCACCCCGCTCCGTCCGCCTCCCATGGGGTACGTGCTCTGAATCCTGCGCTCTTCTGCGACTGACAGGACCTCTCCTTCCCTTAGACATTTTCTACGCTACTCCCAAGCCCAAGTTGGAGGTTGCAGGCTGGTTTTTGGAGACGCCTCTGAATTCGTGAAGAGTGTACATCCGCACCTGTGGAGTCAATATTTGCGACCTGTTGCGAGAGGCGCGCCGAACCTGGAGGAAGTGGGACTGCATGCGCGTTGATATACGGACGGACCGACCGGCGTTGGTACTTTTGGATACGTTTCTGATGTGCGTCCGGCGTCAGGAAACAATAGGGAAATCGTTGGATCAGTTCAAGCGACTCAAACTTTTTTAACGAGCATTTGGGAATTCGGCAGACGGCAAAGCGGTATTTCTTGCCCATAGTAAAGCAGTGGCCCAAATGTGGACACATCTCGAATCTGTAACTAACTTTGGGATATCTATCCCATAGCACATTTTTTATTGAAAGAAACTCTTCTGGGGAAGCAGTAAGTTGAAGCAGGTGGAATATGTAACAGCATTGGGATGCGGGTTCCTGTGCGCAGGAGGACGATCCGTTTCCTCGTACTTCCTAATGTAGATCCCAAAGCAATACGTATTTTCATACAATGATAAATTCGAAGCGCTTGATGCGTCCGCACAATGGGGTTCGTGGCTTTGCTTTCATCGACCCTTCGTCAATGGGCCACTGACAAAACAATCTACGACAAACAATGTTCAGGTTCTTAAATCCTACCACTGCGCCTTCGACCGCTGTCTTCTTTCGCATCATTCCTTCCTTCTCTTTCTGGTTATTGTCAACCTATCCTACACTCTAGTGCGCTCGCGATCATACCAGCGACTGCCACATGTCGAGTGGCCGAATTCTCAAATCACTCTCTTTGTACATCCGACGTATAACCTTGAAAAATTACTTCTTTGATTCGACATTCCAGCGTTTACAGAGTACAGAAGAAATACAACAGAACTATTACCGAAAAAATTGACAGGAGCATTCAAAACTTGCGCACATGGGAATCCTTCGACGTCTTGACATGGTCTGCAAGCCCAGATGCTAGAATCGGTTTGCGCGCCCTGCAGCCTGCCCAAACGCAGTTTACGGGGACCTTCGACGTCCTCCTGCGATCCAGCTCGCCATCCACCCTGAAGCTTTGGGTGACGAGCCCATGCACTTTGCGGAGATGGTCCAGGAATTGACAGCTCGTGACGTGCGGTCCAAAGATGTGGGCGCAGTATTCTTTACCCCAGCGACAGCGAAAACTTCCCGGGGGTGGAGGCGGCGGATGGGGAGGGTTCTCTGAAACTTGAGTGCTTTGGTGAGTGTCGACGTCCATTGGAACGTGACTTTCGAGCTGAACATCGTAATTTAAGTGTGTTGGGGCCGGAAAATCAACGGTATGGGACGCGATCGAGGGGATAGCTGCTGCCAAAGAGCTAGATTCGGTGTCAAGACAAGCACTTCGACCCTGGACAAAGACTATGAACGTACCTGTTCGACGAGCCGCCAGAGGAAGCCACCGAAAAGCTGGAGAGCGCAGGCCAGTGTGAGGGTATGTTCGGAGTAGTGGACATTACTGGTGCGAAGAAAGCCTGGTTTGTGATTGTCCGTAATGCGGTTGCTGACGAACTTGGTCTGGGATTAAGACGGGAACGACAACGACAAAAATTATGCCACGTACATATTTGGAGGGCGAATGGAGGAGATTGGATTGGGTGCGAGGGCATCGTGGGCACTGGCGCATCTTGATTCGAGGGTGGAGGCGGCGCAGACAAGAGCATGCTAGGTCTGGACTTAAGATGAGTGCTTCATTGATATGACTTACAAACACACCTATTCGCAGAACCAGTGGGAGACGTTGAAGAGCTAGCACATGTCTGTATAGAAGCTCTCCATTGCTTGATAGAGGTGAAATGCTCGAAGCCACAGTCTGACTTCGCAGGGTCGATGACATCGCTGTCGTGACGGTATCATCCCTCGTCAGAGATATTAGTGAAAAGGCAATGCCCAGTATGACCGAACTCACTCACTCATCAACTCTGAAGGCCTTGAAGAATTCATCCGTAAAGATATCTTCGAGTTCGGGAAGTACAACCCTGCACACATTAGATATCAGGCGAGCAAAAAAAGAAAAACGACTCACGTATTGGTGCGAAAATACATGAGAAATCAAGAATATGAATATAAGAAATAGACAGAGAACGAAATAGAGTGCAATAGTGTAGATGCTGAATGTTGGATACGAATGCAAGCGTAGCGAAAATCAACATACAGCCTGGTCGTAAACAAAACATAACAACACAGCAGAAAGTGGCCCGAAAAATCTTTCTTTTGCACTCCGCATACCGTATCTGCCTCTGCGTCTTGGCTCTCCTTATCCCCTCACAGCAGCGATAGATTGGGTTTTTGATTATGAACATGATTATCAAAGGTGAAAGAGAGCCTTCCCATGATGACCCGCTGCCTCAGAAAACCGTGAACGGTACAGTCGATTCCTAAGCTTGTCGGCGTGTTCAACTGGTTCACGTTATCCCCAAAGCACATCCAGACAGATATGGCCCATTACCGACAAGAAAATAATCCGTACATTGAAAGTTAGCCTCATCGTAGAGGACCCATCTCAAAAGAGCCACTCGTCCAGCACCATAGAGATCCCAGAATCCACTGTCCGCAAACGACGTCTGGACGATTCCAAGTTCACAAATTTTAGAACGTCAGAAAGGATACTCCTTTTTGCTACGACCCGATTGTGACCCACAGATCACGCGTGAAGAATATTGGAAATATGACAGGGAAACCTGCGACAAATCAAGTCCTTTCATCAAATATCGATCGAATTTTGCTGAAAACGCCCAGAGCACCGTCGAGTTTTGCGCAGACAAAGATATACGAGCAATAAGAAATCTGTAGGCTGAGGACCGCGAAACAAACATACCCAAAATTCGATTGAGGTACGTCCCGAAATTCGAGAGTCGACATCAATCCTTGACGCCCATGTGTACAGTTAAGGCTAAAGTCAAGCGGCGAATAGCGAGTTCACGAATCCTCCACCCGCCAGACGGTCGTAAAAGCCAGTTGCACAAAGAGAGCACTTATCGCCAGGCCAGGAAGCAAAAGGACAGCCGAAATCTTTGTCTTCGTACCGTTCCTGGGCAGGTTTACAGCCGCATGCGGATGCTGAGGACCATTGCAACTGCGCTTCACGTAGCTCCGGGTCCACCCGTCCGTCTGCTGCGCTGCTTGATGGTCGATGACTATTGTACATGTACAGCCCTAGCTGCTCCGCAACAACATACGTACCGCACACGGTCGATGAACGTTCTTGAACGAGTCGTAAAACGCGCGGACAAGGACTAATGATTTTCAGCAAGGAGTCTTCCCAAGAAATATGTTGCACACCTGTCCCAAACTCCTCTCGAAGCAACATCCTCCCTCAAGTCACGGATTCCCGGAGACGTGTCGCATCGAATTCTTGATGTATGACTGAATGACAATCAACTGCTGGCAATTGTCAATGAGAGTTCAGATCAGGTTCAGATACACAAGGGAGAGGGTGCGTTTCACTGCCAATTCTTCGGCTCGTTAGGATCAGATACCGTTGCCAAATATAATCGGCTCCGGTGTCTGCATTCCCGAAAACTGTAACGCTGCTTGAATTTATTTGGATTTTTATACGGTGCAACTCCTCTTATTACTCGCACCAAAGGCTGCCCTCCCTTTTCCCTCTCAATCATTTGAACTTCGTGCATTTCACTAGAGACTTCAAATTGCCCACACCGCAGGACGACCGTAGATATCAATAGTAGGCCCAACTACTATTTATATCTGTTCGGAGACTCGTACGCTTGTATAGACCCGAGACGTCGTTCACCCCATCGTGTCGCGTAACGCAAACAAGGTTCTCATCGAAGGACGAGAATGTAAATTATGAGTCTGCCATTCAAATGAGAATAAATTACAGCTAGAAAGCGCATTTTCTGTTTATTTAAATTCAATTCCAATTTCATGTAAGAATAATTTTAGCTGAACGTCATTAATGGTATGCGTGAAAAGAAAACGTATCCTTGGATATAAATCGGACAGTCAAAGTCTATGATATATTGTGATCCGAGTAATACCTGTTGTCCTATTACAGTCTGTATTTGAAACTTAGCATAGGGCCTAGAATGTTGAATTCTGATTTATGTAGAGTGTTATCGCCATATTCCGGTCTAATTTAGAGCGCAAAGTCCATGCTTGCTGTCCGCTGTTGGTGATGGAAACTTGGGCGCTACATGTGTCATGCATTCATAGGTATATATCTCACAAAACCAGTTTCTATCGTTTCCAATATGGTCAACCCTCAAGGCCTCACACTCCTTTGAATATTGCTCGATATTTCGCATTCCTTATAAATTCCAACATCCTCCTCGAGGATGCCCGTAATTGTTCTTGACGACAGGGATCCAGCGATAGTCTATTCCGGCGGCACCTGGTCACAGGAAGGAAATCAATCGACGAACTATCTTGGAACCATTACAGGAGGACTACCCAGCCCCAATACATTTGCTACTCTCACCTTTACTGGTATGCAGATATCTGCTATATGACTCTCTTCCTCTACTCTGATGATGTTTGTCGCTTATTCTAGGTACTGGGGTGACCGTCTTCGGCAATCTCATAGAAAACAATGCGCATGTTTCAAGATACTCCCTTGATGGCGGAGCACCAACATTGTTCGTTGGCACACTCGCACCATATACGCGGTGGGGACAGGCTTTTTATACTGCGGAGGCAGGAAGTCTAGCCCCAGGGGTTACGCACACATTGGTGATGACCCCGATAACTGACGCACTTTATCTGGATTCCATCAATGTCTCTATTCCTCAAGATATATCGTCTTCGCCCACATCAACGTCCAGTACTGTAACAAATACCATTGCCACCACTGCTGGACATACTATTCTACCTGATTCTCACTCACCTAGCTCGCCGACTTCGCTCGTTGGAAGTGCTACAACCATAAGCACATCAATTGTGCCCCTGCTTTCAACTGGTACAACAATAGACACGACGTCGGATCTCAACACTTCGTCAAATTTTATAACACCGACGTCGGGAACCATCGTAACTCCTACTCCTACTAGCACTGTTTCACCTAAATTTTCGACAGATAAACAGAATCAGAAGTCAAGCATAGCCCTCAGCCCAATTCTCGGTAGCGCTCTGGGTTGCCTTATTCTGTCATTTCTGATATTCTTCTTCCTGAGGCATCGATCGAAAACAAGAAGAAAAGGTTATTTGAATCATGTCGGCGCGTGTCAAATTATTTAGCCAGCCTCGGGAAAAATGCTAATACACTTTACAGAGGCCAACAATGATGGTCTTACAATGTCGCCATTTGACTTGTCTGTTGCGCCTTCGCTCGCGCTCCCAGAAACTAAGCACAGTAGAAGTAGGGAAATCATAGCCGGGCAAGACATTTATCAGCATACGGAGTATGGGAGGGAGGAGACGTTGACCTCGAATAGTGATAGTGCGAGTGCTGCATTAGAGTCTCGCACGAGGCGAACGCCATCCCCACCACCTATGTATCGCCTGTCCCGAAACCTTATTGAGTAGCTGATATTATCAAATTTCATACTACCAGCCTAAAGGCTTGCTGAATAGATCGTTTTATGGACTTGGTGAGTGGCATCAGATTTAACAGTGTGGATTTGACTCGAATAACTATCACTTCGCAGTTCGCATCTGACTTGACTTGAGCCCGCATTGCATCGATCTCCCTCTCAATACTGCGATTGGTTTATTACCTTAATTAATACATTCCTATATGTTCTCAATGTCCTTGTGCGCCTTGGCATTACTTATTTGAAACAGTATGAGGACAGTAAAGGGAACGTGTATGGAATCCGCGGACTTGTCACGAGTGCGGGCTTCGAATTGTGGCGTGGGTGCGGACAAAAATGTTTGTTAAGCGCTAGCGCCCACTCACGTTGATCAACATTCTTACCATCGCCCACATATTGTCAGAAATGAGGCAGCCATCTTCAAGGTACGCATACCGAGGCACATATAACTTTTATCCTTTGTTGTTTATTGCCTCAACCTTTTGCTGGTTAGCTCTTTCTATCCGCAAGAACAGACCAGATTGCTGCCCACCGAACGACCTTCTGTGGAAGTTCCAGACCAAACTCATGCCAACGGGCCGCAGAAAGTCACATTACGTTGGGTATTTTTGATTATTGTAGGCGCATTTCTCATCGGTTACATGGTTCATACGCCGCCGGACTCGTCCAACCGCGAAAGGGAGATGGAACGAGCAAGATGGAAGATTGAGGAGGAGCTGCACGAGAGGTGGGTCTCGAAAGCGAAAAGCCAAAGACAGAACTGGGAGGAAGGTCAAAAGCGGAGGGACGAAAAGGATAGGCTGGACCGCGAGGAGCACGAAAAAAAGCGTCATGAAATTCAGTGGCAAGTACAAGAACGACACAAGTGCATTCGGTACGGTACTCGACAATATTCGGCGGCTCTTGCGAACGTGCCGCTTGGCTTCAACGCCATAGATGAATGTACTAACAAGACGCGTTGGGTTAATGGCAGAGAAGTGCGTCCAACGCGCTGCGAGAATCCGGTATGTCAGCAGTGCTCATTCATGATTATTCGTATCTGCTTAATGATAATCTTTCAAATTATCGTGCTGAATAGGGCTCTTGTACACATGTCATCGGATACTGGGAGATTGATTTCAACGAACCATACTGCAAGCCATCGTGGGGCGAAATAACGAACAGGGTACGGAACTTGAGTCACTCAAATAGCGTATCTAATATCCTTATTCGACATCGTAGGGATGCTGGCCTCACGGATCACGAATGAAGGTAAGCACATTTTCGTTTCTATGAGACTGTACTGTTAAGTAATTGTTTTCATTTATTCTCCAAGCGATACGATGCTGAATTGGTCAATATTGGTGAATTGGAAACCTGGAAGGAAGTATGCTCATCGATGAGCGCCAAGTGGTGGTATGTAGACCTTCCGGCAGGCCAAGCTCAATGTATTCAGGACTCGGTAAGCCTTGTGTGATGTTCGCTCCCGGGTTCAAAAATTGATGATATCTATACGTAGGGGAGATATTGGGCAACATGGTATATGCGAGACGACAGCTGTTGAACACAGCTGGCCGCAATAGCCTTTAAAGTCAAATTTCACGTGTGATGCTTGGAGGGCCGGAGGATGCTACTATAGAGATATGTAGCGGCTTCCTGGGCCCTAGGCGCGGAGTGTAAGTGGATGAAAGATGCAATGAGTGAGCTCAGGTCACATCAGAGAAAAGAATAGGCCACCTTCTCTTTGATATCTTGAATGTGGTGTGAGCTGCAGAGAAACACTGGCACGCCGCACAAATGACATGCGCTCAGCGCTGTACTCGGAGTCGGGGCAATTTGTGGCGTGGGAGTTTGTTTCGCGTCCTTCGCTGTATCGATTATCGAGGCATCCTTGCCATTGCCTTCACGATCAGAAATGAACCCTCCACCTGGCAGGTACACATCTAGATGACGGTTGACCCCATCTAACACGCTCTGTTTAGGCCCTACTATGTTCCCCAACCGCCACCACCACCCTATTACTGTTACGATGCCAACGACGATGAGCGGACACCGTTGTTTCACGCCAGACAGCCCAAGTCCGACCAGCCGTCAACTATCCGTCTCGCAATTGGGGTCTTCATAGTCGCTTTTCTACTTGGGTATATCATCCAAACGCCTCTGGACTCGTCCTACCGGCAGATGACACGGGAGACGTGGAACAACGAGAAGGACGTGCATGATAAATGGGTCTCGTACGCCAAGCTCGAGAAACAGCGCTGGGAGGAGGATCGAAGTCGGCGAGATGAACAAGATAGGCTGGACCGTGAGGAGCATGAAAGAAAGCGGAGTGAAATACGATGGCATGGGCAACAGCGACAACGATGTATTCGGTACGGTACTAGAGAGTATACGGCGACTCTTTCGAATGTCCCGCTTGGCTACAATGCGGTGGATGAATGTAAGAGCAAGACACTTTGGTTGAATGGCAGAGACATGCATCCAAGCCGCTGCGAAGATCCGGTATGTTCATTGCCTTCCTCTGCGAGCATTATAATGCTCATATTTGCATAGGGCTCTTGTGGAAATGTAATTGGACACTGGGAAATCGATTTCAACGAACCGGATTGTAGGCCATCATGGGGGCAAATTTCGGACAAGGTACGACGCTCCTAAATATATCTGAGAGTCGATGTCGAATCTAACAATCTTGGGTGATGTCATAGGGATGCTGGCCCTATGGATCGCGAATTCGAGTAAGCACATCGTCACTTTTATCATCAGACGGGACTGTCAATGTTATATATTTTTTTGAAGCGATACGATGCCGAGCTAGTCAATATCGCGGAATGGGATTCCTGGAAGGAAGTATGCTCATCGATGGGTGCCAACTATGGGGAATGTGGACCTTCCGGCAGGCGAAGCTCAATGCACTCAGTGCTGGGTGAGTCGTTTATGGTATTCGATTCTCAATACTCGCGTATTTGTGACTAATATTGGACTAATACCTCATTTATCTGAATCGTAGGGGAGGAAATGCGGCTCAGGATATTGGGCATCTTGGTATCTGCAAGATGAAAGGTGTTGATAAGATGTGTGGTCTGCTTCGAAGTTATTATCCTCTGATGTTACTGGTATATGGCGCCTTTTTGTCTTCGATTGTACTAATAGTGCTTGTAGTGTCCGACATTAACCTGATCCTAATGCGAGTGAAATATTATGTCTTCTTTCCACAATTACAAACTTTCTTTGGAAGATCCATCCTAGAATATGAATATGGTAAGCTAACGATGGGTTCAAGTCTTCGTCGTCGATCATGGCCGCACATAGTCGTTTATTCGACGGAGGTCCTCCCTTGCTGGGGAATGGCTGAGGGTTGTGCGTGCTATTACATTTTAATTAGGGTATCCTTCACATTTTTGATATTCCGGACCCATCGCTGAGGCGTATCACAATACGGTGACCCACATTACTACAGATGGGACTGGCGGTCTCGAAGCATCAATATACTATGAAGCCCCAGGGCCACTATTCACAAGAATACGACCACATCACTAGAGATGCCGTTCATACACCCAAATCCTTCAAAATCACCCTCGTCGTCGCATCCAACTCCTTCGCCAGCCGCTCATCTTTCGCACTCGCCGATGGCTCGGCAATCTTCGCAACAGGGACTAAATAAGCGCCTTTATACTTCCCGTGTCCTCCCGCACAGCCTTGCCTGCCGCGGAACGCCGACGTCATAGCACCCTTCAGCCACGGAATGAAGAACAACGGTCCAAGGAAAGTCGCAACGAACTTTCCGGCATAAGGAACACCGAGCAGGAAGGTGTTCGCGCCAACAGAGGCGACGGCGCCTGGGTGTACGGCCATGCAGGTGATGGGAACATTTTCGGCATCGAGCTGTTTTTGGAGGGATTTGATGTGGAGGATGTTGGCAAGTTTGGATAGCCCTGAAGAGCATTTAAGAAGGTGGAAGGTCGGGAGAAAGAGAACAAGAGGATAAGAGCATACCGTATGTATCTAAGTAGCCGAAGAACGAATTTCCGTAGTCCTTGTTCAGGGTATCTTTTCCGACAAATGATTCCGGCGTTACGCGTTCATGCGCTACGGAGGTGATCTATGTGTAGGGGATTGTCCACGGTAAGTTTCAATATACGTAACGGAATGGCAGAAAGACGCACATTGACAATGCGCACATCGGAGTATTCTTCCGCCGCTGTCGTTTTTAGGAGCGGCAGTAGGTTTTCGGTAAACACGAAATGGCCGAAATGACTAAGATTTTCAAACATTAGTGATGTAATTGTAAGAACACCAACTAAGAGCTCACTTCGTGGCCATGATATCGAGCAATCCATCTTTTGTGAGGTGATATGGCCCCGTCGCGCCGCTGTAGTTCAAAATACGTGTCAGAAAACCTGTCGGGCACCATGAAGGGATTAAGCGCCTCACATCGCGGCGTTGTTAACTATAACGTAGGTTCGTAGTATCAGAAACGCGATGGATTCAAAGTTCGAATCGAAAGTGCTCACCTAGGATGTCGAGACGCGCTTCCTTCTGAAGGAACTCTTCCGCCGCTTGCTTCGCGAGTCGAGGATCCGAGAGTTCAGTCTTGAGGAAGTGGAGGCTTCCACCTTTGATATCTTCCGACTCTAGCTGCTTAATTGCCGCTAAGACCCTCTCTTCGCTTCTCCCTGCAATATAAACCTGCGAATGCGCGTGTTCATGTAAGCTGATAGAATGAATCGACACTTTCTTCCATACCTTGGCGCCCTTTCGAACCAACCACTGCACTGTCCCATATCCTACTCCCGTACTAAAAGTCAACCGGAAACTGATTAGCAACCACTTTCACCTCATTGGAAGTCCGTACTCACTTGCCTCCAGTTACAATGGCGACTTTACCGTGAAGATCTACGAGATCGTCCTCTGAAAAGGTTTGTCGGGAGAAAGCGAAGCCCATGCTCAGATATCAGAATACTGAACAGATCTAGTCCCCTGAAGACAGACGGCAGACGAGAAAAGAAAGGGTGAGAGTTTGATACGCAACATGATCATGAGGAGATGTTGGAAGTAACTCTGCGGAGCCGAATCATCGTAACATTGACAACATGCATCATGGCCCGTGCACTGAACTAAATATACATTGATCTCTCCCACCGGTATTTTAAGCGCGGCTGATTTGTTTTCCTTCAGATTTGGCGACATTTCCTCTATTCGTCCGACGTTAATTCGCGATATATTGGAGGAGGAATACTTTTCTGGGGCTTCCAAGTCCATTATAAGTTTGCAACATAACAGAGGCTGTACGCATCTGATATCGATGTAATCATACCTCATTGCCGCGCGCACTTGGAGAGCGCTCACCCCAAGCCCCAACGTAACTGATTTCATCTGCAACGATCCAATTAAAACGAACATGCCACGTGGGGGAAGGCGATCCTCCTTATCAGAATTTAATTCCGCAAAAGATTCAGTATACTTAGTTGTTCACGGAGGTTGGACAAAATGAGCTTGTCCCCGATGGCCATGGCACTTTAGACAATGCACAAATGTCAGTCATGGGTCCGTAATCCATATGTTTTCCTCCATAAGACATAAAAGCGACTTGCGGAGACTCGCCAGTGCGTGCTGGTGTAATCTCTGTCGTATTTTATTCCAATCTCTTGTTCTTGCCGAGTGCGTTGGAGCGGAGGCGCGCCGGGCTCGGTGATTTCCCAGGGCCGCTTATCTCATTCGTTTACTACAGGGTCCTCTTGACCTTTCCTCTCTAGTATATCTACATGCGTTTCCAATGTTCTTATGGCGCCTTCTCCTTTCCTCCACACACCTCCTGAATAGCGAATGTCCAAGCGCTGCAGTAGCGACGACTAGCTAGCATGGCAAATCCGTTCGTCACTGCGAAGTTACTGTACGCTGGCTCCGCTATCGCTCTCGTTTTCTATGGTAAGGGTTCTGCTTCGTTTGATAATGCCTGTTGACGGATTTGTCTAGGGGTCTACTTCACCCTCAGCGTCATATGTATTCGCTACCTCCTGTTAAATAAGGGTCGAAACTTCATCGTGCTGGTATATACCATTGTCTCTGTCCTCGCGTCAACCATCTTCGTAGCCGCATCCGCCAAGTTTGTAGAGGTTCTTCTTGTCGAGGCAGCGGTCGATCCAATCGGGACAGGGAAGTTAGTACCACGACTCGATTTGCTGCAGCAGGTCGTGTATTCGGTGAAGATATGGCTGGCGGACAGTCTCCTGGTGCGTCACGTATCCATTGTCGTGTTCCAGATCCCTACTTAGCCTGCCCACCGGGCGTAGATCTACAGATTATGGATCGTATGGTCTGGAATACCCGCAATTATCATCTTTCCATCAGCGTTGTTCGTTGGCACTTTGGGTCGGTCTTGCACGGATCATTACTCCCTGCTGCGCAAACTGACCTTTCTGCGCCTCGAAATACAGCTTCAGGAATTGCGGGTGTCGCTCTCTTCTGGCAAACCTCCAAGGCGAGCCAAGTCGTCGACCTCGGTATAGGGTTCCACTCATGCTCGGTCGCAATGAATATCATCGCTACGGCGCTCATTGCCGGGAAACTCCTTTACCAACGAAAAGTTATCAAGGATCTGGGTGGCGAACATAGCAAGGAATATCTGTCTGCGAGCGCCATTTTCGCAGAATCTGGCGCACTATATTCAATCACCGGAATTGTCTACATCCCTCTCTACGCAACGAACAGTCCCTTGATCTACGTTTTTGCCCCGCTACTAGAAGCCGCTTCGGTGAGCGTCTCTGGGCCTATATCTTCAGATCACTGTGTACTAATATTAACGTTGTGATCAGGGAATTGCGCCAACGCTCATCGTTCTTCGAATAGCGCTCGGCGTCGCCGTTTCTCGCCGGATGAATTCGCAGATCACCGCGCTCCGAACCAAGTCCAAGCAAAACCGTCGCTCGACGGAGCTAAGCGCTATTGCGTTCGCATCTGAGAACCTCGACAAGAAGACCATCAGTCTACAACATACGACATATATTGGGCGCGCAAGTGAGGCGGATGAGGTATGGCTTGCGTCTCATCTCGAGTATAACTTCAAGCTCATAAACTATGTTTTTTAGAGCGCGCATTCGCGACATCATGATACGGAGGAAGGGCATTCTGCCGTCTAAATGCTTATTCGAGATCTCTCGTGATCTACGAAGCTCCGGCCTGCTGCGGTCATCAATCTCAGCTTGATAACAGCACCATGACGTTATCAAATTGGCTTAAAAGTCGTTGAATACCCCGCGCTAATTAATTGGTGCATATCGACTAAACGGCCCAGAACGCAACTTTTGCGTAGCGAACACTGTCTATTTCTACTCGTTATACGACTGGTATTTCCTTGCACCTATGTAGAGTAAATTTGTATGTAAATATAACCGATACCAACTTTCTGATATTTGGATAGATCCCATCAACGTGGTCATTTTGAAACAAATGCGGTATATATTCACTCTAAATTTGAATGGCATCTGATGACTGCTGATATGGCAGCAGCAACCAGCTCAATCACCTCTTATGTATCATTGAATGATTAAATGCTCTGTTCTAACTGGAGCGGCATTTCTAGCAGGCCATGACGAACATTCACCGAATCCTTTCAATAGACCAGAAGCTGATGAACTGTCGGCTACATGATATTAGTTCCATGGTAGCTCTCGAGTTGTCTCTTCTCCGCAGACTGGCATGGTCGAGGAGACGGAACAAAGTTGGAATTTGATGAATGAACGAGAATATTGAGTTCGTTTCATCGGCTCACTTTGTCGCGCATCCATCTTCATTGATTCAAGTCTGTCCTGATTCAAGTCTGTTTTGTTAGTATCACGTCAACGGGCATGCAAATATTGAGGCGCGCTCGAGAAGGACGTGCGGGAGCTCGTTCCCCAGGCCGGTCAACGCCGCATCCCAAAATATCAATCAACGTTTCTTGTATATTACTAGTTCTACTCTACCATAAGTACTCCATTCACACTATTACTTGTTATGTCCCTCACTATCTTGGACGACAGGGATTCGTCGATCGAGTACGCGGGTGAATGGGTGCAAGGTGGAGATCCGGATGCGGAATACCAGGGGACTACTATGTCGGTTAGCGCACCAGCCGCTGTATATGCAACCATTACCTTCATCGGTGAGTGATTCTCTACCTTCAAAGCGTCTGGGTATTCTTCTGTTTCCTTCGCTGATCATTTTTTCGCTAGGTACGGAAATTACGGTTTTCGGCACCATTTGGCCGAACGATGTCCAAGCTTCCTCGTACAGTCTGGACGGTATCGCTTCGACATTTATTAGCACAAATGAGCCGCTGACTCGGAGGACGCGCTATTCTCAGAAATTCTTCACCAACGGAAGTCTCTCCCATGGTCGTCATACGCTGGTAATAACGCCAGTTGCAGGAACTTTGTTAATCGACTACATAACAGTGCAAGTCCCTGAAACTCCTGTCAGTGTGCCGGATGCAGCACCTCACCCGGTTACCACTACTGTTTTTAAAACGCTCAATAGCTCAATCACACAAACACTTTTTGTGAACACAGCGGGGTCCCCAACCACAATTACAGAGAGCATAATTACAACGGCTAATAGCGCAACAGTGCAGGCACCATCCTCGAATCAGAACTGCCAAGTCGAAAAGGTCTCGACCCATGTCTGGCCGATTGTGGGAGGAGTACTGGGTGGTCTGGGGTTCCTTTTATTCATGGTCTTCCCAATCTATTGCTTCCACCGGCGTTGTAATAGAAAGACAGCAGAAATAATGGCATCCGGTAAGTACGTGAGCACCTAAGGTAAAATGCAACTGATTGCGGCATAAATCAATAGATCCACTCAGCTCGGTAACACCGTACGATTTGACACTCTCAGTAGTAGATGGCGACCCCTTCGGAACTGTTTCCAGCGACACTGCACAGCGTGGAAGCATCTTACATGCAGGTAAAAGTGATAGTACCGAACTTCAAAGGGCTAGTTTGCTCTCCGCAAAGGAAACCCTGCGTAG
The DNA here is from genome assembly GCA_009935795.1 of Pholiota adiposa. Taxonomy (NCBI): domain Eukaryota; kingdom Fungi; phylum Basidiomycota; class Agaricomycetes; order Agaricales; family Strophariaceae; genus Pholiota; species Pholiota adiposa. Next base: position 9,246 of record QEYC01000137.1, on the reverse strand, counting down.
AGAGTCAGCGTCGCCCAATTCTGCTGTTCGTTTTCTCTCGGATCCAAGGACTGCGGCAAGGCCATTACCAACTCCCCTCCGATGTATCATTCCGGAGTTGTGGGTCAAGAACGCGGTTGAGCAAAATAGGCGCCCAATGGATCCAAGGTAATTGCTCCCGCATCTGTCTTGTTCGGAACAGCTGAATAAATTTTGAATACTTGAGTACTTATTGACACTGAAGTACTGATACTCTATGTAACAAGATTGTTGCCAAATTGTTGCGTGGAATAATACCAGATTTTCATGTCATCCAGACACCTCTGATGTGGTTTATCATTACTATCATCTTCGTATCTATTTTTGATATCACCGTTCAATTTGGAAGTTTCGGACACGCATGTACCTACAGACACGAGCCTTAGATACAACCCAGAAACTAAAAGAGAGATATTTCGAATAGGAAGAGTGGGAAGACGCATATCTAGAACGAATGGGCATGAAATAGAGGAGATATTGAGGAGCCGTGGTGACAATGGAACTTCCGCATTGGAAGCCCAGACGAGGCGATCGGCTTCCCCTCCACTGATGTATTGCTCGTAGGCTTGGAATAGGCGACATATGCTATTCTGTTTTCTGCAAAAGGAACACTGTATAGAGAGTCAGGATACTGAGGCTGTTTCCATCTCCCTCCGACATATCATTCGGAAGTTGTGAGCCACTAACGGATCAAAATTCATTTTTCCCACGTCAAACGTATTCGTTGAATAGATCTCTAGTGCTTGTTGACATCGATACTATCGCAACAGATTGTTTCCAGATTATTGAGTGGAGTAATGCCAGACGTTCATTCCACCCGGACATCTCTGGTGTGAATTATGGTCCGGGTCTATTTTTGTTCGATCTACCGTGTGTTGTGGCCATTATTGACCATTACGAATGCCGTACGGAGACTGTTGTTGTGAAAAATGCAGGATAAAATTAAGAACCTCACGTATCATGATCATGATCCTCAGGCTTGATATTTGATCTAAATTTACTACAGCGTTGCAAGTCTTCTGAGAGTATGACGACCAAGCATTCACACTCTTTTGAATCCAGATTTTGTTACGAAAATGCAAGCTGGCTGTCAAGTGTGGTGATAGTTAGCGCTTTGTAAATCTGTCCACTGCTTCGGTCTAGGTATATATTTTTCGAGCTGTGCTTCATATGAAAATCCTGCCAGTTGCTTACTACCTCCGACTTGTACCCAACTACCATACCCTCGTTCTGCATCTAGTACGTGCATTTACTTCGAATTTTCCGATATATCTTATGTTTTGTCTCCATTCCAGGACATATATGGATGTTGTCACCATAGATGATAGAGACCCAGCAATAGTCTATTCCGGTGGCACCTGGGGTCTCGACGGTAATCCAAGTGCCGAATATCTTGGAACGGTTTCAGTCAGTTCTCCTGCCCCTAATACTTTCGCTACTCTTACTTTCACGGGTATGTATTTTGTTATAGTTCTGTCTGCTGTTTAAATAATATTTTTTTTAGGCACGGGGGTAACTATCTTCGGCACGATTTCTCCGAATACTGTGCAAATTTCGAACTATGTCCTTGATGGCGGTACAACCTCACAATTTAAAAGTACGAATGCTTCCGATACGCGTTATTCACAACCATTCTTCACCACGGGGACAGGAAGTTTATCTGCAACCACACATAGGCTGGTGATCATCCCAATACAATCAGCACTATATCTGGATTTCTTCAATGTGACCGAATCTGAATCCCCGCTTCCCTCCTCTTCGATCAACACAGTCACCACAACCACGGTCGTTAAATCTAATCAACATACACGAGAGCTTGATCCTGCTCTTGGAGAAAGTGCTACCAATTCTGGAGTATCGATTACGCCATCGACTACGGTAAATGCACTTTCTACAATATCGAGTCCTGCGCCGACCAGTCATAGCAGCGACATAACTGCTGCCCCATCCGAGTTACCACTCGGTATAGCTCCAGAAATTCCTAGCAGTACAAGCTCAAATGACTTAGGCAGCCAGAATCCGGTGAAAGTTCCACTTGGCCCCATAGTGGGCGGAGCTCTGGGTGGGCTGGCTCTCATTTTTCTGTTGTGTTTTGTAGGCGCATGCACAGTGAGACGCAGGTCCAGGGCACGGGAAAGAAAACGACGGAATTATTTTGGTGAGTAACAGGCTCTATACGTAGGCATTGCTCAACTGAAACGCTGTTCAATTTTACGACGACTTTTCGACTTAGAGACGCAGCAACATAATTCCGAGATATCACCATTCAATTTTTGCGCTTTGGACATGCAGCTACCTAGCGATAACGGCCTTGGATGTATTTCAGAAAGTAAAGGAGGGATATTTCGAGATGGGAGAGTAGGACGATACGCATCTAGCACAGACGAGCATGAAGTAGAAGAGACGTTGGCCGGTCATAGCGACAATGGCACTTCCACTCGGGGAGCTCGGGAAAGGCGAACGCCATCCCCACCACCGATGTATCGTTCGTCTTGGGATAGATAACATATACTTACTATTGGGACATGTCGGACATTCCGAACGAGTAATCGGACAGATATCTTGGACTTGAACCTCTTAATTACTTTACGGTATTGTTCCTTGTTAGATTGTTTATCGACTTCGACGATTGTCTCAGTTTGGAGCTATGGATAATTTTATAATGTAAATATTGGATCAGACTTTGTCGTGGTAGCAGCCTATCGGGGCAGCTGTGATTGTGATTTTGATACTCAAAGCCGACTGCATCAAACTGATTCTCATCGATCACCACTAGCACCTATTATTTGACCGGAGCACGACTGTTCGGCTCAGTGACAAGAATCGTTTCGCATGTGAACTTAAAAACTGGCACTACCTATGGTTTCTTCAGAAATAAATATCCACGAGTGCCATTCTGAAGTTCGAAATGACTGCACGCGTATATAGTTGTAGTAATTACTAATGTTCAAGAATCGGAGAGTGGTGTACTGCCTTTCGGTATTTTTGTCGATTTCTGGCATCGCTATTGAGACACATGGCTAGTTGATTTCGGTATGGCCGTTCTTGGAAGTCTTCATGAACACGGGCGCTGATTTAATAGATTGTTCGTCTTTTCTTCTCAGACCACGTTCTCTTGCACGACATTCAATTTTTGCTGTATAATGTCTGTTGCGATTCTCGACGACAGGGACCATTCAATTCAATACAGTGGATTGTGGAATTTAGGAGGAAATCTGGATGCGGAGTACCAGGGAACAACGATGTGGAGCGGACCATCGCCTGGTACGTTTGCTACGCTGACCTTCATTGGTACGTGGCCCACTCCGTCAAATGGAATCTCGTTCGATATATTTTATTCAGGCACTGGAGTAACGGTTCTGGGGAGCATTGCTCCAGATACTGTACAGATATCAAACTACTCAATCGATGGTGGCATTCCAACGACTTTTACGAGCACAAACGCATCAGACACACGGTATTCGCAGCAGTTCGTCAATATTGGATCCGGAACGCTCTCCCCAGACGTGAACCATACACTAGTCATGACGCCTTTACAAGCAAATTTGTTCATTGATTATATTACCGTGGACGTCCCTCCTTTCACGCCGCCTCTGAACATGTCACTAGTAATCAGGTCCAGGGGGGAAGAGCACACCGCTCGGACCAATCATTGGTGGGGTAATTGGCGGGATTGGACTCCTTTGCATGTTAGTATTGATTATCATCTACTGGAGGCGCTTGAAGCATAGTTTGAACCAAGGACCTCCAACGTTATCGAACAGTGAGTACTAGAGTGTGTGCACTGTATCACTATATATATTATAGGCGAACTGAACTCCGTCCCAATTCTTGATACAGACCCAACATCCGCTCCTCGCCCAATGCACGAGCATAGTTCCCAAACCACTCAGAATCCTCAACAATCTCACCGTTGAATTTGTCAAGCTCCACTCAGTACGCTCCGACTCATTTCAGAGGCGGAAACGCTGCATCGGTATGACTAGCAATGCTGGCACAGAGAGCGAAGCCAATTACGCAATTGGAGGAGAGATCGCCCCTAGGACAAGTTCCAGCAATGCTACCTTCCTGTCTTCCCAGAGGAGGCAAACAACTTCATCCCTCCACCTCGATACCATGCGGAGATGCGGGTCGGTGGGCTTCATGATATGATTAGGGCGCAAAGTGGCTTAAACTAGGGCGTTCAGATTTAGATTCGTATACCACTGGCCAGCGGGCAAAGCATGCTCAGTGACGAGAGCGTATCGCATCTACTTCTGGACTCAAAATTTGATACATTGCCCAGCTTCTTGATCTGTTCGATTATCTGATTGGGATAATGTAGGCTTCTTCATGGTATTCAATTGATCATCACATCGCTTTACCTCAAGAAGACAATTTAAGCTTCAAATTGAAACATGTAATGGACTTCCTGTTTGTGAGCCGTCTGGAGTGGTAGACAGAGCTATCCGAGAACGAAAATAGCTTTCGTGCATAATCTTGAATCAATAACTGTACACCCATTCCTCCCTTCGGGCAGTTCGGCAAATGTCAGTCTAAGAATACGATTGAGTACGAAAATGTGGAGATTCCACGTTCAAGTCGAACAGACTGCACATGTTGAGGCCGATGAGCTAAACCATATCCCCAATCCTTCAATAATGAGAGGGATACGAAAACAATATAATCATTTCACTTGCATTGCCTCACCTATACGACTCATGAACAAAGATTGTAACCCTGGGATATCTGGATTCTGATGAGATGCAATGGCCGACAAGCGTTGCTGTTTTTAGTTCGGTTTTCTCCCAAGGCGGTCCGATGGACGAACAGCCCTCATTGAATCATCGGAAGATCACACGTCGTTAAGATGTTCATCTATATCAAGATGCGCATTTCAATGGGGCGGGGGAGGAGAAAGCTAGTGTCGTTCACAGGGCTCAATTCTCGTTCCTACTTACCCCACCAGACCTCTGGTAGTGTCCTGGTCGTCCATACTTCACTTTCAAACTTCGCTTTATGGATACCACATTACAAATCCCCCTTCTGACTGGAGTCGATGTCCAGGATACGTTGGGTGCGATCTCAATTGGCGCTCTCATGTCGCTGTTTCTTTTCGGAGCGACAACTCTGCAAGCTTACATGTATCTCATTCATTTTTCGAAACGACAATCGAAAGCTCAAAGCCCTGGTAAGTGCCAGACCTCTAAACACATGCAGTTTATGTGATATCTGTCTGACATGATATGCGATTCGGCGCCTAGGTCGGCTTTGTATGGTAAGATGCTCTCCGAGTCTTTTAAAGAACCTGAACTCCACGCCGTTCTAACTGTCCATTTATGAAGGCTATGCGAATGTCACATTGTATCTCAGTGGTACACATGCTTTACTATTACACCACCATCTTGCGATACGGGGATCTGAGCGCTATTGGTAACCGTCCACCCCCAACCTCCCACTATCTTGATAATCGGAGGAATCGAGACATGCATAATTAAGGTGTGTCTCTATGTGCATCTCAACAAACTTGCATGTGCAGCTAGCTCACTTCACTCCCTACAGATATTTTTCTCCGAGCGCGTGCGGACCGTGAGCGGCGGCAAGCTGTTCATCCCCATCCTATGCTGTCTACTTTCCGTGTTCCTCCTCGGCATGATAACCATCACCGCCGTCAAAGCCTTCCAAATCACCACCATGACAGTCTTCCAAGACCAATTCGACTGGCTGGTCACAGTCGATCTGTGCCTCGGTGCGGCGATCGAGATAATACTCGCGTTGTCCTTGTGCTATTATCTCGCTGCGTGGGAAAAGGAGTTGAACGCTCGAAGGTGCCGTGATGTTTTTCTTTCTTCGCTTCGTCGATGCTTGTACTTATTCACCTTTACACGTAGCACGATAGAAACCATTGAGGATATCATGACGCGGGCGATTGGTACTATTTTCAGTTCTTACCACCTTCGTGAGTTCGTTCTGATCATGATGCGGTTCAGAGAGTGGTATCGTCACCAGCGTTTGTGCGCTGAGTACCGCTATATGTGTACGTGCTAGTTCGTTCTAACTTTAACTCAGAGATACTGAACTGACGAGATCTTCGTAGTTCCTAAAGATGCCTCGAAATTGTACGCCCAGTTTTCAAGGTTTCGCGTTCCTGCATCATCGCGACTCAACCTCGATTTTTATTAGTTATATGGCTGGCTTTCTTCGTCTGTCTTCCTCGCTGTAAGCCTTTCCGAACCAAAACATTTACCAACCCGAACACTCACCGCAACGCACCCCATTTTCAGGCGTCTCAAACGCACTACTACTATCGTGAGTCATACAACGCCCTGATACGAGCTCTTCCTCTGACAAGAACGCCGTCCGTGCGCGTGAAGGCTGAACTCGAGGCTAAAATCTCACCACGCCCATTTAAACGGGTTGGTGGAACTTCATGCTCTGAACCAGGATGCCAAAGAACGTGGATATAGCCTTTGGAGGTGGTCGATAAGGGTAGGTTTCTTGTTTCCTTTAGATATATCTGGTGGTCCCTGACGGAAATTTTGGACCATACCAGCATGCAGTCATAAGCTCGGAGGTGACGACAGACGTTTCTCTGAGCAGCAGGAGCTCTATATCGGCCGTTTGATACGCTCATTCGATTTGGTTCTCCTCGCGGTTACGTTTCGCAGATAAAAACGTCGCCATGCAAAGGTACTGTAGTTGTACTAATAGAAGTGTGCATGACGATTCGAAGGGCGGAAAGCAGGACTTTTCTATGTTTCAAACCTCAAGTCCTGTACAGGTCTTAAGCAGGCATTGTCGAAGGACGAGGACGGGCTTCCGTCGCAGCTTCGGTAGTTGTCGAGAGCAAGCCGGAAGAGTGACTTGGCGACTGAGACATCCAGGCACATCTGGGAGACCAAGTCCAATTGATTGAGGCTAGCGTCCTGGACTAGCACATTTTCAATGGATAAAGGATTCAGTCTAGAGGAGAGTAGGCGTTCGTGCAGGTCAGAAGGAAGACGTAGGCCAAGCAATGAAGTCGACAAAGTGAGGTCTGTTCTTCCCCTGGTTAAGAACAGGGTGCCTTGGGTACTGGACGCGCTCAGGGTGCTGTCGCAATGCGAGGCAGCGTCAACAAGGGAGTAGCGGAACCAATCCGTCTGGCTTTTCTCGACCTCTGCGAGCCCCAGGTAGTACGTCGGGGACGAGACGAGCCGTCTTCAGCAAGAAAATCCGAGATGAGGTGAACAGAATGAGTCGAAGGTCGATGAAAGCGGAGAAGGGTGATGGATGTGGGAGAAATGTGGGGCAACTGGGGTTGACAAATTGAATATGCGTGGGGTAGAATCGGGTGCAGTGCGCTCTCTTGCGGAGCTCCTCATTGAGAGCGCAAAGACTTTTTGACCCGGATGTCGAACGTTAAATTACGAGAGGCACCGCATCGAACAAGTTGTGCTTTGAGAGCAGAGTTTTGTGACTTTCATTGATGAGAGAAAGTCATGGAAATACAATAAGCTGCGCTATGCATCGAGGGGCGAAGTTTGCCTCATAAGAACGCGCTGAGTTGGATGGAGTTCGAGTAGAAAGCAAACCCACTGGTTCGATAGGGGTTTAGATGAGCCGAACTAATCACGTGCAACGAGGAACCAATAACAGATTTCGGATTTATTTCCAGCGTCGACGAACGCTCTCCAATTCTCCTCTTTTCCCGGTTATGCTGCGCCCCAGAAAAACACCCCTCCCGCCTCCCCGACGAGCGCTTGCATCAGCACCCCACACGCGCGCTCTGAAGCGCAACCCGACTCAACTCAAGCCTGCAACATCCAGCTCAAATACTCCATCCACGACCCGCGCGTTCTCCACATCTGTTCCGCATGCAAATGAACCGTTCAACCCCGCTACCGTCGAGCGTGCAGAGGACGAAGTCGACGTCTGTATCGTCGGAGGTGGTCCCGCTGGCCTAAGCGCCGCTATCCGGCTCAAGCAGCTCGAGCGCGAGCAGGGGCGAGAGATCCGGGTCGTAGTACTTGAAAAGGGCTCTGAGATCGGTGCGCCTGCTCCCCTCAACACTTTTCACGCTGATCCCAACAAACCAACCCAGGCTCACATATCGTTTCTGGTGCCGTCATCGAGCCTCGCGCTCTCAATGAGCTCCTGCCAGACTGGAAGGAGTCGTCCGACCACCCTCTGACACAGCCCGCCCTCTCCTCGAGCATGCTCTTCCTCACGAAGAAGCTCGCACTCCCCATGCCCCATCCACCTCAGATGTCCAACAAGGGCAACTACATCGTCTCCCTCTCCGCCTTCACGCGCTGGCTCTCAAGCGTCGCGGAGAACGAGTACGGCGTCGAGATCTACGCCGGTTTCGCGGGCGCGCAACTCCTCCTCAGCGACGAGGCGGATTCAGTGGATGCGTGGGGGCGGAATGTGCGAAGTGTGCGGGGAGTGGTGACGAACGAGGTCGGGCTGACGCGGGACTACCACATGAAGGGGTCGTTTGAACCGGGTATGGCCTTCCGTGCCAAGGTCACCTTGCTCGCTGAGGGCGCGCACGGGTCCCTGTCGAAGCAGGCTATTGGGATGTACGATCTGCGTAAGGAGGCGCAACCCCAAACTTATGCCCTCGGTGTGAAGGAGGTTTGGCGCGTACCGGAGGAGCGTCACCGACCTGGCGAGGTGGTGCACACGATGGGCTGGCCGCTCGGAACACATACATACGGTGGAGGATGGGTCTACCACATGGACGGTGGACTCGTCAGTTTGGGCTTGGTCACCGGGCTGGATTACAAGAATCCGTGGTTGAGCCCTTACCGTGAATTCCAGGTGCATACAATCCATCTATTATCTAGTACACGATTGATTTTTTTTTTGGATAGCGTATGAAACACCACCCCTACTTCCGCTCCCTGCTCGTTCCCGAAAACGGTTCCCCAGCCGAACGCATCTCCTACGGCGCTCGCGTGCTCACCGAAGGAGGCCTCCAGTCCGTCCCAAAACTCCACTTCCCTGGGGGAGCGCTCATTGGGTGCAGCGCCGGCTTCGTGAACGTCGCCAAGATCAAGGGGACCCACAACGCGATGAAGTCCGGTATGCTCGCAGCTGAGAGTGCGTTCAGGGCGGTGCAGGCCCTCGAGGGAGAGGAGAAGGCGGCGGCGGACATGGCCCCGTACGATAAGGCGCTGCACGAGTCGTGGGTGCACAAGGATCTCTACGAAGTGCGGAATCTCCGGCCTTCGTTCAATACTAAGTTGGGTATCTGGGGTGGAA
>QEYC01000136.1:0-146250 GCA_009935795.1 Pholiota adiposa | reverse complement strand
TCAAACGAGAAGCAGTTGTACCTGTACTAGTTGATACTACAGTGAAGGAGCGCTTTCGCGACTGAGGATCAGTAGGTACTACGTCGGACTCAAACTTGGAGGCTCTTCTATTGCATCACTTCCAGGGATCTGCCATTGCCTGCAAAATTTCTCTGTAAATTCAGCTTCTATTCCCATATTTACTTCCTCTTTGCGGCTAATGTGAGGTCAACAGGAACAGGTGGTAAATGCCCTGTCTCTATATCGAGATGCTCCCCAAGTATGTGGTGTATAAAGTTGTACTTCCAGAATGTGGAGTCACACAAAGGGCATTTGAGCGGCACGTTACTGCACGGTGAAGAGTCGGTAGACGTCATGGCCGTAGAGTACCGAAGCCCAACATAGTGATACTCGCAGTTGGATATTACGATCGGTGATTTGCCGCCCGGACGGAGCGTTATTTGCGTCTTGCACTGCGAGTCACTGAGACCACACCAGCCGCAAGGATCAATCCCAATGTGTGGTGTGATCTATAAAAAAATCACAATGTTAAGGACAAAAGAATACTCCAAAAAAAGTGTATATTTACAAGTGAGGTTCTAGTAAGCCTAAATTGACGTTTACAGCGAAAGCAGTATCGAGAGACAGGGAGCAAACAGCGAGTGCGTTGTTATCAGACGAGGAGAGCGCAATCGCAGATATCGCGATCAATGACTAAGCGTCCGGGACTGATGACACTTCTATTTTAGACTAGATCAAAGCCAGGACCCCTAATACTAAAAAAGCTCGTTCTTGGAGTAGTCGGGTCCCACGGAATTTACCGTTGCGGCCCCCCTGGACAAAACCGAACTTTTCGTCACGCCCGGGTTCGTAAATACTTTGCACTGCAGCACACTCAATCCTGAGTCAAACACAATGAAACTTATTAAGTATTAATTAGAAGAGTGTAAGCTAGTGAATGGTACCAAAAATCAGTGTAAATTTGCGATTTGAGAGATACATAGGATCTTGTCCTGCAGTCCTGTCCGTAGTCACGAATCGCACGAAATGCGCCCAAAGTTGGGTCTTACACACCTTTCAAGTACATTTCAGGGTTATTGTATTACTTCTGAGTTTTATATGTTAATTTCATGGGTATACGTTGAGGGCATATCGTAGGAGCAACTTCAACAACATCAACCTCGTTTGCGGAGCTTACTCTGATTCTTTGCTTGTGAATGGACTATATATAATGAGTCTTTTTTGAGGATATGCAATGGTAGCTTGTGGCATTTGTTGTCCTGTTCAAGTTTAGTTCAAGTTAGGACGTGTCTGACCTGAGTGACGATGCAGAAAGAATCTGAAAGATTGGCGGGTCTTCGGAGAGGGAAGACCGGCCGTACATCTGCTCCATGCCATAATACGCTTGCGGATGAATGTATCCGCCTTACTTCGAGGTCACAGAGTTCAAATATATGGTTGAATTTGCTGCGCATTGAGTTTGGTGCATTCCCGACATGTTACGAGTTGATGCGCTGTCATTTGGCGGACACGGCGACAGAGTCTTCAGCGCATTTAGCACGTTTTCTCTCCAATTCACAGACAAGGCTCTCAGAATACATTTTAAGAATTCCTGTGAAGATGGATTTGAAGTGATTTCAAGGCAATTGGTTGATTTGGAGCAATAGCAGGACTTGCATGAGGAATACAAGGTCAAAATCCTGCGTGTCTCTCAAATCGCAAATTTACACTGATTTTTGGTACCATTCACTAGCTTACACTCTTCTAATTAATACTTAATAAGTTTCATTGTGTTTGACTCAGGATTGAGTGTGCTGCAGTGCAAAGTATTTACGAACCCGGGCGTGACGAAAAGTTCGGTTTTGTCCGAAAAGGGCAGTCGCGCCAGGAATTATGAAAACAGCAATAATGTAAGCGGCGTATGGCAAGTTCTAATGTCGGATTAATTATCTCACGCATTGCATTCATTCATTCCTTGGATATGAGACTCAAATAATAAGTTACTTCGGTAGGTAGGTCGCAGTACTATGTTTTTTAACTTCTTATGACCTTTTGAATTGACTGCTCATTGAAAGATGCGAAATGTCACGAAGGGAATGTGGACAGTGGAGCTCGCGCCACACAAACAAATTATTCATGCTGTTTTTCGAATGTCTGAGTCTGCAAGTAGATACACAAATCTCTGCTAGTATAGAACACACAAAATTTTGTCCGCTGTAGGTTCACTGTAACAAATGTGGGGTTTTGGTTGGGCCCTTCGGTGTTGGGGGGAAATCCAAGGGAAATCGCGAACATTAATTATGCACGTGACAGACGCGTCAATGCATGTGACGTGACTCAACGCGCCTTGGTTCATTTCTGAGGGCGTCACGTCGTTGCTGTTGTCACAGCGACCCTTGTTTCTGAATTTGTGGGGATGTCGTTCTCAGTTCCAACGTCGCCAGCGATGTCCCGTTCGACAAAAGCGCAGCCAGTTACGCCCCAGCGCCTCCCTCGCCACCAGCCTCGTTCCCAGTCGTTCTACAGGTCACCACTCACGCCCTCGACGAGCCCATACACACCCATGAGCCTCCGTTCGTTCGATTCGACTGGCTCGTCAATCCTGACGACCCCCGAGAATGTTAGCTTGAATGTCAAAAAGAGGCTCACGTTCTCAGCCGTATCACCGGATGTTGTCAGGAACGCCACTGCAAACCAGTCGGACAAGGGCATTGCTGACATCGCGGACAACTGGAGGTCTCGCGCGAATGAAAACGGCATCAAGGTCGCGTTCGAGCCTCAGGAGGACTCTCACTATGTTGCGGATGATTGTAAGTGCATATATGCGCGAAATTTTTAATTGTAACTCAAAACCAGCGCATATAGCCAGTGATATGTCGCTATCGGATGTTGCAAACGACTCAGGGATCATATCTTCGGAAGACGGTACGCGTTCTATTTGAAAAACTGATTTTCCTTACATAGTTACTGAATAACACATCTAGTTCTCCTCGCAGCACCATCTTTCTCGATGCACCGCCGGTTGAACAGTTTGCCCGTTTCTAGCAGGCCCAGAGCACAATCTCATGCGTCTCCTCCTCGTTCCCGCATACAACCCCCTTCGCCTGTGATTTCTTGCAAGACCGAACGCGCAGCGCAACCAGTATCTCCATACAACCTCGTCGTAACGTGTGCTCGTTCAATCAATCCCTGAATTTGATGTCGACACCTCCCCCGAACCGCGCTTTGGCCAGGCAGTTAAAGCTTAAAGGAAGCCTGACAGATCCTGCGCAGCCACGAAGACGCGAGGCCTTTGGAACCGTACGTAATTTGACTCATTTCCATTCACCCTTTTCTAAGCTTCATGTTGCAGGTGTCTACTGCCCATAACGTAGGCCAGAGGAACGCTAGCATGAACTTTACTCTGGAGCCCGACACCTCTCTCGACCTGTTTGACATTGACGAGAACGACTTCGAATATGAAAATGAATATCAAGACCCTGAGATTGAGAATTCTTTCTCTCGTAATTTACAAGCCCTCCAAGCACACTCTTTTGGATACCCGACCTTTGCTCCTCGATATTCCCAAGGGCAATCGGAAGCCTTCAACCAGCCTACATTTGCGGATCCTTTCCAACCCAATAGTGCATCCTCAGGGCTTCTTAGTGGACACATCTTGAACGGTATCGCGGAAAGTGTCGAACATCATTTCCAGGCAGCCCGTCAACCTCTTCAGAAACCCTTTTATGAGGACCTACATCAAAATGGGCATATGTTTTATCCTCCGGCTGCCCGTCTTCCTCAGTACAACCACGGCATTCCTCACGGTTATCCAGCGCCTCCATTTATGCCAGTTCCTCAGCCCTCTCTCATGTCGTTCCAGCCCTCGCTACCCATGCACTCCAAACCCACAGCGGACCGTTCTTTCTCCTCGTCCACAACCAAATCGCCCGTTCAACATGTCGTACCGGTGCTGAACCCAACAGACTGCTCTGTTTGTCTTACTTCTCATCCCCTCTCCCTCGCCATCCTTCAGCCATGCCTGCATCCCCTTTGCTCTGCTTGCCTGACAAGCGCCTTGAATATTGTTGGCGAAAAGGACATGGAGTGTGCTGTCTGCAAGCAGAGTGTTGCAGATTTCAAGCTCGTCCAGCGCTCCTCCAAAGACAGTAAATCAGGAAGCGATTCCGCATCTCAGTCATCCAGTGACCTAACCACCGTGAACGGTGGAGAGAAGAGCTTAGGCGATTTATCGAATATTGGAGGCAAGGACCGCCTATTTTCCTCTTCTGGCAGCTCGAATGTTTTCGATCATGACACTGCGAACGACAGTACTGGAGACCTGGGCAGTGCGTTTGAATTTGGTCTTGACCTTGGAGAATTGCGCGCTTCGACTCCGAAATTGGAGCGGCAAATGCAGGAGCACTCCGGCAGATGGTCTGGAGACCGTTCTTCGCAAATGGATATGCGCCAAGAAGAAAACGTTGTATTGAGGATTGATAATGTGCCCTGGGTTCGTCTTTTTTTGCACTATTTTATATATTTTCACGGTATGCTTATGCTCCTCTAGGATATTACACCCCTTCAAATTGTCAAATGGCTCCAACAGCCGGTGGAGAGGGTCCACGTTCTGCTGGACAGCAAGGGCAAGACTCAGAGCCATGCTTACGTCGAGGTCAAGGACACTGCTACTGCCGGCGCTATCCTCCGCGGCGAGGCCGCTTCCTCTGCTGGAAAGAAGGAACGAGGAAGTGTTCTGGGACGCGGACGACGAGCTCGTGGCGTCACTGTCACTAGGAGCGGTCAGAAAGAGCTAATGCACGATGTATGTTTTTTCTTTGGTTTGTGTAACTGAGCTGGACTGATGGTTTTTATTTTATTTTAGTTATTCCCCTATTGGCGTGGCAATTTCGATGGCTCCAGGCCTTCCCTTACTGATGTTAAGGGTGATCAAATTATCGGCGCCTTGGAGGGAGGACTACTGACCGAACACGAGATTTCCGGATTATTGTATCTTATTAGAGAACCAGACGTGAGTCTTCGTAGTTCTTGCTTAGCTTTCACTGTCGAAAGTTCTTGCTGACACTTTCTCTCTATCCCAGTCTCATTTCCTCAAAATGCCATCGCTGCCTTTCCATTCGCTCGTCAGTATCCTGAGCAAGTTCCCCACGGATGTGGATAGTCGAGTATTTTGGTCCGCCGGTGTCAGAGATATGTTGTTCGGTAAGTTGTTCGCCGCATTTTGAAGAAGATGATCTCATCGTTTTGCTTTGGTTCTCATGATATAGACGCGCACATAGTGAGTATATTTGTGATGTCTTAAGGAAATAAACTGACTATTATCCAGCTGCTATCAAAGTCTTGATGTCTCGTATTGCGCAAGTGAAGCAGACTGCCAAAACGTCAATGCGTCCTCAAGATGAAGACTTTACGATTGACTTCGCTATTGATTTGTTGCATACCGCGCTTGATTGCAAAGGTACTTCCTCCGTTACTCTTTACATTTTTAGTGCTGATCGTTTTCGATAGCCTTCACTCCTCAGCAAATTCAAAATCTGAAGAACCTTGCTCAGACTTACTCCTTGCCTCTTCCCGAGCATGACGAGTTCAACACCTCGGATTCATCCATCTTGAGCGGGTCCGATGTTTTGAGGACGCCCTCAAGCCAGGACTCTTCTGCAAGTGTCCTCATGCCGATCAACCCCCACCCGCAGGTCGACCCTCTCGACAAGATTGCAAAGGAGTTCGGCCTTGAACCGAATGTCATGCAGGAGTTGCTCCAGCGACTGGCAAACATTTCTACCTGATTTTTCTGCTCTTTCTCTGGACATCCTTTTCTTCTTCATGCCTTCCTTCATGACGCTTATGAAATCCTCTCTGGTCCCTTATACAAATTATGCCCCTGCATCTCTTTTTTATTCGTTTGCCCATCCGATCATGCCTTTTCTCTCTCTTCATTCTCAGTTCTCTTGCCGTCACCACACGACCTTGCTGTTGCTATCGTCGCTTTCCTGCTATCGCCTTTCTCAGATCTCAAACTCGCTCTCTGTCATGCCAATGAAACCCCTCCCTTCGCTGCACTTTGAAAGTCATTCCATCCACAGTCAACTCCTCCAAAAATGTATATCGTTCGTCGTCGTCGCTAAACCCACTCGTACATTGCTATCCTGCGCTCTCTTTTACATATTATAAATATTCTTCCTCCCCCGTAATGAGTTTCTCACTTCCTTTCATTCCTTCTATTTACACGCTCTGCCCAGTCGAATATGGTTTTCCAAATTCCATTGCCCTCCTCGTTGTGTATGTGTTAGTATGGTGCCTCTCCGCTCGAGTAGTAGCCCATAGATAAATTGTGTATCCAGGAATTCTCCTTGTCAATTCGTAGGCAGTTGCATAATTAATTCTGGAAATCAATCGCTGAAATTTGCCCTTATTTTGGAACGCTGGTTGGCTTTTGCCATCAATATCACCTTCGTGCTGGACCTCCAAGGCGCCCATTGCCCAAATACTCACAATCCATGATGATTTCATTTATTTCGGACGCAAAGAAGATCCGCCGCGCTCGTGCCCTATCAACATAATTGCAACGTTATTGAACACAGCGCCGTCACTTTCTGGCCTTTTCATCATGGAACACAAAGTCGCCCGCGAATCCGCCATCTTGCTCAAGGTTGTCGAGCCTTCTGACATTTTACAATTGCTACCCTTCAACAAGCCGAGTAATGGCGAGCTGCAGACCGAGCTTCGGGTTAGCGGACGCCGCATTCGAGGGCACGAACATTGGCCAAGGAGCCGTAACAGAGGTGAGTGCCCTTTTGCAACACTAGCACTTACTTCATATACAATACTGATGGACAAAATACTAACAGGGAACTACGTCAGAAACTACATTTTCTCTAGTTTGAGGATCGAGGCGAAAGCAACAAGGCTTCGAGTGACGTGGAATTTGGAAGCTATGTGGGACTATCTGCCTGTTGATTTAGTTTTCACGGTATGGGTTCGCTGTGTAGCTCAAAGCTTGGCTAATTTTTTTTCAGGTCTTTGGCTTCCTTCATCCCATTGACTGTATCACGCAATTCGGGCAACAAAGGGCCTCAGATGCATCCTGCTGAACTGGAACTCCGTTTCTTGTTGGAAAGAATCGTTTCTGAATCATCCGATATTCCGTTCTATCCCGACGATGTTTCTCCCCGAAATGGGTATCATTGATCTTTGGTCCTGCCACATGTGATGTTCGTACTGCGTTCTTGACACCATTTATCTATCACTTACCTGATTGCTTTCTAGAATTGTAACATGGATAATTGTCTGGTTGAATATGCTTCACGAAGTAGAAAATGCGATTACTGTTCCGTCAGTTACTTCTCAGCCTACCTTAGCTTTCGTGCCGAAGTTGATTCACGACTCTATGGCAGGATTATTGTGCTCATAGGCTGTACTCTCCATTGGTTAAGGCAGTTTACCCAATAATTGGAGAATTCCCCGTCCAGTTGGAACGTGATATTTGGGAACTAGCCGTGAAAATACGTCGACCCGGTACGCCTTCGTTCTTTCTATGATTCATTTCAGCAGTTGATTGAATATATGCAGATTCCTTCTGCTATCCTGATAAGCAGTCCTATGCCAGCCCAAAATATTCTCTCCGACAATTTATGGAAGTGGCACGAGAAATGCGTCACTATCTTTTGAGTATAAAATTGTGTGCTCCGAATGCGGAGAGCAACTACGAAGCTTTCGTCAAGGTTAAGAGAGCTGCGGTCCAGGATCGTGACAAGGTATGGAATTCTTTCTTGTTGTCTATTGTGGATTTTGTTATCATTCTACTGAGAGGAGTGGTACGTGAACAAGGTTGACGAGCGTTACACAATAATGATTGGACAGGTAATACTGTCAATGTATTTCTGTTTCCTGGTGAAACACCAATTCCCTCTGGCAATCAGGATTGATTGATTTGCGTGGCTAATTTTGTTCGTTCCAAGCATGCCCAAATCTGCAATTTTTGGGCCCATGATATTCACGAGCGCTATTATAAAACTTTTCTAGACTCTGTATATGTCTTCCGGGATGTAACGTGAGCACCATTTCATTTTCTTATTACTTTAGTCTTTCGAATTGACGGTCTTCGTAGGGCCAAACATGCGCTACTCAAGCGGGGACATGAGCTGCTCGATATCAGAGATGCACAGAATGGTTTCATATCCAATATAATAAACAGTTGGCGCACACTCTCCGATTCTCGATTAAGCAAGTCCAGTGAGTACATAAATTTTCAGCTTGATAGAATTTCTCATATAGGCCTTTGGAATTTTAGACCTCTGGAAGTATCTTCCAACGCTAGAATCAATGGTTGTCAAGTCTAGAAAAATCCGACTCAAAGCGGAACTCGCACGTCAGATCGAACTACGGCAAACAGAAATTACTGCTTTCTACGACCATACCACGAAAGGTTCTCTGACGTATCAGATGTTGACCTACATTCCTCGGCCGAGCGCCATTTTCGGAGTTGAGTTCTTTGCCAACTACATCAATGACTCCCAGAAAACAGCTGTCGAATTGGACCTTCATTTGGCCCAGGCGGAGATCTTACGCTTTGTTGGGGATTATATTGATGCCAAAAAGCGACGGCTGCTAAAGCTTCTGCTAGAGGCAGGCGTTCTTCCTGAGGATGCGACCGAAGACTCGGAACCTGGATACTTCTTAGGACTCGCGATTGCCGTCTTTGAATGTTGCGGCAAGGCTTTCGTAGGCTGGGAAGACGTAGCTGCTCATCAGTGCAAGTATGGAAACTATATGCACCATCACGACCCCAGAGATTCCTCGTTTAGGTTGCGCTTCAGCGAGACCGGATACAAGGCTCTTAAAAATATAACAGGACTTCTTCATCTGCCGCTCCAATCTATATTGCCAAAGGACCTCGACGCAATGAACAAGCGTTTCATTTCCAAAATGGAGATGTGGTTCTGGTCCTTCGGAGTGAAAGCTCTTGCGCTGACCTGGCGCGAATGTGTGAGTGCTAATTACCCACTTTCTAGTTGTTAAAATTTGATTGATGTTGTAGCTCAATCTTGCGGTGAAGTGGGGCCGTTCTTCATCGGAGGCCCTGTTCGCTTCATTCGATGTCCTTTCTGAAACTTTGACGGCCAATATCCTGGTCCTCGAAGGTCCGTTCCCGCCGCCTGCCAAACCAATATGGAGTTGCAAACATTGCTCTACATACATCGAACCGTTTAAAAGAACAGATGTTGTAACTCACACTTACGAGGTGTAAGGGTTTCTATTCCAAGCTCAAAGTCCTAATGTTCAGTGACGGTACTGGTGAATTTTGAATAGGCACGGTATCTCAAAAGCAGTCGCAGGTGTCGATTTCGATGTTTTACGCGACGACAGAATCGGAAACCCTCCAACCAATCGTTCACAGTATCTAGTTCGCTTACGCGAACACGCGAACCTTCGTTGCTTGCGATGCCCGATGTCGTACAAGCTGTACCGCAAGCCCGACCTACATCAACATTTCTTGGATTTGTGAGTCTTCTTAAATCTTAGAACCCAAAACAAGTTGCTTATTTGCTGATAACTCGCAGGCATGGTATCGAATCCAGTGATATTGTCGAAGGCGTTCATTGGATGACGATTAAAGTGGTAGAAGATGACGGTTGGATAAAGGAAATGATTTTGCGTAGGCAAGAAAACGCAACGAACCTAAAAGGCTAAACTATATATCTATGGACGCTGGTCCTAAATTCGATTGTGCACAGTGAATGATAGTCCCTCCTTGTTCATGCTGAAATCGTACACCAGGAATAATGTTTTATATTCTTGTGAGCATTATACGCTGATTGCTGCGATTCAGGGTTCTTTCAATTTGCCGCTGCTCTTAGGCTGGCGTCCCTCCCAACTTACTTTTCAAGCATATTGGTACTCTTTCAATTGTCCATACCTAATATCACTATTAAGTTTCTCTTCAACCATAAAGATATTGAGGCATAAGTACTACTGAAGTTGTTATGTAGTTGCCAGCGCGGGCTCCGATTCTATCACACTTTTTGATTAATATTGGGTTACTGTAATGGCCTGCGCACATATTTAGACGAACGTCGGAACGATCAACCAATCAATTTGAAGTTCACCACCACCTACATTCACTCCGTTATAGTTTAGCACATCCTTTCGCTAAATCCACACCCTACGATATGACTCCCTTGTTTCGGGTACAAAACGAGTCCGGGCTCCGCGCATCCTATAGGTACTAGCTGAAGTCATCTGTTGTCGAAAGCATCGCTGCCATTCTTCGTCATTGACATCAAGTCACGAAACTCAACGTTGAAGAGAAAGTCACTCTGGGTCTGCTCACCATGAAGGTTGACAATGGCGTCCGGTCTTCTGACGTCGTACTGTTATTGCCCTTTTACCAGCAGACTGCGGATGAGCTACAGAACGAACTTTGGGTGGGAGGAGGACGCAAGTGGATTACTCGAGTGGACAAAAGATGGTCAAGGGCAAGTCAAGGGGCCGACAAAGAGGTGAGTCCTTCGCAGTCATCATACTCGTTCTGTATATTTACGAGCATTATTCCTACAGGAAACTATGTCAGAAGCTATGTGTTCTCGAACCTGAGGATCGAGGCGAAAGCGACAAGGCCTCGAGTAAAGTGGAATTTGGAAGCGATGTGGGATTATCTGCCAGTTGATCTGGTCATCTCGGTATGAAAGTTTGTTATATTATTCAATTCTAAGCTTGAGCTATCGTCTACAGATATTTGAATTCCTCCATCCCATTGACCTGTATCACGCAATTCGCGCGACGAAAGTTGGACGAAGGGTCTCAGACGATTCCTGTTGGACATGAGTTCTACGTCTACCTGGAAAGAATGTTTTCTGGACCACCCTGACATTCCGTTCTATCCCGACGACGTTTCCCCCCCGAAATGGGTGTCGTTGATATTTGGTCCTGCCACATGCGATGTACGTGTTAGCCCTTAGCGTCTGTCCCGCTTTTCCTGTTATCTTATTGCTTTTCAGATTTGTGGGCAAAGTAATTCCTTAGTCAAATATTCTTTGCGAACTCGGAAATGTGATGAATGTTCAGTCAGTTTTTATATATATCTACACATTTAATAATTTCTGTCTTCATGGCAGGATTATTACAATCCTCACAGCAACGCCGCGACTAAAGCAATCTCCCCAATTATTGGGAAATTCTCAATTTCGCATGTGCATGATATATGGGAACTAGCCGTGAAGATTCGTCGACTCAGTATGACTTGGGCTCGTTATCACAGGCCATATTTATTTCTGCGAAGAGCAGTAACATCTGATACTTGCCACTCCCCCGGAAACAATGATATCTGGTTGTAGTAGTAGCCAGATATACTTGGATAATGTGGCTGATTATTTACATTTTAAGCATACGCGGCTCTGCAACCTTTGGCCTACGACATCTACGGACGCTATCATGCAGTTTTCATGGCTTCCCTGCATGGTTTTTACGCATTGTCAGTAATTACGTCCATTGTTGCGTTTTTGGTCCATTAATGACGACTGTTGCAGGAGCAGGAAGACGCTACTTGAGCGAGAATATGACCCACGCGATATGTCGGAAGCGGAAAAAACTTTAGGGGGAGGATGTCCCTCGGCTGGTCTGCAGTATCAGACTATCGCTTGAGCAAGTCGAGTGAGTGCATTTAATTTGGGTTAGCAGATTTTCTGATGTTCATCTCCTTGTTACTGTTGCTGCTGAAGAGCTTTGTAAATATCTCCCGATGCTAGATAGTAGAATCTCTGGTCATCGAAGCTAGAACAATGCATCGCTACAAAGAGCACGCGCGCCGAAGCTACACGCGGAGAGCAAATATTGCCTCTTGCTACCAGCACATCACCAAAAGTACATTCACGTATCAGGAGACACTGCGTGGTCCTCATCTGGAGACCGTATTCAAAGACAAGTTCTTCGCCGACTATATCAATGATCCAGAGGACGTCGAATTAGATCGTACTCCAGCGGAGCAGAACATCCTATCCTTCGTTAATACCTACGTGGATGGCAAGAAAAAACGACTACTTAGATTCGTGCTGGAAGCGTAGTGAGTTGTGGCATAGGCCAGACACCAGGGATAGTTCGTTTTCAATTCGCTTCAGCAAAATTGGATATCAAGCGTTGAAAAACCTTGCCCAACTTCTTCACCTCGATAGTTCGCTTGGATCCCTGCTTTCAAAGGACCTTAATATACTGAAGAAGCGGTTCATTTGTAAAACATGCCGACTCACTGTGCACGCTGGTGTGCACCTTCTTCCTGCGCTGACCTGGCACGAATGCGTGAGCGATTTATCTGTATATTTTCCTCTACTCAACTTGTTAATTCCATTCTTAGCTCGACCACGCGGTAAAATCGCAGTGTCATTGTTCAGAGATTTTTCATGATGCTGTCTTTGACGTTCTTTCTGAGCCTTTGACGGATAATATCATTGCTCTCGAGGTAGCTTTCCCTCCGCCTTCCTATCGCATTTGGAGTTGTCAGCATTGCACGACATATATCGAACCCTTAACGAGGTCGGAGGCTGTTACTCATGCCTATCAAGTGTAACTTTCTTCCTTTCATTTCCAAATCCCCTGTTGCTGATTGCTGTTGATCGACATTAGGCACGGTATTTTCAAAGCAGCTGCACCCGCTGATTTCTCTTTTATTCGCGACGAGAAAAGTTTCAACTACCCGCTCCGTTTTCCCCTTCTTATTGGGCTGGATGAGAACGCAAGCCATCGCAGTGCTTGCGATGTGCAAGATCAAACAAGCTGTGGCGCAAGAAGGATCCTGACCTGCATCAGCATCTCTTGGATTTGTGAGTGCTTGTAGATGTTAAAACCATTGGAAGAAATGATTTATTTGCTGACAACAACTTAGGCATGGTATTAAGCTCGATGACCTTGTGGAAGGGGTCGACTGGATGAAGTATAAAATTGTAGAAAATGATGGTTGGATACAGAGGAAGATACGCATCGGGGATTATGAGTCTACATAGTCTAGCAATCCGAGATCTATGTAGTACTGTGTCGCGGACTATACATTATATCCCTTCCCACAAAAACCATGCGTTGGGCGATGTTTAAATAATGATTGATCAACATCTATACCCAGGTAAGCCGATTCAGTGATCAAAATGAACGATTTCGTGTCGAATCAACTCAGCCGAAGCCGCCGGCACGGGGGAGCCTTCTGACCAATTATTTGCTCGGAGCTTGCTCATCGGGTTGCTCATTACTTCGACGGGTGGACCTATGAAAAGTCTACATCTTACCCACACTTCACCACCGAGCGGACAGCTCGGGCAGGTTTATTGCTATACGAGACGCTTTCGCCATTCATAAAGCTTTTGTCAAGGACGTCCCAAAACAACGCAGTGTCGACATGACCCCTCCGAACCGACTTTCACGACTTCCAGCACCCTTCAGTCGCTGGCTGGGATATCGCAGCGGCCCCATACCCCAAAGACCTGAATTCATTGTCTACTTGTGGTCGTTCATTGGCGCGTTCGGTGGAATCTCGCTCATCCAAGCCGTGTTCGGGCAGGCGCACTACTTCATCGAGCGCGGGGTGCCATCTATTGTGGCCAGTTATGTGAGTCGTAATTCGAATGTTTGGAGGATCGAGTGGTAGACTGACAACGGGCTAGGGAGCTACAGCGGTTCTGATATACGGCGCAGTCGATGCGCCTCTTGCGCAGCCTCGGGGACTGTTCGGCGGTCACTTCATTGGTGCTCTGACGGGCGTGTGTATCACCAAGCTCTTCCACCTTCTTCCGACAGAAGAACGTTTTCAGAGCCTTATTTGGCTCGCTGGCTCACTGGCGTGCGCGACTGCCATAGTCCTTATGCAAATGACGAATACTACGCACCCGCCTGCAGGTAAGTTGTCCATCATTTCATCTGATCTAGTGTGCGACTATTTTTGCGAGGCATACATAAGTGAAAAGTACTATAGAAAATTCAGTGCTATTGCTTGGCGACGAATGGGAACAATTCTACTCATAGCACAGTAATAAGTTCTGATCTTCTGCCTGATATATTTTACATCGCTTGCTGCTTGCTAAAAAATGCGCGCCAGGAGAGATATCAACCTGTTTATATGCAAACTAATGATGTCCATCTCTCGCATAGGTGCTACAGCGCTTCTCGCAGCTGTCAATAGCGATGTCCGCGACATGGGGTGGTACTACCTACCTGTCGTCCTGCTTTCCTCGACCTTGGCACTCGCAGTCGCGTTGATCACGAACAATATTCAGCGTCGATACCCTGTCTTTTGGTTTCAACCGAACGCACCACTTCCGCCGCCGCCGCCGCCGCCGCCACGAGCTCTAGCTTCAAATTCTCATTCTGATTCCATGACGGGTGACAAAACGCCCGAGGTAGTGAACGTTGTCGTTGCGGGGGAGAAGCAGACGATCCCTGTGTAATTGTGTTTTTACATCCAGTTGTTGTACTGTACATATTTACATCCGTGTTAAGCATGGTTGCTGGAGAACTTGGAGAGGCATTTCTTGTTGTGACCTAATAGTGTCACATACTCTGCGTATTAATACCTTAGGCGCTGCACTGCGTGGTCGTCCAAAAAGTGCCACTACATATTGACTCCAGGAATATATCGCATGAATTAAAGTGCCTCGCTCTTGAGGACCTATTTCGCCACCTTCATTCTCCCAGTCACCGACTCGCAAGCCCAGGTAAAGGACGGGCCACACGTTCATAAGCGCTGCGCTACATACGTATAATATTGCCTACGAAGCTGGTTAACAATTGAGCACGCGCGGACCCGGGTACCGGATTCAGATACCCACACCTTCAAAATTCAAATTCACCACGCGCGCCCAGCTTAGAATAAATCTGACTAAAAATATATGCCACTGATCTCGGAATACCTCTATTTGTACCAACACGTCTTTTGCACTACCATCTATCAAAACCATGGCATCAATCTATCCCAAACACTCCACCGCTCCAGTATGTTCTGATGTTTTTAAAGGTTCTTCCTAATACCCCAGGGGGTTACAGACTTTACAGTAATGTAAAATCGTGAATAGAGTATTGATTGCTTGGATTAGAATATTTTTACGGCAGACGACATCTTACCCGTATTGTCAGCAAACAAAGCTGAACGGGGCCCATGGGACCTCGTTGACCGTGTCTTGAAGTAGACGTTATTTAGACGCCCGAGGGCCGTGGGACAAATCAAATATCTGCTATTAGTATCGAAATGGGGCGCTTGCCAATAATATGAACATAGAAAGGAAGGTTCATGTGAAGTTTCAATTCGAAAATATATATTCTACATTGATTTCGTTCCACTATGTTTGAAATTTGAAGGCTTGTTCTTTCCCCTGATATCACCGACACAGTGCTGAGTGAATTATCGCACCCATTTTCTGTAACTGAATTGACCTGACTGGCACCCGTGTGATTGCTACTCCGTACTCGTAGATATGTTGACTTGGTAATCATCCGCCGTCCATCATATGAACCATATCCGCGACACTTCCATAGACCCCTCTCGCTCGCGCGTATGGGTGTGTGTATCTACGGACATACGGATAGACCGGCTGCATATATTTTTCTCTTCGTACATGTATCGCCTGTACGACATGTAAAATGCGACAGATGCTGATGGGAACATCATACTCTACTACTTAACAGGACATTTCAATGGGTATGATGTCAGTGGGCATGGGAGCAGATGCACGATGGAGGACATGAGATGATGAGTTTTTCTGGTCCAAGTCGCGCGTCCCTGGATATCTAGTTCTATCCGGAACCCGGCAAGAAACTGGATTCATTTCGCATTCGGTCACGAAAGTGAAAGTGATCATTATGCATTTACACTAAATCCACTGTATCTGTAACAAGCATTCAGAATTTCGGATAAATAGTCATGAATGCTGTACGAGGGGAGGCAGTATCCATCTGAAGATGTTGAATGCCACCAACATACTAGAAAGCCAGTTTCTCGGTCATTCCACCAACTTTCACACTGACAAAACAATTTCAATTTTCTTATGGACCTCCCTGACCTCCCTAGCGGTGTATATTGCATCGCGCGTCGTATACAACAAATCCCTCACCGATGAAAAAGGGATCACTATACCTGATGGACCAAGGGGTCTTCCCATTCTTGGTATGTATTTCAAAGCGACACACCGATTATCCATTCGGTCGTTAACACTTCTATCACCACCAGGGTCCTTCCCATTCCTCACCAAGTACCCGGAGCGCACACTCGACTACTGGGCGCAGAAATTTGGCTCCCTCTATTCTCTATGGCTCGGAAACCAACTCTTCGTTATCATCTCCGACCCCCAGATCGTGAAGGACTTGATGGTTACCAACGGCGCCATATTCTCTTCGAGGAAGGAAATATTCCTTAAGTCTCAAATTATCTTTGCTGGACGTGGAATTACCGCCACACCTTACAATGACAAATGGTGGGCATTGAAATATCTATTCGGTCTTCAGTTGATTAATGACTCCTATAGGAGGACCCACCGCCGGCTCGCATCAATTTGGCTCAACAAGACTGCCGTTGATGCCTACACTAACGTGCTCGACTTTGAGGCCACGGTGCTCGTGCACGATATTTACGCTCACAGCCATGGGGGACAGCTGGCCATTAACCCACAGCCTTATGCTGGTCGGTGCTCGTTGAATAACATGTTGACCATCACATTCGGTACGCGCACTGATAGCATTGACCACCCGCTCGTTGCGGAAGCGCTGCGTTTATCAGAGAATTCATGCGAGTATTTTTAGCGCGTGTACATGGACTTTTCCTAACGGATTTATTTAGGAACTGCACAGGGCCCGTTTCCAATTTGATCGACTTCATACCCGTCCTTCAAAAATTCCCAAGCTACATGAAGACGAGGGCAGAAATTGCACGCGATTTAGTCGCAACTTACGGGGTATGATTAACGATATCGACCAAAGAATGAAGCGCGGTGAACGAGTTCCCGACTGCTTGGTCAAAACTTGATCGAAGCGAGGGAGGAAGAAGGCCTGGATCACCTTGACATGGCCATCCTCTGCTCCGCGTTCATGATTGGCGGTGTCGAAACGGTAGAAGATGTCCCCTCATCTTCAGTGAGCTATTGCTGATTATCCTTTACGTAGACCGCATCAGTTATGCAATGGTTCTCCGCACTAATTCCCGCCTATCCCGAGATTCAAGCTAAAGCTCATGAAGAGCTCGACCGCGTCGTTGGACGGAACCGCCTTCCGACAATCGAGGATGAAAAAAACCTTCCTTACATTCACGCTATAATCAAAGTAAGTATCCAATACTTCCAGTACCACCCAATTCTGAAACATATTCTTCTTTTTCTAGGAAGTCGAGCGTACCCACAATCCATTCTGGCTCGGGACGCCACATGTCAACACGCAAGACTTCACGTATCGAGGCCAATTCATTCCTAAAGACACCGTTCTTGTCTTGAATACGGTAGGATCACGAGGTACTCGCATAGTCGCTACTAATTATTATACAGTATACTATGCATCACGATCCACAAAGGCACCCGGACCCTCTCAAGTTCAACGTGAGTGAAGTCGCCATTCTAAAAATAACTTTACGCTGAGATAAAAATAGCCCGACCGTTACATCGACGACGCGACGCTCTCGTCTGAATCGGCCAATTTGGCCAATCCGAATGAGAGAGATCACTGGATGTTCGGCGTTGGGTAAATTCCGATACTTCTCGTCAACCGTCCTGCTCGTTTCTGACGTGATAATTTCCTAGCCGCCGCATCTGCCCAGGAATGTGGGTCGCTGAGCGAGAGTGTTTTGGCGATCTCCCGCATGCTTTGGGCGTACAAGATGGAGGAAATTCCTGGGAGAAGATAGATTTGAAGGAATATGACGGATTATCGGAAGATCTCCTGTTCCGTTCCGGATCAAGATGCTCCCTCGTCACGACAGCGTCGAAAAGGTTCTGGGGCTCTGATTGCATGAAGGCACATCTAAACCCTACTAATCACAACGAAGCTAGAGTCTATTTTCGTTTTTCTTTTGGTAAATTTCTTGGGTTGACACATTGGGAAAATTTATTCTCAATGAAACTATTCTGTTTTCATTTTTCTTCGTCATCTTTTTTTCGGGTCACAGGAAGTACTAGTTTACTTGCATATTTCGAAATACAAAGGCGGAGCCATTAATTTTCTCATTTACTCCGGCTAAAGAAAGTTGTGTTTGAATTTCAAAGCCGCTCGTATAAAAAATTCTCATCTAAAGTCACTACACAGCACATTGTTGCATTATTGACTGAGACTGTAGCCGTTTTGACTCAACTCTTTGTCGAAGTATAAGAGAGAACCTGACCCTGGGAATTTCTATGTCAAGAACGAATAATATCACACCAAGCTCACGCGCACAGCTTTCACTCCGGACTTTCACAGCATTTTCCTGCACCCAGCCTTGCCCTGACTGTCATTCGGACTGATCAACAAGCTCGAGCTGGCAGTTTAAGCTGCACCTCCAGGAGCGAATGACTCCAACGCGCAAGTCCCCTTGAGCTCCCGAATCGATAACCCACCCTATTATCCTTATTTTTTGTCGAGAATGGCGCAACTTGTCGATGTTTTGAAGAGCCTTCAGATAGCTTCTGACAAGGCCGTGGTGAATGACAGCTCCCAGTCGCTAGCGAACGTGGATTCTCTGTGTGCGTTGATCTTGATTCCCATACCTTGAATTGGACTCACTTGAGAGCGTTGATAGTTGCAGATACAGAAGCAGACGTCACGTTCTGCTCCTCAGACGGAGTCCATTACCAATTGCAGCGGAAATTTCTCGAGGCGAACACTGGCGCGTTCCCTGGGTCGGAGTTCGATACGCGGGGAGAGGTAGTCCATCTAACGGAGCCCTCACGCGTCTTGCGTATCTTGTTTGGCTTTGTGCACCCGAGAAGACATCCGGATATCGAAGAGCTCGAGTTCAAGGCGCTTACAGAGGTGGCGGAGGCAGCGGAGAAGTATGAGGTCTTCTCGGCGATTGACGTTTGCAAGATGCAAATGAGGTGCGTTGTATTGTTGTCGCGCAGCAGAATTGGGATTGTTTCGCTCATGCGTGTTAATTTGGCCAGGCGGTTTATCAAGAACAATCCGATTGAGATTCTGGCCCATGCGACGAGGCACGGACACACCAAGCTAATTGAAGAGGTAGCACCCCACCTAGCCAGAGTGTCAACCGCAATGGTCGTTGAACAATTACCTCCTCGCTTTGTGATCCCTTGGGTAAGTGACATCGAGTTGGCTGCTCAAGGGAAGCATACTGACGTTCTAAATATTCCAGCTCAACTATCGGAAAGCATGGGATACAATATTCGATGACACCATGAATGAAGTCCTTACCTCTGGCGTGGCACGTCCCAGTGGGCGTCCCACGTATGCGTATTTCGCCTCATCTCTCCAACCCGAAGCTTGCTATGCATGCAAAATTGCAATGCTCACAGCAATACATGAGTGGAAAGTGATGTCAAATGTAGAAGAATTAAAAGATATGCTTTCAAAACCCCGACCACGGCTAATGCAATGCCTGGCGCCTTCTTGTCAGTACATCGCGGTGTTCGCCAAGATTTGTGAAGACATGAAGACCAGGATGGATGCTTTGTCAACATTTTCGCTGTCTCCGTCAGTAAATGTGTAGTAGTTCATTGTTGCCCACATGTAGACTTTAGAAATATAGTTATTAATATTATCACGAATCTCCCAATGGTTAATACCGGTTCGGTGCGAGCCTTATTTCGACTTCATTTATTAGGCACTGGCAGGGCAATAGTTAAGACGCGACTCGAGCGCAAGGGCGCGACCGCGACGCGCGTGTCATGTGATTACAGCTCGGCATGGCCTTGCCGAACATTTTCAGAAAACAACCAACGTCTACCATGTTGCACATGAACAACCACCTCAGACTTGCCATTCATCCTGTCGACGCATCACACCATATCTCTACTCCATGAAGCTCTCATATGATTTGTCAAGTGATGATAAGCATGTCAATTTTCACGGATTGGCGAATTCACCATTCACGATTCGAATTGCTTTCACGCCTTCAATGTTCACTCTGCTTTGGGAAGGGGCCGGGTTGACTCACTAAGGTCATTGGTTTCGGGGAGGCTGCAGTACGCTGTATCTCATCTTCGTGGAAAGGTCCTACCGCCTACCATTGTTTGGACTCATATCTTCGGGCAACTCTGTTGAATCCTTGATTCAAGTTCTCGCGAACTAGTACTTCACTCGTCTCTGACCTTCCTACAATCATAGCCAGGTCTCCAAACCTGGGCTGAACCTATTTGCCGGTTTCCCCCCGACTTGCAACTCGCGACCATGCCGAAGAATGATGCTACGTTGCCCAGCCAGCGGTGTGGAAGTCCGGTTCTCTAGCACCCGGACCTCATGCTTGACAGTCACGAATGCTGGAAAACGCTCGTGCATCAAGCTGGACTATGTCAAGTACGAACTCTCGCTGCTGCATATGACCCTTCCTCCTGCTGAGTAACAGACAGCGAGCGGCCTTCAGTGGCTACAGCGACGTCTTCCTTTCTTCTGTTACCACCGACACCCATCGTCCATCTGCCTTCGCCTCCTCCTGAGGTTTTGGATGCCACACAAGTTCCCTGCGAATGCGAAAATTTAGACTATGCCTCAGTTACCACGAAACCTTCATTTAGGTAAGTATCGATTAACATCGAGGTTGTTCGTCATTTTAAGGCATTGAAAAAATGTCCAGATACATGATTATATTTAATGCTTAAAGGCACTTTCGCTCGTAGGATCTAACTCCACATCCTCCGCATATCCATGCTTGGCAACCGGTGAAGTTGTTGTTCCTCCCAGACAATTTCAAACTCGATGCCCTGCGATTTCTCTTTATACCCCTCAATGAAAGACGTCAACTTGTCCCCAATTATAGCCTCAACCAACCCTCAATGAAAGACGTCAACTTGTCCCCAATTATAGCCTCAACCAACGAAGTATTCTGATCTATCGTCTTCACTACAATTGTTATCTTCTGGATAGCTATTTGGGGGCTCTCCAGGTCGATCCAATGCATCACAGAAAATGATTTGCACCACCAAGTGAAACTCTCCAATATTCCTTCTTCCCATTTCCCATGCTGGTTGAACGGAATGTCCATCTCTAAATGCGAGAGGTTGGGTGCGAGTAACAAGAGCGGTTCTATATCCGAACAGGCCTCGTCTGGGTGTTCTGCAGAAGGAGGATTGCTGCTGTCAACGAAGCAGAGGACTGGACCTAATTCAAGCTTCGTAATTCCTGGGGCGGATCGCAACAAGTTCTTGATTTCAGCAATGATGCAGTGAGCAGCTGATTCTCCCTGTATGCCTGACAGACTGGATGGATAAACTGCGAAGAGCCGGGAGATAAAGATTCATGAAGAAGAGTACGGGTGTGTTACTGAAGGCGTATTTTTTGAATGGGATGTTGATGTTCAGAATTAGTGTCTGCAGACGAGGAAGGGTGACCATGGGTGCGTGATATTCGTTGGGCTCCATTTCTCCACTTATATCGAAGATTCGGAAGGAACCCCACTGAAGATTCAGCAATCCACGAATGAGGGAAAGCCAAACGATCCTTGTCAAGCTGCGTTCGAATGGGAAGACAAACGGAGAGATGGGACCAAAGACCGGGATTCGCTAGGGCAACTGTCCTCCAAAGAGAACACACATGGCAAAGAAGCATTGGCGCAATCCTTGTATTTGGCTGGACTCCATCGAGAGGGAAATCCGGAAGACAATGAGAGAATATGTCGCCGAGAATTTCGGCGGGAAATGAGTCGATTGTTGGCGGAATGGATGGAGGATCCATGAAGGGTTTTGATGATGTGTTTGTGATAGTAATGCCTGGATGCTCAGACGATGAGAAGTATGTCAGCAAGTGTAAACTTTGACGATGGACGTTGCGATCAACGTGGGTTGAGCGACTCACGCGATCAGTACTGCTGACTATCCGTGAGAGAACATTCTCCTTCGCTCTGCTATCCGTAATTCTACGTCTAATCACGCCAGCATTTTTGTCAGTACTAAAGTAGCAATTAATGCAATGGGTTCGAATGCTGCTTTAATATTCCACCGCCTTTATTACCGTTGTATATATTCTATAGCATTTGAAGTACTTATGCCAGCACGGAGGAGGAACTAAAATTATCCCATTCGTGTGTCTCCGTAATTTAATTATCAAAGTGTACCATGACAAAAATATGGGGGGAATGAGCTCTTGGGAGGAAGATTTTATTGGATGATGTGACGAATGTTCCCAGTTTTCCCTTCTGTGCTTAAATCATTCGCCTGCTCACGCATAACAGCGGGAAATCCGAAAGAAAAAGGAGAAAATAAAAAAATAAAAAATTAGCTCTCGCCATAATGGCTCTACTGATAGTTCGTGCGTATCAGAAACTCAGACACTGTGGCGCATTTTCAATATCGCCGGCGCCTATGAATCGTGTGCTATTAATAGATTTCCCCATTGAACGAGCAGTATATCTGGGGTTCCGATTGCCCAGAGTGATACGAGTTAACTTATCTGGTGTGTCGAGTGCACACTTCATACATGCATAAGATTCTAGCTCTCATTTAATAAACACATTAAACTTCATTGACAAGGACAACAATGCAGGACCCCTGGACCTTATACTGTACTATTTCGATCGATTCGGCCGTCACGCGTCACACGGCATGTGGCCATGGCCGAAATCGGTCGCTTGTCCCACGTCACACACACTGTGGCCAGTGCTCAAAAAGTGGCCGGAAATTCGCCAATTTTCATTCCCCTGCGGGGTGCTGAAAACGCAATTTTTGGGAGGTGGCTGAAATTTTTTGGCCGAAATTTTTGGCATGTCACAGGTCGTAGGCCAACTGGACGAATCCAAAATTTCGGCCACCTGTGTCACGCGTCCCACCCCCGGCCGAATCGATCGAAATGGTACAGTAGTATCCTAATACAGTACATGTCTCGAATCTTCTTCCCAGAGCATTTTATAGTAGACGACCTGTCACTTTGCTTCAACTGTGCCCTCGGATTTCAACGGTGGACATTATGCGTCAGCACTGTTCGAAATACGAGTCTCAAGTTGGACGTCTATGCATATGTCTTGACGCTTTGCATTACCGATTCCGACGAGTATGTATCTCACATAAAGTAGAGTCAACTGTGCTCTTACTGATTGCTTACTGAAAGAGATCATTGAAGCAAAATTTACTAGAAACTCAATACAAGTTTTGAGTGCCTGTGAATGAGGTGAATGGTGGAGGTTGCGTCGAAGGCAATTCGGCCGCATTTTCAATCTCCGATCAAATCTGAGCTTTCTTCCCAACGCAGCGCTGTCGTCAGTAGTATACGATTGGCCTCTGATACAATAACGTGGACACTGGACTCCGACTGCCATGTCCACACGATAGATTATATTGATGGATTGCAAGATATGCGAACTAAAGCAGCGGCAATTCTATTGTGAAAACTGCCTAAAATCTCAGTGAGTCTCGTTGAAACTTGAACAGATCACCATCTTATTCTTCGCCAGTATTAACGTTAGGACAACAAACACAACATTATGTTGTGGAACGAGATGAGCAAGTGGCCAAGGCAAAGAAGGCCTCGCGGAGACCATGACACCGAACAGACTGTCTCGCGACTTTGAGTGCATGCGAACGACAAGTCGAGAAATTACAAATCGGCTTGCAAAGCTGAGGAAGGAGAACGAGCCCGCAGTGAGTGCCACCTACCTTTGGAGCGAAGTGAACGACTGTCTAAGAGGAACGATAGAACGAGATAGATTGCGTCCTCTCGCGAAACACTCGCATCGCACGACGCAGTATCTCAGCTGCAAAGCTCCAGATATCCGCCAGTGTCGCCTAGCACGTCACCTCCACTTTTGCCCAATCGCGAAGCCCGAAGACCTTCTTAATCTCTCATCTCTGATCGCGCGGCGCGTTCAGCCTCGTGCAGGAGCTGTAGAGTATTCCACGTCGTCGAAGTGGTGGTCGGCCGCCCATTGGAGGGAAGGCAGGCACAAAAGGCGAGTGGACATAGGGGACCTAATACTCCCTGTGCCAGGAGATATACGAAGTGAGTCCCAGAGTCCTCCTAGATCGTGAATATTCGTCTGATGCAGCAGTGCAGGATACCCACCAGATCATATTAACGCGGTTATAACGCACACAGTCCACTTTCTTTCATTGCTCACATTCTATCTCGGCATCAAGCTCCCCTTCGAGGTGATCTGGACAGGTGGGAAACTGGGAGTCGGCCAGCCGTGGATCGGCGCCATCAAGGGTGCAGAGACCGGCGGTTGGGCGAGGTGGTATGCAAAACATCCCCTGCATCTTTCCTCTGCCCCTGTGTCTGCACCTGCCCCACCTTCGGCGTCCGCAGCGCGAC
The DNA here is from genome assembly GCA_009935795.1 of Pholiota adiposa. Classification (NCBI taxonomy): domain Eukaryota; kingdom Fungi; phylum Basidiomycota; class Agaricomycetes; order Agaricales; family Strophariaceae; genus Pholiota; species Pholiota adiposa. The sequence continues at coordinate 121,869 of QEYC01000136.1, read as the reverse complement.
GTACGCACTCGTCACCCAATCCTCGCGTTTCTGACTCAACTTCCCTCGCTGCATCCGTCGTCACGGCAGATCCACCAGCCTCTTCGTCACAGTCCTCATTCACTACAGCACTGTCTATGTTATTATACAATGTTTCGTATCTGGCTTACACACAGAACGTGGAAGTGTCTCTGAGCCAGGCAGGGGATGTACTGAGCAACCTTTGGATGGTATGCTGCAGTTCCGAGCTTGGAAAGTGCGTCTACGTCTCTATTTCTTCTCAGATTGCCAGAGTACTGATCCCTAAGTAATCTACTAGGAAGTCGCACGAGACTTATCCACCACTCCCACCTCCGACGCCTGCCTCTTTCTCTCTGGACTTCGCTCAGCTCCTCCAGGCGACGACCGCGAATCCTGCGTCCCGCCCACGGGTGAAGCGGGTTAACCATCACACTACAAGTGGAATCGTAACAGAGAGGATCGCAGAGTCGCCAAGAGAGGATGAAGAGTGGGATTTGGTGGATGATGATGTATAATTTCCCTCGACCTTGATTTTGAGGTACGCGCACTCGGTTTCTTGGGTTGACTTGATCTTTGTATTAATTTTATGTAGCCGTACACATTTACTGTATGTTGTTTTGTAGTTTAGTTTTATACGTTCAATTACATTGTTATCACGCTTTGAATACGGAGTAAAATCGAGTTTCGATGCGTTAACTTAGAACGTTTTCGTTGAAAATGTTCTGATATTCGTATCACGTTAGCAGATGCTCCGAATCACTATTTTAGAGCTCCTGTACTTATATAGCAGTCACATTCTGAAAGACTACCACTACCACCACCACGCCACCGTTAACTGGCAGTGTGCCAGTGTGATAAGCGACACGCGTCGCGTCGCGTCGTGCGCGTGACAGTTGATGCCGAATATGGCTAATAAACGTCACGACAAGAACTCGTTACTCTTCCACTCACAATAAACTACCACCAACTATGGCTCACCACCAAGCTGCACCACTCCCGAGCTACCTATACGACATTCTAAGCATCCATGACATCAACGCAGGCTTACCTCCTGTTCTCATAAACTTCAATTTGAACCGCAGCATCCAAGCTGGGGCCCCCCTTGACCCGCACAACATCTCCGAGTCTAAATCGCTGGCGGAGGGGATTACGGGCCATGAGCGGTGATTTTCCTCATGTTCTATTATGAATTTATCTGATATCTTTCCTTTTGATTGAGACCTGGGCGCGGATGCTCGCGTCACACCTGCAGTTGCTGAAAGCGCTGAACTTAGGGCAACTGCTATGGAAGCCAGCCGTATGTCACACATTCTCTCTCTTCTTGTTCTGACCACTACCATTTACCCCAGATGCCTTCAGTATCTACACTCCAGTCAACATTGGCCAGGCGTTGAGGGACTCACGCAGCAGCTTAACACAGGCATCGCCCAAATCAACAACAAATTCAACGATCTGAGCGGCCAAGTGGATGCAGTGAATCATCGCCTAGATGAGGTCGTTGCTTTTTCCCAAAACACGAGGATTATATCGCATAATTGTAATACGACCGCCCAGAACTATCGGCCACTCTGTAAGATTGTGAGTTAATGGCTCCACTTCATTGCTTATGCCTTGTTTATATTTTATCGGTCTAGCTGGCTGGTCATGGCTTTGACCTCGCAACTGCTGCTTGTGGGGATGTTCATGCCTTACAGCAATACCTGGTGCCGCCTGCACATGCCCCTAGGGTTGGAACAACACCTCCTAACTTCAGTACCAATTTTTTAGCTTATCAGAAGGTGGATATTATCCGCCTGATTATTTTTTATAATGACAATTTCAGGATTGTCCAGGGTGATAGCCTCTCAGAATGTGTAGATAAGTTCTGTCGCTTCTTAAGTTCATACTGACATTTGTATCATTGTGGTCACAATAATAGTTTTATTCAGTTGTATAGCAGTTACTCCTCACATGTGCGACCTCTTTTCTCTATCGAGGATCCCCTGCAAGGGTTGATTTCCTCTCTGGGGTCAGTCACCAGATGCTTCTGCATCACTAATTTTTTGGAGCTCCTGTACCATATACGGCAATCGGTTGAATCACATCTTGAACAGCTACCACCGCCACCATGGCACCATCATCTTTTCGAAAATGGATCCACGAGACGATACTTTCCGTCTCGTGTAGTAAATGTACCAATAACTGAACGAGATCATGGTCTTGCTCTCTCATTCCCCTCGTCAAGGTCAGGGACGAGAAACTCACCTGGTGCACCGACAACGAAATCCGAGTCAAGAGTCTATACTCCATGCAACGTGTTACGTCACCCATACTCGCAGATCCTGCTATTTCATCGTCTGGACGAGCTGCTGAACGAACCTGGGGTAGGAGGATGGCTTAAGTACTAGGGCTTAGATTCGACATGTAATTCTCAAGAGTCGACCATCGAGGTGCGTGATTGAAACTTGGATTGAACCTGACTTGAATTTGACAAGTAAAATATCAACAGGGAATTATGCAGTATGACCAAGGCTCTGTGCTTTCGAATTCGAGAATCAGGCGAGACTGACAAGCCTTCCAATAGCCTAACCTGAATCCCGGTCGAGATATCTTTATTCCCAAATCCGATAGACCCATATCGTGCACTTTGCACGACGACTTGGCGACAACTCGGAATGCTTCCCACTGAACAGGAAACTCTCATATATCTGGAAAGGAATTTTGATGATATTCCGTTATACCGCAACGCCATTTCCGCTCCGAAATGGGTTTCATTGACATCTAGTCCTGCGACCTGAGATGTTCATCCTGACTACTAAGTGCTCAGTACCAGTGTTCAAGCTTTGGCCCCTGTCCTTGCGCTATCTCACTGCCTTGTCATTGCCTGACGTTACAGAGGCGATGAACGCTTTGTCATTTTTGTCCAACCCGCTCTTTGTGCTGTGGCCCTGGGTGCCGCTGCAATTAAGCAACCTTTTGTGTCCCGAGCGACCCAAGCTCCTCTGAGTTACATATAAGACCGACCATTTTCCACACTTCCGTCATTCCAATCTCCCAGGTCTATTTCGCAGCATTCTCAAACATTTACCATCATCCCAAACTTCTGATTATTTTCTCAACCGCCATGTACCATTTCGACATTTGCGACCGCGCCGACATTGAGAGTGTCGCGAGATCATATGCAGAAAACATCATTGCAAAACCGAAATTCATGAAACCGGTCGTCGATCTCATACAGAAAATAGCGATGTCAAGGATAGAATACTCTCGTAGCCTAGCGATTGTGACAAGGCAGATTCAGGGTCACCTCGACGTCGTAGACATGAATCTTGCGCTAGATTTTAGGAAGGACCTTGTAGGCGCGGTACAAAGCACATATATCAAGTATTGGTCGGTGAGTTTCAGGTCTCAATCTGTTCAAACTTTCTTTACAATTGAATCATGATTGATGTATTATCTTCGTTATTCTTTAGGAACTCCTTGGTCGCGTTCCGCAAGGTTACCATCGACCAAGCAAAGTACTGGAATCCGCCGACCCATTGGCTATCTCAGCTTTTATGGGCGACCTCTATTATGCCCGCCTGCTCAGCTACCAAGAACTCGAGCCCGCCTTCATGTACCTTCTGCAACACGCTACGTCACGGCTGCATATTCACTGCCTATATGCGCTCTTTGCGCATGCATATGGTGACTGCCAGCCAAACGACGTCGACGTGGACGACCTCCGTAAGTGCATGTGGTTGGCGCAGGAGCGCTGTGCGTGCCACTTGGATATGTCCACCGTCGTGAGTAGCATATAATTACTTGTTTCCTTCGAAGATTTATACGTACTAATGCCATTTTACGTCCTGAATCTTTGTAGGAAGTACGTGGGCTCCGATATCTTTTCGCAAACCTCTCGCAACCCTCCAGGATGTTATGGCCGGACGTAGTCGACCAATCGCTCGACCTTAAAGGCGTATTTGTGGAGTTCCTGCGGAAGATAATGGAAATTCCAGTGAATGGTGGAACGATGCTCGTTGAGAGATTGATTATAAAGGTTTAAATCATGCCAGAGGAACGAAATATCATACTTTTTTGTTTTTTTGGAAAACATCATTCCTATTATAATAATGCACAGTATTGGCAACATCAAGGCGCCATTGTTCCAGTAGCACGATATCCATTAAAGTGAAAAAATATCATTCCTGACGCACAATGTCTATCGAAAGCCCCCCTTTCCTATCACTTTTCGTTCCGTGAATACAATCCCCCCATCACCGTTCCGCGGGTACGATATATCGTTGATCCAGTGAAATATTGTTCCTGCAGTTCGATGTCTGTAAAATGGAATTATCGTTCTCCATGTACGCTAAGTAGATGATGGGCTTTGGTACGGGTGCAGGGTACAGTATGACGAATGCGTGAGCGAATTGGCCTCGTTCATTTAAGTGGCCTAAACAATGGGTTAAATGCGTGGCTGCGCTTTGAATCATCACGCCACTTAATTTTGCTTCTTCTGGATTGCCATCTCGAAAGCCACAGTGGCTTTGCACAAAGGTGCCACCCCAACAGCTCCCTATATAAAGGCCTTCAAACTTTACAGAACCTACCACACCTCCCGTTAATCATTCCAATGTCCGACCCTCCTACTCACCTGAAGGGAACCTTCAACGAACTTCAGCCTCATCTCATATCCCTTTCCCCAGCCTTTGGGCTCTCGTTCGACATCCGAACTCGAACGAACGCGCGAGTTCCATGGTTCCACGCAGCCCGTATACCCAGTCGCCCCCACTGGCCCACTCGGCGTGTTGGTCGCTGCAGCCGCTTGCGCACTATGGCGGTCCGAGTGGGGTTTTAATCCCCGCGTAAACATTTGTAGTCCGAAAACTCTTTAGTTACATTTGTTACTATATTGAACGACTTCACTAATGTTTTCAATGCCTTTTGCGTGCGCGCGTGAACACATTCACCTGCGCATCACAACACTTGAGGCGCGCGTGAACACTTTTACGTGCGCATCAAATCTTTTAAGTGCGCGGAAACATTTCAAGCAATTTTACCACTTTTTATTGACTTTTAAGCACTTTTTGAGGGTTAATTGAGTGCGCGCAAAGACATTTCATCGCGCGTAAACACTTTTGTGAGTGCGCGGAAACATTTCTAGTGCGCCAAAACATTCGTAGCCGGAGTGCCGTGATTATGTAATTGATCCTTTCACGGCATCGGCTAACTCGGTTAACGTTTGCCGAACCACCGGCAGCGGAGCTTGAACGACTTCGCGTTGCTGGAGTGTCTGTTCAATCATAATCTATTGGTCTGAATACCTACAGCTTACTTACAAGTCAAATACACCATAGTCTTCTCAGTCTCCGCCTCAGTTCTCCCGGCAAATGTTAGCCGATGCCGTGAAAGGATCAATTACATAATCACGGCACTCCGGCTACAGATGTTTGGCTCACTAGAAATGTTTCCGCGCACCCACAAAAGTGTTTCCGCGCATTGAAGTGTCTTTGCGCGCAATTAAATATTGCTCAAAAGTGCTAGAAATCGTTAAAGAGACTTAAAAGTGTTCACGCGCACTCAAAAGGTTTGACGCGCACACAAAAGTGTTTCCGCGCAAGTGCAAGTTTGTATTGGGGCATTAGATAATAGTCAAGGAAATGTATTAATGTTCTGGGGCATCGTAAATAAATAGGAAAAAAGTTTTCGGACTACAAAAGTGTACGCGGGGATTAAAACCCCACTCGGACCGCCATAGCGCACACCATCCTATTGAAGAAGGATGGACATCAAGCCTTCAAGCATACCGCATAAGACATCCGAACCTTCAGTTTTCCACGGAGAGGCTTAGTTTGTCGCAGAGCCTCCGTTTAGATTGGAATGATTGCGCATGACCAACCTTTGTCTCTTATAGCGCAATTGGCAGTCGTCTTCGCTTGATGGTGATGCATTCACCCCAAGTTCGCACTGCAGGGAAATATTTATGGATAACGATGATAGTAGCTACTGAGATCCGATTACATTGATTTCCATGCAGCCGCATAGTGATCCCTATTACTGCCTTCATGTTGAAATAGATACCATCATCTTTCATCATATCCTGTACTGTATCTTATTTCCCGGGGTTTGAATACATGGGTTTAAATTTTCATCAGAATCTGTGGTACATTGAGTCGTGAATATGAGTGATTTTGATGTTTCCTGAGCGCTGAGCGCTTGAGCACAGAGGCATAGATCAAATGATTATTATTGGGCGCTAAATGGGCGCTAAACGCGACGCGTCACTTCACGTGGGAAATTATATATGGGAAATCACACACATCGTCGTATAGCGAAGTCTAGCCAGTGCTACGTTCGCGCTTGCGCATCGCCACTTCGTGCACGGTGCACCAGCCCAAAAAGGTCCCATTTTACCGCTCTCAGGCAGGGATAATCACAGTGAGCTTTGAAAGGTACAGGCTGGGGTGCAAGAGGAACTGATGATAGACATTGTGCTTGGGGAACGATATTCCATTCCACAAAAATAACCATGCGCATGGGACGATGGTTCCATTTTTGCAGATATCGTGCTGATTTCGTGCCGCGGAAACGAGAATTCACTGTGCCACAAATATCGTACACAGGGAACGATGGTGACATTTTTACAGAATTCGTACTACAGGAACGATATCTGACTATACGACAACGAGTATCGTGCCCATGGAACGATTCGGGAACGGTATTTCGGTATGCCTTCAATTTATTGGACTTCATGGAGCTGCGGCGGGAGGGGATCGGGAGCGAGGGTTTGCGATAGACATCGTGCTTAGGGAACGATATTTCACTCTGGAAAAAAATACCGTACTCGGGGAACGAAAATTCCATTCTTTCAGGCATCGTACTATGGCTGTCCAAGTGGGGAAATATTCCCCGTAAAAATATATTTCCATTTTGCCTCTGCGCCAACTTTATCTAAGTGTTATCTACGTGCGCGTGAACTTTATTAAGGACTTTTAACTATATTCAATGCATTTTTACTGTGCGCGTGAACATTTATTGGGTGCGCGTAGAAACATTTGAGTGCGCGTGAACATTTTGGGGGTCCGCGTAGAAACACTTCAGTGCGCGGACATATTTTGGCCGTTTTTTGAGTGCGCGTGAACATTTATTGAGTGCGCGTAAACAGAAACGGGATCCTGTTAGTGCGCGGAAACATTTTGAGTGCGCGAATTCTAAGTATGCCGTGATGCCGTGATTAGCTAATTGATCCTTTTCCGGCATCGGCTAAGCTTTGCCGTCATTGCCGCAGCGGAGATTGATCTTGCTTATCTAATCTTTATTAGGTGCCACTCTCGCTCTTTAACAATGCCTCCACCTATGCAGCGAAGCACGCATCTACGCCTGTCTATGCCGTGAGATTGTAACAGAATCCGATAAATTAGCAATTTGACGGAGAGGCTGAGTGGAATACCTATAGTAGTTACACCCAGGAATCTCTGTGAACAGAGAGCCTCCTGGGTAAGTATAGTCATTTCTCAAATAATAGATATGCATATAAAGGTGCTACATAGCTAGCATGTGAGTGATCCGAAAGGTAGTGAGCTGGTTGGAGGGCACTGGCTTGGGCGCTTAAAGCAATATTTTGAATCTTTTGAATCTCCGCTGCGGCAATGACGGCAAAGCTTAGCCGATGCCGGAAAAGGATCAATTAGCTAATCACGGCATCACGGCATACTTAGAATTCGCGCACTCAAAATGTTTCCGCGCACTAACAGGATCCCGTTTCTGTTTACGCGCACTCAATAAATGTTCACGCGCACTCAAAAAACGGCCAAAATATGTCCGCGCACTGAAGTGTTTCTACGCGGACCCCCAAAATGTTCACGCGCACTCAAATGTTTCTACGCGCACCCAATAAATGTTCACGCGCACAGTAAAAATGCATTGAATATAGTTAAAAGTCCTTAATAAAGTTCACGCGCACGTAGATAACACTTAGATAAAGTTGGCGCAGAGGCAAAATGGAAATATATTTTTACGGGGAATATTTCCCCACTTGGACAGCCATATCGTACCGCAGGAACGCTGATTCACTATGCGACTCCGAATATCGCACCCATGGAACGATGACTACATTTTTCTGACCATCGTGCTACAGGAACGATATTTCAATGAACCGAAGATTTATCGTACCTACAGAACGATCATGTCATTTGTGTAGATATCGTGCCGCGAGAACAATAATTCCGCTTTCTTTGCACATCGTGCCCTAGGAACGATGCTGCCCTGATGCTGCAAATATCGTGCGCTGGGAACGATTTCGTTTTCGAAAATACAAATATATGCTTCTCGAGAGACTTTTTTTTTTTCATTAACGATCTTACGACCTGCCAAAAATATCGCACGCAGAGAACAAATGATTCAATTTATACAGGCATCGTACTGCAGGAACAGTATCTCACTTTATCACGCCGAATATCGTACCCATAATTTTATTTCCCTGGGCATCGTGCTACAGGAACGATATTTGGCCGCACTACAAATTCCCCGGGGAACGATAATTCTATTTCTTCTGACCATCGTTCACCAGGAACGATACTTCTCTGCCAAAAGTAATGGGGACGATAACGACGTCCTAACCATAGGACTTCGTTCCGCCGGCACAATCTGAATATTGATATAACTCTTCCTCACGCAGAAATCTTCTACTATATTCGTCTTTGGGCCACATGCAGTCCATTCAGCTGGTACTACTAACCTCCCTCCTGTGTCCAATTCTCTACGGTGTCGCCGGAAAAGCAGCAAGCAAAACCTGGCGAGAAACAGTGTCGTCGGTCACTGTTGATTCCGAACTGTATTCGTCGTCAGCACATCGACTTTCTGCCCAGCTTCGGTATCCATATGATCTGTAGCCCGGTAGATCATCATCATGTATGGCCAAGATATGCCCCGCGACTCGGAGACTGTCAGGAAGTGACAATCTTCGTCTCGAATTGATGCTGCGATTATACTTGTACGGTGGCAAAGAGATCCTGTATGGATTCGCAACGCTACGGAAAGACGGGGGTTGATTATCAGATGTCGTGGTGTCCTCGTATCTGAGTTTGACTTCATGATCGTGTTGGTACTTCATCAGCGATGATGGCTGCGAAGTTTTGCCCCAGGACGGGAGTATACGTTGAATCTTTGAATGGAGCAGTGAGGGGATCTCGTGAAAAGGACTGCTTGAAACAAGAGCCTGGGGCGTCCCCCGCGTTCTGGCAGCTGAAAGGAAAGATTTTTACAAGCATTTAATTGCAGCTATCGATTAACGTGACGCAAGCGCTCACCTCGCATGAGACGTACGACCATTCCGTGTTCTTGTGGTCTCGTAGCTGTACCGTTTCGATGCCTTCTCTGCCAACGAGCGCAGATCAGAAAGGGTAGAACTAGCAACAGGATGACAGCCCCGCAAGTCGCGAGCCCTATAATGACACCGATAGGAAGATGTCGAGACCTTACGGGCACCTGCACTGCTATGGTGGCCTCGGAGTTCGGGGTGCTGGTGCTAATAGTTGACGAAAGTATCGCTGGAGATGACGAGGACCAGGATGGTGACACAACAATAGAAGCTCGGGACGGCGTTGGCACATCTGTCGATGTCTGCTTGAAAGATGAAATAGGTGGCAAATGCGATGGCGATGGCGGATCTGTGATCGCTATAGTAGAGATCGTCTTAGCAGAGCTCCCTGAACAATGCAGTAACGGTGAAAGTCTACAGTCTACGCTGCGAGAGTACGTGCCTTGACTCGATATCCGAGGGGCCATGGCCGGTGCAGGTGAATGAGAATTTGTAGCGGTTATCACGGGCGAAGATACTGAGAAAGAATCAGACCGAGGCCAGGGGTTTTTTTGTGAAAAACATACTTGGTGTGAACGGCGTGGAACTGGCCGAATTTGAGGTCGGTGTCTCCAATCTAGAGACAGTCGGGTGCGGGTGAAATCTTGATGACGCAGAAGAGGACAAGGCCAGAGTATGAGGAATCTTCGAGTCAGTTGGGGAAGAAAGACGAGGGATGGCCACCTCGGTCACAGGAGATGGTCCATACGTGTCTAAATCCGGTGAGGGTGAGGATGAAGGTGGAAGCAGAGAGGAAGGGGAAGGTTCTGAGCAGAACGTCATGCCGCAGTCAGATGAACTGGAGGGCTCAGGACATGGTGTAGCATCTATGAACGACGATGATGAGGGCGACACCGATACCGACGTCGACGTTGACAATGAGGTCGAAGTTGAGATTTTGGTACGAAAGTGATGGCCTGGGAATCGATAGGGCTGCTGTGGCATAGCTTGAATAAATGGTGGGGACACATCAATATTCTAATGACATACCATTTGGAGCCTTGAAGGGGGACAAGCTCCTTTGCCAGTGAGCTGCTACTTGTGAAAATTTGTCGTCTCTAATAGGAATAGGGAAGATGAGTTCGTCCAACCAAAGAGTGAGCAGGATGTTGCCCGCACAAGCTGAAGGAGAGTGACACAGGACAGCTCGAGAAGTTTCAATCGTAATGTTCGTCAAAAGCTGTACTGCAAAGAAGTTCTAGACATAAGTTCCTAGAACACAAATTCTATACATACCTTTTATAAGGGGTGATGTGTAATTGAAGTCAATATTTCAGTGTGCGATGTATCTGATCCCTTTATGATCGCTGCAGCTTTCATCAAGTCTTCTCTCACTACCTGACGGCCGGGCGAAAGCGCATCTTGATGCGCTCGAAATACTTGTGCGGGCCTAATTGAATGGGAAGCATTATCGATGAGGATTCAACCGATGAAGGTGATATTATGTAAACTTACAAACCATTCTGAGCGAAGTGCAAGCACTATATAAAAGAAACTGAATATCTTCCGGTCAATGTGCAGGCCAACCTCTTGAGTGAGAAGCAATCTAGTTAGACGAATTGTCGAGGAAAACAAAGAATAGGTATTATTGGGTGTGTGGGCGAGCTTCGATGAATTGAACTACATTGATTCGAATATGAGCGCAATCTTTCTCACAAACCCGACACAAAAATAGCGCTATCTTTGTGCAAAAAATGCGTCATCCATATTCATGATGAGTTGTCTTTCATTGTCATAAGGATGCCCATTTGACGAGAGATGAGCTTGTAATTGTAAGCGGCAGAGAAAAGCACCACTGTAGAGTTAGAGAAGAAATTTTTGAAATGTTGAAATTATTTACTTGAATCACGTACTCGTGCATATACGATCCTGTGTTTCTGATCATTTAGAAATAGCCACCGCCATGATGATCAGCAGCTGGCGAACAGACCCAGCACTCGCAGAGAAGGGAGATAAAGGCCGCTTCATCGTTGCCCATAGCGCTTCTGAGATAGTTGCCAGTCTTAGAGGGTGATTCAGGAGAAGTAGGTTTGCACAGGGAGATGTCGGGTTACGGTACCCACGCGGTAGAAGTCTATTGAAGTGATATTAAAACTGCGAAGATTGAGGACGTATTTTGTCTTGCCTGAATTATCGAGAATATTGTCGTCACAGACTCTCATATCCGCAGACTGCATCATGACGGGGTAATGTGCCTCATCCCCATCTACGGCATCACATTCCTTGATGAGCCCCCGTAACTTGGCCCTCGGGCACGATGAGATCGGCGTAGATCCAAATCCGATTTATCCTATCTAGAATCGACGAGAATAGTGATACGTGATTCTATGACATTTGGGAAGGGCAATATGATACGGACCTGGTGCGCTAGTTCCGAGCTTTGTATACCAAGATTATTGCAGGGAAAGCGATGATGAACCCTTGGATCGGCATTTCTCTTTCTAACCCAAATTAGAAGATATACATCGGCGCCGCATCCTCGCCTTCTCTACTGGAGTCAGTATGGAGCAATAGACAATTGCAGCATAGCGGTAGAGTATCTATTGGGTTTTTTCTGGTGCATTCTGCATGTTGACGCTTCACCAGCCGCATGAATTTCGAGTGGTCATTCGATAAAGCAGAACTCACACTTCCTGAACGATTGATCGTACTGACTTTTCATTAAGTGCAAACGGCAAGAAGATTGGAAACGGACCTTGGATAAATGTTTTTTGCGCTCGTTTGTAATAGGCGGTCGAAAACGTTGGCCTTGCGATAGAAGTCGGCTAATTGTGAGAAACTGAATCAGTAACCCGAATGGGAGCTGTGGGATGCCAAATTGATTTTCTATGTCTAGATGAAAAGTGGTCATAGAACAAAACCACTTGAGGACGATTGAGAAGCCTTGATATGACAGAATTTTCTATTATTGATAAAGATTTGTACGAATAGAATACAGTGATCTAGGGGCGTAAGTGTTTCAGTGTAATGAATGCAGACTCAAATGAACGGACATACACACAAATAGAAAGTTACAATTATAATTGCTTGTCGCCATCGTTGGAGCCCTTCGCCTTCCTTTCTCTTATCTTGCCTGCTCTCGCCGCTTGGTCTCTTACCATCTCGCCCTCCTTTCTCCACTCCCTCTTTTCAAATGCGTCGTACTCCTCTTTGGCGTCGATCCATCGCTCCTGAACATCTCTGACATCGCTTCCGGGCCCCTTCAAAGGTGCAGCAGCGCTTGAAAAAAGAGCGTATGTGTTAGGACGAACTGCAGGTGCTGCGTCATGCTGTTCGATTGTTTCTGGAGGTTGATTTGAATCCGCAGGTGGCACGAAGACATATCCCGTCGCTCTATCGATGGCATGAGTAAGGTTGAGCATCGAGTTCTTATCCTCCACGGCAAGCGTCTCGAAGCCAACGAGACCATAGTCTTCGACAAGCGAAATCATCGCCATATTCAGCGCAGCGAAACGCGGCGGCAGGGCCGCGTTGAGGGTGTTTTCAAGATAAGAAAGGTCTTGGACCTCGGTATAGAAGTCTAGGTTGAAGTCAAGATCCCCGTATTGTGAGATGAGATCGATTTTTGATAGGACGTTGATATGCGGAAGTTCCAACTGCAGCATGGCAAGTAGCGATAGAAGGAGAACGGAGACGTATTTTGAAGCATCTGTGATGTAATGTGCATCGCAGAGATGCACAGCAGCGAGCTGTATCCGTCAAAATCTACACGGCTAGAGAATATAGGGACGTACCCGAAATGAGAGCTTCGTCAGTTTCTCTACGATGTGCTTCACACTTTCATGGTTCGTACTCAGCTCGACTTGCCCTGGAAGGTCAAACAGGACATAAGCATCGTCACCCAATTCTTTCAGTCGTTCTTCTAGCCAGTCGAAGTTGGCTTCGAGATATTCCATGCAATATAGCATCCCTCCATTCGGGCCAAGCCCATGTTTGTCCATGACATCCTGTAAGGTAATCAGAGAAGAGATATCGATGGCGCAAGGATATGGCAGGGCGTCGTTGGCAGGATCGAGGTTCACCACGGATATTGGACGTTTCAGAGCGGTAAACAGCTGGTATTTTCCATAGCAATATGTCGATTTACCGCTTCCTGGAGATCCGCAAACGACCTCTCCGAATGGCATGATATGAACAGAAGGAAAAGGATGCGCCGCCTCTGGGCCAGCTGACGACGGAGTCAAAAGCGGAGGTCGAAATAACTGCAGCAATTCAGCCATCGGCATTTCTGCCGAAGACTTTTTTGGTCTCCGATTTGTGCCTCTTTCCGAGTCAAAGCGTTGCCTTGTAACTTGCCTAGGATTTGAACCACAATGCCACGATGTCTACCTCTTTCATGATCAATTAACCCCTCCAACGCACTCTATTCTAACATTTATAGTCTTTCCAACTTTGATGACGCGAAATTCATTCCCAGAAAGCGATCATGTCGCGTCGGATGATGTACGCGTCAATTTGCGTTCTCATTTCTTTCGTACTAATTTGTATCGTAGCTGGACAGTGTGATAGAACTCATCAGGTCGCAGGAAGAGTCACAAAATAAGACTGCAAGCACAAGCAAAGCTCGATTTCATGAGCCATCATATGCTCCTCGAGACCTGAAAATCCGTTCCCGCCTGGCCGATTTGGAGGCAGAAATCAGGGGCATTGACGAAGACCTCGCTGCACTCAAGAACCGACGAGATTTATGCTTTCAGGAGCAGGCCAAGCTGGAAAAGGAGCTGGAACGGTCGAGGAGCCATGGCCTTCCAAACGGCAAGGAGAAGACCCACTCCCAAGGCACCAATTATGCTACAGAAGACTTCCCTTGGTCAGGCGAACTGGAAAGTAGGATGAAGGCCGTTTTCGGAATTAAGCAATTTCGTTTAGCTCAAAGAGGGTACGTTCTTTATAAAACCGGATATATAACTTGACTGATAGAATGCGTAATAGAGCTTGTAATGCTAACATGGACCGTCGCGACATCGTCTGTATTATGCCCACAGGTAAATTCATTATATTCACTCACGTTGTCGGCTTACCGATAACCTGTATAGGTGGTGGAAAATCTTTGACATACCAACTACCAGCCATTCTCTCCACCGGTTGTACCCTTGTAATATCACCATTGATATCTTTAATGACGGATCAGGTTTTGCACTTGGAGGAAGTGGGAGGTGAGCCCAAAGTAGCTTTGATACTGCCCGTTTGCTAATGTTCTCTCGTCAGTGGAGGCGGCGATGCTCATGGGGGCGACGTCGAAGTTCGAGAAGACGGAAATCACAAAGAATCTGCGACTGCTTGCAGATAAGCACCACGCTGTAAACGAGAAAGCGATAAAATTGCTTTATGTAACTGTGAGCACTATATTATCCTTGCAATTTTATTTTTGTTACAACATCTACCCATACCAGCCAGAAAAGTTGAACAAGGACAAATCTTTCCTTGCACTAATGCAGAAGGTTGATCAGGCTGGTCGGCTTGGTACGTTCTTGTGCCCAGAAATAAAATCATCGCTCATCCTTTCTACAGCAAGAATTGTCATCGACGAGGCGCATTGCGTATCCCAGCTCGGACATGACTTTCGGTGCGTCAATTCTTTTCCTTCCCTAAAAATCGTTCAGTAAGTAACCAACGTCATCATTTCACAGTCCTGACTATAAGGAACTTCATATCCTACGCAAAATATTTCCTCGCGTTCCTATCATGGCTCTTTCCGCAACTTGTGGCCCACAGGTTCTGAAGGACCTGATTAACATTTTGGGTCTGCGGGAGCCCGTCGACGGCATTAGTGCGTACAGATTTTGCACTGCCTTAAGTTCATCGTGAAACCTTACGCGAGGCCGTCATAGATGCGCCTGCGGTTGGAACCGTCTATTTCTCATCACCCCTCTACCGGAAAAATTTACATTATACCGTGGTTCCGAAACCAGACAAAGCCGAAACTCATATTGCAGCAATTAAAGATTATATCCTAGAAAAGCATCCTAACGATACAGGTATCATATACTGCTATTCCGTGAAGGTGAAACTATTTCTTGCACTGCATTATTTCTGTCATTGATTGCTTCTATTTCAGGATACTGAAGTCGTCGCCGAGAAGCTCAGAGCAGCCAGTAACGGGAGGATCAAGACGGGAGTTTACAATGCTAGGATTCCAGATGCGGCAAAGCACAAGCTGCATGTTGATTGGCGTGAAGGTAGAATTAAGGTGGTTTGCGCTACAATAGGTAAGTCGACCAACACGAAGCTATCAATCAATCATTTATTCCTTCAATAGCCTTTGGCCTTGGTATCGACAAAGGAGACGTGCGATTCGTTATACATCACTCCGTATGTTGCTCCGTTCAAACGTTCTTCTTTTCTGACGATTTAACTGGTTGCGTTGGTAGATTTCTGTTAGTGGTGTCGAACTTGAGGTCTACGCGTGTCATGCTGACTAGTTCCACTAGAAATCTCTGGAAGGATTTTATCAGGAGTCCGGACGCGCTGGCCGCGACGGCAAGGATTCTGACTGTGTATTATATTATCGTCCTCAAGATGCCTCTTCTCTGGGTGGCCTGACGTCGTCGGAAAAAGACGGAAGTCGAAAACGTACGTTGCGCAGTCAATAGTTATTTCAAGTCACCGATTGACGGTTCCGTAAATATACAGTACATGCGGTTCTCGAGTTTGCAGAAGACGTTCGTCGTTGTCGCAAGCTTCACTTCGCAGAGTGAGTTCGATCCTTCGATGTGCTGGAGAATATGATGTCAACTTTGCTGGTCCCAGGTATTTTTCCCATTCGTCTGAGCTCTCGATAGCATCGTGGACGACAGACGAAAGTGGGGCCCTCGATCCTTGCGGGCACTGCGACAACTGCACGAGGCCTCCCGAGACTGTTGAACGGAAAGACGTGACCCTCGCCACGTGGCAGCTGTTGAAGATCGTCAACGCCGTTCGCCAGTATGGCACAAAGTTGACGTTAGGCCAATTGGTTACGTTAGCTCGAGGTGGGAAGAAAGGTGCATACGAAGTAAAACAAGGGCGAAAGAAGGTGCAATCGACTCTGGATCTGGACGCAGTAGCCGGAGGACCTGTTGACCTGAGTAAAAATGTGCGTCACCTCAGTGGTATTTTCGGTCCGCGTCTAATTTTGTTCAGGAACTTGAACATTTGATCGTGTACTTGCTGACACAAAACTATCTGAAGGAAGAATACCAGCAAACGGCGTATACTTGTAATGTTTATCTGGCAATAGGCAACCTGGCGCATCGGCTGGTCTATCAAACCCGCGAAGCAGTCATCCGTACCTCAAAAGTCAAAGTGGAATTTTATTTCTTAAAGGTCGCTCGCAAGAGCAAAGCCAAGGCCGACGACGGGTCAAAAACGAAGGTGCCAAGAAAGCGAGCAGCAGCAGGTACGGCCAGCAAGAAGGGAAAAGAGAAGGCTACTCTCGATTCTGACGAAGACGACCTGAGTTCGTCCGACGAAGAAGACTTAATTACAGACTACGTGAAGACTGCACCCGAACTCATCAACAGCGACGATATGTATGCTTCTGACACCCTGGAGGAAGCTTGCGATTGGGAGACGTACCCTGTACGTGAGGAACCACCGAGCAAGAGGCGAAAGAGTAGTAATGGATTTACGGTGGTTAAGGAAGGAGACACTGAAGTAATGGTACTTTCGGACTAAAGCCCATATTTATGAACATACAATACATATGTACATAGATGATATTATCCTAATCGCTATTCTTCGCCCTAATGCTAAATTCCGGTTGCATCGAAAGATCTGTCGGTAACAATCAATATTATTGCTGAATATGAAGAACATGCTACTGTAGTCGAATGATAAATATGGACGCTATGTGATACATCAGAAGAAGATGAACAGGAACCAACGACTTCCCTATTCGAATTAAGGATACAGCTTGACGAAAGGTCGAAAACGAGGAAAAAGCAAATCCACTATATAAATAGACGTCGAGGACGAATGCAAATAAAGATATGAAGAAGAAAAAAGAGGTCTGAGCATACTCAAAGCCGAACCGAGTTCAGTTCTTTGCTTGTTTGAGCGCTGACCGAAGAGGTGCCTTGGGGATGAGACGGTGACACAAATCAATCCGAATACATTCCTCGTTCATCCACCCTTCACCCTGCTCTGGATATTCATCCAGGTCCGGAGGATATTCCTGGCCTGCAGGGGCAGGCTTGTAGGCACCGTCATTTGTCCACAGTTGATCCCTAAATATCAGCAGAAGGAAAGAATTAGCAACGTTTAAAGCAACTTCTCTGAGATAATTACCCGCGGCGGTTGAACCAGCCTTTCCGCCGTTGACTAGTGGGGATGGGAGACGGGCATACGAGGTTTTCGTTCCAGCGAACAGATCGTAATAATGGCGCAGAGCTTCGCCCGGTTAGTGGCAGTCGAAGAGGAGGGCTCTGGTCGCCATCAGAATTTCGACGAGGGTGCTCATAATTAGGAAGGGTAACCATCGGCGACGTTTGCGGTGGAGAAGGATTCATGACCTTGAAAGTCGGTTGCGATTTTTCGTGAGGCGTATTGGAACGAGGAAGCGGAACGTTGGAGTCGAATGGTTTTTCGCCATCCGAATGCCTGCGGACAGGCTCTGCATGTGGATGGGAATAGCGGGACGACTCCACATGAATAGTTCGCGAGCGCGAACTGGGGACTTCTTGAGAAGGGGATACCCGCGAATAAGAAGCTTGCATGCCCGATGCTGACTTGTCGATGGCTCTAGAGGTGGGCATCGACGATGCCGCCTGGCGTTGGGTTGCACTTTCGTAGTCAGGAGGGGCCTGAGAATAATACATACCCTGCGAGGTGGAGAGACGCGGTTCACGACGATCGAACTCTGCAGGTGTGGTGGAGCGCAAAGGTTCTGCTACTCGAGGGGGCGAAGTACGGTGGTTCCTGTCGTACTCCGATGTGTATCTTAGATCCGCTCCTGGAAGATATGGTATAGGTTGAGGAGGGGGAAGGGGGCCCACAACTTGCACAGGAATGGGCGGTGGCCGCGTGGAGTTGGAGAAAGAGATCGAACGGGCCCGCACTCGATCTGGAGCCTCTGGAGGAACGTAGGCGCGAGGTTGGGGAGGATAACGAGAGCTGTTAGGCTCAATTTCAGTGGGACTTGAACGCAACTGGGTCGGAGAGGAGGAGAGTGGTGCAGACTTGATATACTCGCGCTGGTCGATGGGAACTTGCGGCTTGCTGCGCGGGTCCTTGGACGATCGCGAGGGCTCCGGCATATACGAATCCCGTCGAGAGACTCGAGAAGGGCGGCCATCATCTTCCCTCTCCCTGGGACTCGGCGTCCTCGTGTCGCGTCGATAGTCCGCTGCGCGACTCGACCCATCCCGCGAAGGGATCTGGTCGGCCGGGCCGCGCGAAGGTGAACTGGACGAAGAAATCGGATCCGCAGCTCGTTTTTGCCCATACTCGTCCAGCTGGCGAGGGTCAGGAACGGCACGAGGAGGCAGGCCATAATCCCTGACATCAGAGAGAGGTCTTGCGCTGGAGAGATCGGGACGTGGTCCTAAAATTGAAGTTCTGCGGCTGCGAGATCGTTCCAACGGAGCGGCAGTAGGGGCCCGGTCCTGCCGATAGTCGTTGAAGGTAGCATTGTCCTGCTGCGCAGATGCCGTATGCAACCCTGACGCTGGGCGCGAGGATGGTCCAGGGGCTGTGTCGAAAGATTGGGTGCCATTTTTGGGTGACGTTCGAGAAGACATAGACCGCGGGTGCTCGGAATCGAATACGGTGGCATCGCGACTCCAAGAATCCACGGGTAAGGAGGCATAGGAATAGGTCGACTGGGTTCCGGACTGCGAAGGTGCGCCTTCGGAGGGCAGTTGGGATGGAAGGCGCTCAACACGAGGTGGGCTGTTCTCTCTCATTGACGGAAACGCAGTAGGCGCGGAGGATGTGTTGACCTGAAACGCATTCTGGGTGTACTCGGACTCCTGAGACCGTATCGGGAAGTGCAAACTGGGGTGAAGAGGCTGAGAGGAAGCCACACGCGTGAATGCATCTCTTCCAGAAACTGGAGGGTTTTGCGATGTCGCTGTAGCACGGCGCCTATCCGCGTCAGTTGAGCCTGCCGACCCAGAACTGGAGGAATAGAATGAAGCCGTCGGCGTCGAATTTAGCTCTGCGTTGCGTTTGGCAATTAGATCTCGCTCGTTGACCTCCATCTCCGAAAGCGTGCTAGCTGCGTATTCGGGGATTTCGAAGGGCGACATATGCATCATTGGGTCGACCTGACCGCTCGACGACACTGGAATTCGCATCGGAGTCGTGGTCGAGTTCGTAGACCGTCCTGGCATGGGCGCATGATGGCTAGAAGAGGTGCTTCGACTCATCATCATCGCCGATTGAGGAGGGGCAGCACCAGAGGAGGGATAGGATGAGCGCGGAGCAGGTGTCGCCGACCTCCGAGGCGCCTCATCCACAGACTGGTCGCCTATCGTCGTCCTGGGCAGAGTAATCGTGCTATCCGTCGACATCGAGGGAGAGAAAGCCGAAGAGAAATCGTCAGTCGTGGGGGAATCCAGTTCCGAGTTGGAGAAAAGGTCAGATTTGGAGCAGGTGGATTGCTCATAAATGAAAGTGTCGTTATTCGCACTGGGATAAATAGCGTAATTCGTCGTCGTTCGTGGTCTATGGTCGTAAGTTGGGTATGCATTGCTGGGAGAAGGGACGGTGGGTTTGTGGTGCTTTACGAAGGCGATGGAAATTTTATTGGGAAGAACGTACCTCGCAGGGTACCAATTAGCATTCTGTTGCTCTCGCGGGGCCGCCGGGCGATATGCAACGTCCACTTTGGTATTTACGGGATACGGAAAAGGCGGGGCAGGCTGCGTCTTGAAGACGCGAACCGAAAAGCGGTTGGACGGCTAATGAACACATAAAAATAGAATGAGCGTCGACGACGTAGCAAGGGCATGAAAAACTTAGCTACCTTCGAAGGTCCATTTTGCGCCAATTTCAAATTAGAGGAAGAGCTAGGCAGAAAAGCAGCGAACATGTTGGGCAGTCGTAACACTCAACATCAGGGTAAGACAAGAGACAGTCGATGAGAAATATATGTAGGAGAAGGCCGAGAGTCACGCTCTTCACACGAGTAGGAGTGGAGGCATGGAGGCAATACATGCGGCTCGATCAGTATGTTAGAAAGACCGTTCCAGTGCTAGGGTCAATGACGATTGCATTCGTTCAAATATGGCAAAGTTTCTTGACAGTATTACCAATCCGGTTCTTGTTTTCAATCAGAGCATCGGGAGGCATTAGAGGAGTAGAAACTCACAGGAACATGTGAAGACGATACCGATCCACCTGTAGCAAGGCCTTCTCTGCCACACTGCTTCAACACATGTTTTTCATATAACAGAGCGCAAGCCCAATTGATCCTGCGCTCTTGCTACATGACCACACGTATCGAGAAGTTGTATGCCCTGTTCACGATCGGCCCAAAACGATGCCACCGTCGTGAACTCGGTGAAGGGGGCATATTAAAATTTGGCAACTGCGAAACGGTGTTAATTCGGTCTTGTGGTGCTGAGTATCACAACAAAACTATAGCGAGATTCACTATTGGTTAATGAAATGAATACAAGTAGGAGATATTTATGCTCACCTGTACCATCGAGACCAGCTCTGGTATCATGACGTTCTTAGGTCCGCGACGGTGACCAATGACTATTGCCAGTTGAGCGTGCCATGGTCCATCATTTCGACAACAAATGGGGTTCCTTGTTCTGTGTGTGGACATTTTCCTTTACTTTCCGATTCTATAAGACGGAACGCCAGTTGAATACGCAAATGTGGTGAAGGTGTGGTTGGAAGAGGCGCCCGCCGGCGTTCAAAATCGGATAGGACTTAGCAGAACTTTGATTATTTTTTACAAATAGTATTACATAATCATAATGTTCACCGCTATGCGTTTTCGCTGAACGTCACTCTCTTTACTACTCTAATTCGTGAGCGCCTCCCAGCTCACCAGAATTCTTCTCTCCTTGGGATACTATATGCTGTGAAGGCGCAATGCATCTGGTCCGTCAGGAAATTCTGCCCGCAAGTGGTGTGGAATTTGCCACCAGCCTCAAATTGACGCCCTCCGCGCTACCGCCAACGCTCTCCCGGAACGTTTCAACGCGTCATGAATTCGTTTCTCGCGTTCTATGCAACGTGGTCGTTGCGCGCTCAAGCCTGCTGCGTATATTCGAAGTCCGCGAAGAAGCTGCGCCGATACAGCCACAAGTAGACGATGAGCGAGAACGACGGACAAATATTAGACGAGGAACAGAGGCTGTGGAGGGCGAGGTCGAGATGGACATGCAGGGTGATGGATATATCAATATAGCCAAGGTGATTTATACAATCCATGTACCTTCGCAAGATAATTCCATTTGCTTTTTCCAATCATGCGAGGCCGTTTGTTGGATTTGAGCATAGCTGATATACGTCGTCTCTAGTCTATACCTCAAACAGGACCTGTGCATATATCAACTGTTACTCGTTTCTATCTTATCAAGGAGCATCGACTACATGGAATTGTTACCGGGATGGAAGCGGTCAAGATAGTCACAACTCAAGAGGACCACTTGGACCGGCTGTTGATATCCTTCAAGGACGCGAAGGTTGGCTCATTATCTTGGTTCATATCCTCAGAATTGATCCTCTCTTATTTCAAGATTGCCCTGCTTGAATGGTCGGATGCCATTCACGATCTCATAACAGTCTCGATCCACACATACGAGCGTGCTCCCCAACTTGTACGTCACTCTATTCTAGTTGTGTCCAAAGCCTCACAATATCGCAGCTCGCCCTCGATTCTCCACTGTTCAGAGCTGAGCTGAGAGTAGATCCACTATCAAGATGTGCGGCATTATCTCTACCGAAGCATGCGCTAGCCATTCTACCTTTCTACCAATCTCAGGCGGAGTTGGATGTGATGGACCAGGACCAAATGCAGGCCAAGTAAGTTTTCGTCCAGACAATTTGCAAGTCTCGCTTTAAAAATTTCCAGGGACGTTCCATATTCTCCGAGCTTTATTCTCGACCTTCCAGCTCAAGTTGACTCAAACCTGCGGAATGTTATCGACTTTGTTTTCCTGCCGGGTTTTACCAATCCAACCCTCGCCGTGCTCTTCCAAACCCAACAAACCTGGACTGGGTAAGCCAATATAACACTCTTTCTTCATGTTCAAGCATGTCTGACATTTCGCAGCCGTCTGAAGGAATACAAGGACACCGTCAGGCTAATCATATTCACCCTCGACATCGCCACTCAAAATTATCCGATCATCACTTCCGTCGAAGGCCTTCCTTACGATTGCCTAAATCTCCTCCCATGTTCCACTGCACTGGGAGGCGTTGTCATCACCACAAGCAACGCCCTTATCTATGTCGACCAATCTTCCCGCCGCGTCACGCTTCCCCTCAACGGTTGGACAGGCCGTACCAGCGATCTCGCCTTGTTACCCCCTCCGTTCCCAGATCAAGTACTCTACCTCGAAGGCTCGCGTTCGGTGTTCGTCGACGACAAGACGTTCTTCTTGATTTTGAAAGATGGATTTGTGTATCCTGTGGAAATCGTCGTGGATGGAAAGACCGTGTCGAAGTTGACAATGTCGCCTCCGCTGGCGCAAACGGCGATTCCGAGCGTGGCGAAGAACCTCGGCGACGACCACATTTTTATTGGAAGCTCTGTTGGGCCGTCTGTGCTTTTGAAGGCGGCCCATGTTGAGGAAGAGGTGGATAACGATATGGATGCGGCCCCCGCTGTCGTTCAGGATGATGATCAGATGGATTATGATGACGAAGATGAAGGTATGTTCAGCGGTCGCATCTAATTCGAATTTCGTTCATCAGAAAATTTTATAGACATCTATGGCAGCTCCAAGGTCACGACTTCCTCCGCTAAGACTGGTCAAGTAAATGGCCAGGCTGCTGTGAAGAAAACACGAACCGTCATCCATCTTTCCTTGCGCGATTCCCTGCCAGCTCATGGGCCCATCGCGAGCATGGCATTTTCGTTGGCCAAGAACGGTGTACGTGGACAGTCCATGTCAACTTTTGTTCCTGTCACTAATTTTTTCGCGCTCAGGATCGTCCGGTGCCCGAACTCGTCGCAGCGACGGGAGCAGGCCCAACAGGCGGTTTTACGTTGTTCCAAGTAAGCATTCGCTTTTATCCCTTGTTATTGCACTATTTACGAAGATTGTATAGCGCGATTTACCTTTTATCTCAAAGCGCAAACTGCACGCAATCGGAGGCGCGCGGGGGCTCTGGTCGCTCCCAATCCGTCAATCCGTCAAAGCGAGCGGGATATCTTACGAAAAGGCAATCAATCCATACCATACGGAACCAGATACCTTGATTCTGAGCACTGATATCAACCCGTCGCCTGGGTTCTCACGGGTAAGTTGCATTCGTCGATAAGTAGCTATTTGAGCTGATATATGCGCCCTCTAAGATTTCGACGAGGTCCAGCAGCAATAAGAACGAGATATCCATCACTACCCGAATTACTGGAACGACGATTGGGGCAGGACCTTTCTTCCAACGCACTGCAATCCTCCATGTCATGACAAATGCTATTCGCGTGTTGGAACCTGGTACGTTTGTCTTTCCGTGTATTTTCCACGTTACTTATTTTTTTTCTCGTGTAGACGGTACGGAAAGGCAGATTATCAAAGATATGGATGGAAATATGCCGCGTCCAAAAATTCGGGCCTGCAGTATTTCGGACCCGTTTGTCTTGATCGTCAGAGAGGATGACTCGATTGGATTGTTCATTGGCGAAACTGAACGTGGAAAGATTCGGCGAAAGGATATGTCTGCCATGGGTGACAAAGTGTGTCTTTGCTCGATCCATGAAGTCTTTCTTGGTCGTACTAAGCTGTGGTCCATAGACATCACGATACCTGACAGGATGTTTCTACGCCGACACTACCGGGATCCTTGAGACACAATTCGTATCATCGGTTGTATCCAACGACGTGACCACGACGCTCCAAGCCGCAGTGAATGCTGATAATAAGGGGCAATGGCTACTCCTGATGCGTCCTCAAGGTATCATGGAGGTAAGAATATCTGCAGTCACCTTCATTCATTCCGATTGAAGCTGACCTTCTGATAGATCTGGACGTTGCCTAAACTGACTCTAGCATTCTCCACTGATGGCCTCTCTACCCTCCAGAATGTGCTTGCGGACTCGCATGGCCCGCCTGCGCTATCGCTTCCTCAGGATCCTCCTCGGAAGCCGCAGGACCTTGATGTTGAGCAAATTTTATTGGCACCCATTGGCGAGAGTTCGCCTCGGCCCCACCTTTGTGTATGCGTGATTTTTACATCGGACTCGCATGATTTTTTCTGATTCAGGGAATTTTAGGTCTTTTTACGGTCTGGACAACTTACTATCTATGAAGTTGTACCCGCAGGGCAGTCTACCGAGCCGCTTGAAAAGAAGCCCAGGGCTACGCACCTCAAAGTAATTTTCGTCAAAACGGCCTCGATGGCATTTGAGATCCAGCGCCAGGAGGAAGGCGCCGAAAAGAGCATCCTCGCGGAACAGAAGAAAATCTCGAGGAACTTTATCTCGTTTGTAACGTCTCCAACGCCTGGTACGAGCTACTCTGGGGTTTTCTTGACTGGGGATCGGCCGAACTGGATTCTGGCTGGCAACAAAAGTGGGGTGCAAATCTATCCATCTGGGCACAGTGTTGTACATGCGTTTACTTCCTGTTCGCTGTGGGAGTCGCGGGGTGACTTCTTGTTGTATACCGAGGAGGTGTGTGCCACCAGCCCATATCACGGTTGATGCACGCTGACTGCTTATGCTCTAATGTTACAGGGTCCTAACCTGCTCGAGTGGGTGCCGAACTTCCAGCTGGACGGACCATTGCCGTGTCGTTCCATTCCAAGGGGCCGCTCGTACTCGAATGTTTTGTTTGATCCTTCGACGTCCTTAATCGTCGCCGCCTCCTCTTTGCAAGCAAAGTTCACCTCCTATGATGAAGACGGTAATAGGATTTGGGAGCCAGACGGTCCGTGTCTCTGTAACGCCAACGAAATGATACCCCGCTAACCTAACGTCGCCGTCCTCTGTACAGCCCCCAACATAGCAGATCCAGTCTGTGACTGCTCCACCCTTGAGCTATTATCACCTGACCTGTGGATTACGCTGGACGGGTAAGATGAATTGTCGTCTGGTGTTTCGTGTTCGTTCCGCTGATGTGAAGGGGGTCATCATTCGCAGTTTCGAATTTGCAACCAATGAGTATATCAACGACATGGCCTGCGTTACTCTTGAAACTGCCAGCACCGAAAGTGGAAGTAAAGATTTCATTGTCGTTGGCACAACCATCAATCGTGGGGAAGACCTGGCAGCGAAGGGCGCGGTCAGTCTTTATTACGTCGTCTGCCCGTAACCGCGATCTTGATCGTTATTTTTATTTTATTTAGACGTACATCTTCGAGATTGTCGAAGTCGTGGCCGACCCGGCGGTGCTGCCCAAACGCTGGTACAAGCTCCGGCTTCGCTGTCGGGATGATGCCAAAGGCCCTGTTACTGCTGTATGCGGCTTCTCTGGCTATCTCGTATCTTCTATGGGCCAAAAGGTAAATTCTTTTCATTCATTCGCGAGCTGCGAGTTAGTTAGGTTAATGAACTCCGCTAATGATGAATTTACCTAGGTCTTCGTTCGAGCCTTTGATTCGGATGAACGCCTCGTGGGTGTCGCATTTATGGACGTGGGCGTCTACGTGACCTCTCTCCGGACCCTGAAAAATCTCTTGCTCATCGGCGATGCTGTGAAAAGTGTGATGTTTGTGGCCTTCCAGGTTAGTTTCACATTAGCTCTGTTGAACATGCGCCCGATTCTAAATATTTTATCTTTCGCCAAACAGGAAGACCCCTACAAGCTTGTCCTTGTTGCAAAAGATACGAAACGTGTATGCGTAACAAGCGCCGACTTTTTCTTCACCGATGGGGAACTATCCATCGTTACAGGCGACGAGGAGGGCATTATTCGAGTCTATGAGTATAATCCACAAGGCGAGTCTAAAATCCCCGGATCCTGGATGAAATGAAAGATTGACAGCGAAGATTATCGTAGATCTGGAGTCGAATGATGGCCGATACCTACTTCTCCGCACCGAGTTCCATGGCCAGGGCGAGTACCGCACGTCCCTCGTCATCGCTCGCCGAACGAAAGACGACCCAGAGATCCCTCAATCCAAGTTATTAATGGGTAAGCTTATTCGTAAATTTTCTCATGTATTGGCCTCATCCGAATGCATGTTCAGGTTCGCCTGACGGCTCGTTAACATCTCTCACGAGTGTCGAGGAGCACGCCTATAAACGCTTGCAGCTTCTTCAAGGCCAGCTTACGCGTAATATTCAGCATACGGCAGGCCTCAATCCCAAGGCTTTCCGGTAAGCCAATGATGTCATACTTTGGGGTAATATTTTGCTGAACGCCTTTTCACTGCTAGCATTGTTCGTAATGACTTCGTGTCAAAACCCCTGTCCAAAGGCATGTTGGACGGGAATCTTCTAGCACATTATGAGGCGCTCCCAATCACACGTCAAAATGAGATAACACGCCAAATCGGAACGGAAAGGCTTACCCTCTTGCGCGATTGGATTTCTCTGAGCGGGCCATGGTAGAAATTAGGTTTATTTTCTGATTTTCGTGTTTTCAGTTAATTCTTGTACAATATTGACGATCTTTTGAAACATTCCTTCGCTCAAGGCACTCCACTTTCTCAGTTTATCTCTCCACTTTCGATGTGTTGTTATTCAGCTATATTTCTAACGGGTAACGATCTTATCCATGGTTTGTCATTCTCCCTCGTTTGTAAGCACAGATGACGACATCGGCAAGCGAGATGTCGCTGGCTTTCGCTATGAACTGACCATAATTCGATTCCCCACAGCTATATAGTCCTCCAATAGATTCGAGTATATAAGGCATCTGCCTTCACACCACTCCTTTTGTCACCCCTCAACCTTCTCGAGGATTCTACCCAACTGTTTTCTTCGTCGTTTCTACACCAAAATCATGCCTGAACAAATCACTCTGTACACCGCCAAGGTGAGTCTTCTGTTCATCACTCGTATCCTGCATCCAGAGCGCTGAGAAAACCCCGGTCTCCTTATGTATAGATCTGCCCATGGGCTCATCGGGTGGGTGATACGCCAGTAGCTGCGAGGGAGCGCAGATCCGAGTAGAGTGATTAACCTTCGTTGCAGACAGAGCTCGCGCTCAAGGAGTCCAAGCTCCCCTACAAGCGCTACGAGATCGACCTGAAGAACAAGCCCGAGTGGTACGCTCCCAAGGTCAACCCCGCAAGCAAGGTACTTCCCCCCCTTCCCTTGTTTTTCTCAGCCACTGATAACGCGTTCTATTTCAATTAAGGTCCCGGCGATAGCCTACGGCGGCCCGGACGTCTCCCCCGACACCCCGTCGCCCGAGTCGCAGAAGATCGCGGAGTCGGGCGTGCTCATCGAGCTCATCGCGGATCTCAGCGACGAGGAGCTCCTCCCGAAGGACCCCATCGCGAAGGCGCGGGCGCGCTTCTTCATCGAGACCGTTACGCCGCTCTTTGCGGGCGCGTGGCGCGGGTTCCTCGCGAAGGGCGAGGACCCAGAGGCCATCTTTAAGGCCGTGGATGTCATCCAGAATCTGCTCCCCGCGGAGGGCTATGCTGTGGGCCAGTGGAGCATTGCAGACGCGGCGGTATTGCCGTTCTTTGCGCGCGCGGAGGTATCGCTCAAGAATGATATTGGGGTGTATGAGGAGGGGAAGGGCAAGGCGGTTTGGGAGAGGTTGGAGACGGATCCTAAGTATGCGCGCTTTAGGAAATATTTCAATGATCTGAAGAGCAGGGATAGCTTCAAGGAGACTTTCTACCCCGTATGTTTCCTTTGTTTTATTGATAGAGAAATGTATCTCACTGATTTGAACAGCAAGTTATCATTGACACGTTCTCCACTTTGTACGCTCGCCCAGTCCAGGCGAAGGCATGAGGCGTTGAACAGCTTGTTCGTGATAGCAGAATCTGTCAGTGTATTGTATCAGAAAAAATCAACGAAGGATTTTAGAGTATATTCACCAGATCATGTACGATGAAGTTGCCGATCAAGCTACAGATGGAGGAAGATGTCGACGGCTGGACCCTCTGAAGAATTCTTGACCTGTGTAAAAATCTCATCTTAGTCCTGCATTGTAGCCGATGCTCATTTTTACAGGTGATTTATACCTCCCTTGCAAATTCATGAAAAGCACAAGAAAATCACAAGAAAATCAATGTATGCAGCTTCGAGCAGATGGGAACCCAAACGAGATTGCCTTAGGAACCTTGTGGAAAGCCACACGGTGCTTTATCACTGATGTTACTTATCATAGACTCCCAGCTTCCCTTCTGGGGCTGGGAACTTTGTTGCTGGATGTACATAGTCAGAATTTTCTGTCGACTTTCGGTGAGGGATTGAAATTTGAATCGGGGGACGGAGCGGGAAGGCACCGTCCGCCGCCTGCGCCGCACCCACATAGAACTGTCAATGTACTCGTACAGTTTCTACTACTTACTGGGCGATTTCGGCCCATGATTGAAATTGTAACCCGCGTACTTGTTGCATCCCAACGCTTCACATGCACGGTGAGAAAAGTCGCGTTTCATGATCCAAGAATCATGATGCTCAAAACAGTGATTCTGACAATCAGTTATCTGCCATTGACTTCAAATTTAACAGTATACCATGATTCATGGCGTAATCAATCGAGAACATACCATATATTTATCCAAAGAGCTCTCAGAAAGCCCAAAGGGCTCCAAACACATAGAGCTCCGTTTTGAGGAAGTGAAAGATAGCGATCAACTGATCAAAAGTGACGGTATGCTATAGGCACCGATATTTCCTTAACTGTTTTGAAGCCCCCGTTCCTTCGCTCTGGACAGTGGACACGCATGAACACCATCAAAATCTGTCAGCTCCCTATCAATCCAGGTGACATTTGGCCCGGCGGGACTCGCTGGTGCTCCGATGCCTCTCTATAACTCCCCTATGACACTCCTCTAGAGCCTTCCTGAGCATGTCGCTGAATTTGCGCGCGAACCTCCCGGTCGACGATACCGATCCCAATATCGCGTACAGCGCAGGAGATTGGCAGCAGCAGACGGGCTCGACGCGGCAGTTTAACGCGGGTGTGCACCTCACGAATAACTTTGGCGCGACTGTGAGCTTTAGGTATTCTGGTATGTGTTTTCGATCTGCGTCGGTGGACTCCATTGACGACGTGGATACATGTTTTTTTGCGTATAGGCCAGGCATTTGCTCTCATCGGTACGACTCCACCGGGGGGAGGCAATGTCGTCGTCGATATCGCCATCAATGGTGGTGCCCCGACGACCGTTTCGATACCATGCGACCAGACAGCGCAGCAGTATTCCGTCGATTTCTTCGAGTCGCCCATTACAGCCTTCGCTGTCCACACGGTCGTTATCACGAACAGAGGGCGATCTAGTGATCCTAGCTTCATGTTCGACGTTGTGAGATTATATTCCGATGACATCAATCCGAGTATGGCGAGTCCTCCAACGTTGGCTCCGACCACGACTTCAACTACCCCAACTCCAACCACTACCTCTCAGACATCATCTACTACACATACGACGCAAGGTGGAAGTATCTCGACATCGTCGGCTTCCTCGGATATTGCGCATACGGAATCGTCGACCTCCACGACCTCCACGACCTCCACAGGTACAGTAGCGGGTATCGGTGCGCCAAATTTTGCTTGCATATTTCACTGTACTACCTCTGACACATTTATTCTACTCTAGTAAACCCCACGTCCACCCCCATCTCCACCACATCCTACTCAACTGCGACAACGACATTCCTAAGCACAGATGCGCGAGGAAGCACCGTAATGTTCACCCAAACCCTGACCACCTCTCTGGTTGCAGCAGTCCAAACGGATGCGGCGGTCACTGCAGCTGCGGTCAAAAATCCACCCCAAATCGGCGTTATATTAGCAGGTGTTTTTGGAGGTTTAGCTTTTTTGCTGCTGCTTGTCGTTGCATGCCTGTTCGTGCGCCGGCGAAATTCGCGAAGGCACGCACGCGCTCAAATGGAGGAGGATGAGAGACTGACACTCAGGAAACGTAAGTGGCGATTGCTAGCAACTTTGCATTCACTCTGATTAGTGATATAATAATATAATATCGACTTAGCTCGCACCGGGAGAGCACTGACGATGCCCCAACCCTTCCCCCTGAGTGCGGCCCCGCACTCCTCCTCAAGTCCACAAGACGACTCCCCCACCTCAGCCGGCGGTCAAATAATGTCGGAAAAAACAGCCCACCGCACCCAACATCAAAACCAAAGCTCCTTCGACGGAGGAGAAGGGACGTCCTCGTCCGGGCCTTCGTTCAGCGACCAACTCGTAGCGCACGCTCCTAGGGGTTTCTCATCGGCCGCCCAGCCCGACCCAGCTTCAAACAATGACCACAACCTCGCGCACCGGCGCTCGGCGTCGATGGCGAGACCGCATAGTCCAACTATGTCCTCGATGTACATGTCCAGCAGCGCCGGGGGGACGATGATGACTCGGATGGAGGAGGCGCCCCCGGCGTACCAGCCGCCGCTCTCGGGGAATCGGGTGTCGGATTTCAAGACGCGGTCGCAGTTGTACGACGAGCATGCGTCAGGGGATTCATAGCATTTCAGATTGACTCTAGCACGGACAAGCCTATGGACAACTGAAAGTTTTGGTTTGAGTTTTAAGGTGACGTTGAGGCGTCATGCATTCATGATTCACGTCCTGGAGACTACCCACCCACCCCAAACCGCTCATTTATACATGTTAATATTTTATCTGCTACATACCTATCATCAAGCATTGTTCATATGTACCGGGTCAATCCCTTTCGTTTTATTGTTGTCGTTGTACGTATGTACGCCGGTCTAATTCTAGAGGCTGTATACCCTGGTTGTGGAGGCGGATTGTGATGTTGGATAATTGTATCGTTGCGTTGTGATGATTGTTGATACGGCGATGAATAAAACTTGTTGCTTTGTTCGGTTACGAGAGGAGAAGGTCTCCTTTGCGTTTGTAGTGACCTCGATATTGCTCGGTATCGATAAACTTCTGCCGTACCTATTAGGATGGACCTTTCACAGACGGTGGATTTATTCAAAAGCAGGTATTGCGAAATATCAAACAGTGCGTTCATTTTGGTACAATTACAGCCAAAATTAGTACTACCTAAGCAAGTAGATTAAGCAGTGCCAGTGTAGGTCGATCCGATATCGCCAAACTTGATGTTGGAGTAGATGACCTGCGAGTTGGGAACGGACGCCTCGACGTCGGCGGGGACACCGCTGGAGGTAGCACAGGTTCCACGGGCGATTCCCGGAACGCTCGCGTCCTTGTCAGTGGGGTAGTTGCTGTCAAGCCACAACATGTTCGCGGTGTGGTCGTCCCAGACGCTGAGCACAAGCACCATGCCAGCAGCCATGGACTTGGAGATGCCCGCGAGGCCACCGTGCTGGCCAAAGCTGTCGCGGTCGCCGAACGCCGTCTTCGCAGCGCTGCAGTAGGCGGACGTGATCGAGTCGTAGCTGGTCATCCCCGGGACGTTGACCTTGCTGTTCTGGATGACCTTGCCGTTCTGCACGTAGAGCCGGCGGATCTCCTTGAGCGTGCCCGTGGCGGTCCCGCTGTCGGTGATGAACTGGGTGACGACGGTGAACTTCTGCTTGGTGTCGACGGTGAGGCCGGGGCCGTAGAAGGACTTGTCGCCCATGCGGAAGGAGTTGAAATCGCAGCCGTCGGGGTCGCAGATGCTGCCGTAGCGGTTGTCGGAGCCTGTACCGCCGCAGGAGTCGCCGGTGCAGCGGGACTGCTGGGTGCCGTCGCAGGGATGGGGGGTGTAGGCGGCGGCGATGGAGTTGGCCTCCCAGACGTCCATCTCGTTACAGCAGGAACCGTAGTTTCCAGTTCCGGCGTTGATGTCGTTGGAAGCGGGCTTCCATCCCTCAGCGTTCGCCTGGAATTTCGTTAGCGCACAGTCCATAAAAGTTCACGAAATATACACACCTCGCCGTTGATGAACTTGATATCCCTAGGGCATTGAGAGTCGCAGTATCCAGTGCCGTACTTGGCGCCAGCCTTGTTGGTCGTGAAGCGGGAAGTGCCGCCATCCTCGTCCATGGCGGAGAAGTAGAGCGCGCCGTTCAGACCGCATGGGAGTTGGGAGACGTCGACGTCGAAGGTAAACTCCTGGTTGAGGAGCTTGAACATCTGGTACTTGGTGTCGCTCGCAAGGAGGTAGACGCGAGACCCGATGTTCTTGCCGTTGCTGTTGTTAGTGACGAACTTCAGCGTGAGCGCGTTGCCGCTGACAGTGATACCGTAGGTCGAGGAGTAGTCCGCACCCTCGAGGGCACAGTTCTGGGCGCAGGTTTTGTCGTTGGCGCAGATGGAGGTGTCCCAGGTGTTGCCGGTGTAGCAGTTGGTGTAGTCGCCCGTCTTATGCACCCAGCGCCAGTTGGAGTCGAGGACGATGGCGCCGGAGGACTGCGACGCACACCCGCCGCTCTTTGTGCATTTCTGCCATGGGAGCTTTGGGTGCGTTTCCGACTGGTAGGAGCCGACCTGCTGTCCGAAGACGAAGGAAGCGAAGACGAGGGAGACTAGTGCCGCTTTTTGGAACATATTCAGCTCGAGTTGGATATCGATGAAGAACGGGGAACCTCGCCTTTCTTCCAGGGCCTTTATACAACCTTTCACGCTGGATAATCCGACGATAATGCAAAAAATATCCTTCAAAAGCCCCTACTCTCGCGCTTCCATTCTACGAGAGTTAGTTCGACAAGAAAATTGCCAGATGTTCGGAGGGATAGCTAGACTGAACGGCGTATCATAGGGATAATTCTTACCTAGTAGCTGCTGCTGAAGCAGCCCATCTGACGCGCGCTTGGAGAAAGTGGTGGAAACCAAGTCATGGTCTGACGGGGTAACAAAACAGAAGCAGCACTCTCATCTGTCACAACAAAACAATCAGCTATTCAAAATCAACAACGCTGAATTCAATTTGGCGTACTTCATTCAATGGTCAGCATACCACAACCGCCTCGAAGTGACTAGAAATGCCCGAAAGAAGTCAGCTATGCCACAAGGTCTGAAGAACGTGCAGATGCATTTTACCGCTGTTTCTCAACACAAGTCAAAACTTGGTTAATCCCCCAGGACAGAAGCTTAGACATGACCAGCACGGCCCGTCCATAATGGTGTCTTCTGGTGTGTTCAGCTCAAAATATACACCAAATAGGCGAGTGCTGAATCAAATTTTGGATCATCACTTGAAGGTGCAGGTTATTTTAAGCTTGCCAAGGACGCGGGGTTGGAAAAGAAGCATTCAGCTGGGGTATCGAAGGCTTGAATCTATACACCGAAATCGATCCTAATTTTACACAGACTTTGGAAAATAGAGCTCGTGAATAACTATACGCCTAGACTGTATGGCGGTCCATCAGCGCCAAGGATGAGATGGAATGAACTGGATGATCACCCACGCACGTCCGTTGGGTATCTGATGTGCAGCTGCCCATGTCCTCGTGACGGTACACACTGAATAGCCCTTACTCCGAAGCTTTAGCCTCCCACTCACCGAGGATTCGGACAGTCGAATCATATATTTCATCCTGTAGTACTTCGCTCCGCGCGTTCTCGCCCTCAAGCACGATTTTTCCTATGGGGACGAGGTAGGCACCGCGGTACCTCTTTGGGTCTGCTTTGACCAGAGGAGACGCCGCGGCGAAGCAGGAATTGTAGGCACCAACATCCGGAGTGACGAAGAAGAGTTTGACGATTGGCAACAACAAAAAGCCTAAGGGAAGGCGGTCCGTGAAGGTATTTACAGCGCCCGGATGAACCACAAGGCAGGTGATGTTGTGCTCAGCGACACGTCTCTGAAGTGCCTTGAGAGTGAGAACGTTGGTGAGCTTCGAGATGCCTGTCAATGTTCTGTGAGCTAGTGTTTCGGAGAGGTAGTGATACGAACTGACAATACATCGAAAACGCGGGGAACCAGTCCTTGCTTGTATCCGGCTTGAAATCCGCCTCGGTTTTGAAGTGAATATTAGGGTTCTTGGCGCGTCCCAGCTTGTGCGCGTCAGACCCAAGCTATGTAGATTGTCAGATGTAAAGCATTGCCATGGAAGTCTAATGCCACATACATAAACGATTCGGACATCTGAGTCTGGTTCTTGAGCTGTCTTGATCATGAGCGGTAGGAGACATTGGGTGATTTGGAAGGTTCCGAAGTGGCTTCGAATTAATTTCAGTATTCAGTCGATGCGTATCGGTTTTGCAACTTACTTTACCATCAGGATCTCTACATTATTTGAAGTCAGTAGTCATTCAACTTCTGGTATAAATTCGACATACGGTCCATTAGTGCTTTATCGGCGAGTCTGCAAATCCGAATGGATAAATGCGAGACCAAAAATCATCCTGGATACACTTACAACCCAGCATTATTGACTAGAGCCTCGAGGTTAGGCTCAATATAAGTGCAAGAAGAGCAACCACGTACTCAGAACGTCAAGCCTCTGTTCCTTCTCTATCAACCTCTCCGCCGCCTCCTTCGCCTGTGCGGGTGTACTCATATCGCAGTGATGAAAGATAACCTGACCAGGCGTTGGTTCCTTCGCCGGGCCCTTTCCCTTTCCCTTGGAAGACAACTCTGCCAGTTCAAGCTCAAGAGAGGCGACTGCTGCCAGCCCTTTCTCTTCGCTTCTCGCGCCTAGGTAGACTTTGGCACCGCGCCTAGCGAGATGCTTCACGGTCGCGTAACCTATACCATGACTGCAACGTGGTCAAAATTGCATTCGGACGATGTTCAGCAACACGCACTTGGCTCCTGTGATGAAGACTACTTTGCCTGTGAGGTCCAGGAGGTCGTTCTCTGGCGTGAACTTAGGAGATGAGAAGGGAAACATATTCGAAGATGGTGGTTATGGTGAAGAAGATGGCGCGTTGCTGTCGTATATTTAAACATTTCCCTCGACTCTTGGCGCGATTGTATTGCGCGCAGGTGTGTTGGGCGATACTTGTCTGCTGTCGGCCCTGTCTGAAGCGCTTAGCTTAAGGCCCAAATCTTCGGAGCGCTCGAAGCCTCGAATGGCACGTAGGCGGATGCGTTCCAGAATCAACGTTCCCCGGCAAACACCGCACAACGTTCGGCTCGACAAAATATGTTTGAAAAGCTCAACAATAATTGTTTAAAAAGTGAGATTCCAATATCCTTCACCCTGATTGTATTCTTTCACACTAGCTGTATTTTTCCAACCGTTCATCGCCGCAGAACGCCCTTCAAACAAACGACCAATCTCAGTCTGGCCGAATCTGGCTCGGGCCCGGGCCGTCGTATGTTCTAGCTAATAGTCACATGACACCATGAAGTTCAAGCGTCCGAGTTCTCTTTCGTTCACTAACCGCCTCGTCCTTCACTCACCTCCAAACCACCAATGACCCTGTGTAGAATCTAACCTCAAAACACCTCCAACGACTCTAGAAGCGAATACGCCGTAACTTATCTAAAATTTATACCTCAAAACGCCTTGAGATCCTGCTTTTTCGTCTTCTGTTGCATTATCATCACATACGTCAAATACGCTTTATATACCATGGCAGAACTGCAACCCATCATCCCGCGCGACGAGAATAACAGTGGAGGAGGACCTATTCCAATAGCGCCGCAGGATACACCAGAACCCGCTCCCATTACGGACCAAGAAGTGGGCGAATATCGCGAGCAGGACAGGTTTCTTCCGGTAAGTGTAGCTTTCCTCATGCATCAATATCCAAAACTTCTATCTCAAATGCGGTATGCTTGCCTCTAGATAGCCAACGTTTCGCGTATAATGAAAGCATCTGTACCACCTACCGCGAAGATAGCGAAAGACGCCAAGGAGTGCGTGCAAGAATGCGTCTCGGAATTCATCTCCTTCATCACGTCCGAGGCAGCGGAGAAGTGCCAGCTCGAAAAGCGCAAGACGATTGGCGGGGAGGATATTCTGCACGCGATGAGCACGTTGGGTTTCGATAACTATACGGAGACGCTCAAGATCCATCTCGCGAAGCTGCGGCAAGTGAGTAATTTTACCTTGGACGCGTTGGGCTTCGGATGATGCTGTTGGGCGTGGACCTGATGTGTGTTGCAGAACGGAACGACTGGAGCGTCATCGAATACTGCTCCTCATAGAGAGCAGCATATAGAGCCAAGGATGGACCCGGAGTGACGGTGATGATGAAAGGATAGGAACGAGTCTGTATACAGCTATGGTGCGTTCTACTTTGTGTTCTCGGGGATAGATATACTGACACGCGCTGCAGGGACGCGCTTACATATTTTATTGAATTTTATTCGGACAATTGTATCTAATCTGCTACTCTCTTCCCCGGACTGTATCATTGCCAGGAATGTACAATTACTTGCTGTTTTTATGACAGTGCTTCGGGGAATCGGGAGGAAAGCTCGTGGGTGCGTACCATTCCTTGTTACCTGCGTGATGGATTGGCTGTGTTTCCGAGCCTCAGCGGCGATGGACGACAATGAACATTATGAAGATACGCGCATATATGTCTCTCAGAGCCTCGTTTCTCGCGATTCGCGGACCATGCAGATCCTCAATCTTATCCTACCTCCGCCTGCGATTCGGATCTTCAACCTTATGATCCTCTTAGCGCCGTACGCAGCATGCTGCATCACGCTCGAATTATGTTTTCCTGGCAACCTGATATAACAAGGTTCTTGATTCTGCTAGGCAGTGTCATGGCGAGATGAGGAAGGAAGTCGCTGATGAGCTGCCTCAACATCTGATGATGGACTCATGCATACAGTTTCTTTGCACTGCGCTTCTACAAGCGAGAAGCACCTCTAACGCTTGTGAACGCGCACTGACAGATATAGCTGTTGAGCGCCGTAATGTTAACGAATCAATTGAGGCAGCAAGTCAGTTTTTAATAACTTTTTATTGTTGTGAAGCCTTTGTACTAACGCAGAAGCTTAAGCCAAGGGGAAGCCAAGAACAAAAGCGCAACTCCATCTTGGCTGCCCGCAGTGTCGTCAAGTCAACTTTCCGTCCTCAGCATCATCGGCGGTTGACACCCTGGGGACTCTTGATAGCGCCTCCCAGAAAGATGCTGGCATGGGCATGCTCAAGGCGATGACTAATCACAATGGCCTCTCACTGGCAGTGCGTTCTGTGATCTCAATTATTCGTCTGATACTTGTTCTTACTGTGAAGTTAGAATTGATGGCCACCGGTGTCAACGAGGGCGCCAAGCCCTTCCGCCACCAGCTTTCCTTAAAGACTGGCAACGCCGACATTACGCTCGCCTCTTCCCTTCCCCTTCCTTCCGTCCTTTCTTCCTTCTTTTCACCTTTCCTTCCTCCTCCTTCACCTTCACCTTCACCTTCACACTGCACGCCTGGTCGTGGTTTAACTCCTTTTTCTCTCTCCACTTTATAATTCCAAAAACCCATTTTGAAAATGGTCGCGTTCACTAATTCATTTTATCCGCTGGTCTTGGCTGCCCTCCTCGCCGCCTACGTCGACGCCGCACCGTGGCCAATCTACAAAAGACACAGCACACACCGCATAAGGACTATCGGAAAGCGGGGCTTGACGATTTCGAGTTATCATCCTAAGAACACGTTCAAGGTGCGTTGTGGTTATTTTTATTCTTGTATATGTCGTTCATTGTAGCATCTCGACTTAGACCTTTTCCGGCGCCGACGCGCCTTCCGTCTCGTCAGGCAGTCTAGCAAAGAGGACCTTGGGGGATTCTGCGAAGTCGTTCCTGAGCTCGCAGTTAGGCATTAGCGAGGAGGATGTTGCGTACAAGTCAGGGTATACAGATGGGGCGACCCGGGTGGCTTTCGTGAAGCAGAGCATTGTAAGTCGGAAATCCATTGTTTCTAAAAATACATTTGCGCTCAATCTCGATCGCGCTGCTATAGAATGGCATTCCGCTTGCTAACAGTGTTGCAAACATCGCGTTTAATGGAGACAAGGTCATCTCGTATGGGTCGTCGTTCGTGGATACTGGCTCCGGTGTGCTCTTTTCTCTGAATTTTACCCGGCTCCATTCATTCAACAAATCTCTCCAGCCAAAGTTGCTTCTTCTGAACCTACTGTGGGGTGGAGATCGGTTCTTTCGACCATTGAAGATAAATTGGACGCACAATACTACGGTACCGGCAACAACGCCACGTTGGAGTACCTCGTCCAAAGCGACGGCTCTATCGCACTCACTCATGTCATTCAGATGAACAACAACGTGACCGGGACCTTCTATGAGGCATTTATCGATGCCCACTCTGGAGAGCTGGTCTCTGTAACCGACTTTGTTGCCCATGCCTCCGTGCGTGTTCTTTTTTTTCCCCCAGTCTGGATCTTATATCGTTTCGGCATGTAGTATAATGTTGTTCCTATCGATAGACTGTCCTTTGAGGAAGGTACCGCGACTCTGGTAGACCCCCAAAATCTCAATGCTTCGCCCTTTGGGTGGCACAGTGATGGAGTCGATACCACTACCACAACGACGTATGCAAAACCTTCCAAAAGAACACTTGCTATGGTGTCCTGATTATTAATTAATTGACAGAGGCAACAACGTCCTCGCTCTGATCGGCCGGAAACCCGCCACTCAAACGTCCAGAGGTCTCAACTTCCGAGCGCAATACGACGACACCCTCGACCCTACAGTCGCCGAAAACCAGCAGGCCGCCATTGTCAACGGATTCTACGTCATCAACGTCATGCACGACTTTTCCTACCTCTACGGCTTCACCGAGGCCAACTTCAATTTCCAGCTCGTAGCCAACACTGGAAAAACTGGTGGACGCCAGAACGATCCTGTCCTCCTTCAGGTGCAGGACCCATCCGGTTTCAATAACGCCAATTTCGCCACTCTACCCGAGTTCGTGCTTTCATGATGTTCGTCCTCCGTGTTCTTG
Organism: Pholiota adiposa; assembly: GCA_009935795.1. Lineage (NCBI taxonomy): Eukaryota > Fungi > Basidiomycota > Agaricomycetes > Agaricales > Strophariaceae > Pholiota > Pholiota adiposa. The sequence goes on along the minus strand of QEYC01000136.1, from coordinate 82,517 downwards.
AGCTGATCATTAGTGAAAAGTGGTCAACCTGGTGAATGCCGTATGTTCCTTTTCGATACAACCGACGTACTTTTTTTTCTCCTCCTTCTCTGATGCATCCCACTTATATCTTTCTCTATCAGCCAAGACGCGACGGCGCGATGGAGACTGATGTCATCGTCCACGAGATGACTCACGGCATTACCAACCGTCTCACTGGCGGAGGCACTGCCCGTTGTCTGCAGACTCTTGAATCGGGAGGCTTGGGTGAGGGATGGGGCGATGCCATGGCTGAGTGAGTTTCCATGGCAGCTTTCTCTCCTCATCTCATTTCCTCAACATCTCGTATACTTCTCTCACTAGCTGGATGAACCAGAACTCCGCTCAGACAAGGGATTTCGCGATTGGAGGATACGTCTCTGGTATTGCAGCCGGCATCCGCACGTTCCCTTATTCCACCAACCCGAAAGTCAATCCTCTGACATATTCAGATCTGCGAGCCGCTGATGAGGTACACGGTCAGTGTCTTGCCTTCCCTTTACCTATCGAATGTGGGCTGACAATAACACAAGTCATCGGCGAGGTTTGGGCAAACATGCTGCACAACGTCTACGCAGCGCTTGTTGAGAAGTCTGGATTCGCCGCCGACAAGCTTACCAACCCCGATAGTACTGCTGGGAACATCGTCTTCATGCGCCTGTTCATGGACGCGCTGCCACTTCAACCATGCAATCCTACATGTATGATTCTTTCACATGCGCTTTCCTTTGGGTTCTGACCTTCTTTCTTTACTCTAGTTGTCGAAGCCCGAGATGCATGGCTCACAGCCGACGCTAACCGTTTTGGGGGCGCCAATAAATGCACTTTGCAGAACGCGTTTGCTAGTCGTGGTTTAGGATTGCGCGCTGATGACAATTTCATCGATGATTTTACGGTGGATTCTGACTGCTAGAGTATTGACACGACGGTTCGGTTGGGATGGTGGCTTTCTGTATACCTGGCTACTGCTTTTTTTTCGCTATCTATCGGAACATACTAATGTACGTACCCACATTCATTGATATTCGTATTTGTAAGGAACAAATGTTGCATGCTCTACCACTAATCGAAGCAATTCATCTTCATTTCGTGTCACGATGAAATGTGCATGTACTTTGAACATTCGGGAATTCACGATTCAACAGGAGGAAGGTTTACTGGAGTGCATGCATCCAATGCTCGTGCCCAAAGAGGATTGGCTTTCAATGTCTTCGAATCTCCGACGAGTATCAAACCAAGTCGGGCCCGGGTCCACATTACATTCAACCGTCGAGGGTCGTCCAGGAATCCAACATCACCCTCTATATTTGAACGAACGGTCGAAAACACTATGATATCGCTCTCTCTTCCTTGAAAGGAATCGATGGTCGAGCATGTGATGGAGTGCAGTTTATGTCGTAGGGCCTGGATTTGCTTTGTGTAAGGGGATAATACGGTGACTTTTAGATTGGCTACTCTGGGGTCGACCTCCGTATCCGGTTTCTGTGCTGTGAGGAGAGGTATGAAACGGTGGATGAGATCAACTTGGCCTTGGTTACTTTTCGATCGTCCGCCCATGTCCTCCTCTTCGCCGCATTGAATGAAAACCGTAGGGATGATGGCTCCGTCTCGGATAGGCCACGGGAATTGAGCCAGTGCCAGAAAGTTTGAAACTTCAGTGTTTCCTTCATGTGTTCTCAGTCGACCCTCGTAGAATTCGCGAGATGGGAAGCTATTGAGCTCCCTTGGTGATCGATATTGCACGTCCAGCATCGTCTTCGCTAAGCCCAGGCTTTCTTCGCTTTTTCCGTACAATCTTTCAAGTAGTGACACATCGTATTCGAGAGCTTTGCCCATATTTCGAACTGTTGGACGAAGTTGGACGCTATTTGGACAAATTGTTCAATTAGACGAGAAAGAAAATAAATCATGTGTATACTGACTGGTCACCAACAACAATAGCGCGCTTGATGCCCTTGACAAGAGGAATGAGAGCACATGGTTCTGTTATTTGGGAAGCCTCGTCAATAAGAGCAATGTCAAAATCCGGCTTTCGGAGTATTCCCAATCCCGCGCCTTGCAAAACAACACGACTCAGACAAACGCCCACAAAAAACTTTGAGCGTAAACGTACCTGCACAAGTAGTGAATACTATCGCAGCTTTATTGACTCGATCTTGGGCTTGTTTGACTAGGCGATTGTTTTCATTCATATCCCCTCCAACGCGTGCGTTGATGGTATAATGCTGCAGAGAGGGATTGACTTTGGATTGGTCTGTAGCAACTCTCAGAATCTGTTCTTCGCTAAGTAAATCCTCCGTCTCGTTGATGGCGATGAAGCGTTCCAGAACATTGTCGACGGCTAAAAATTATAATAATCAATTACAAGCCGAGTGAACAAAGTAAACTATCAACCATTGTGGGTCGAAGCAGTCATGAGGATCTTCGGGACCTTGGGGTAATTTTTGATAATATCTCGGAGTACCTGGACGATAACCGTTGTTTTACCTGTACCTGCAGGAATATTGAGTTAATTGTTCGAGATTATTATTTCATCATGCAAGTAGAGTACTATGATTTACCTGGTGGTCCCCAGATAAGGGCCAGGGATGACCGCCACGACCTCATGGCCACCAGTTGACTTTCGTTTAAGCCTTCAGGATCAGGAAGAGGTGTTTCCAATGGTGGAAGCTCATCCGGAATAATAGGTTCTCCTTCCCCTACAATCAGAGCATAGAACCCACAACATTCTTCGCGTTCGCGCAAGAGCTGCTGAATCGCGTCCACCATTGCGTTAGTTGTCGCTGGGAGGAGCTTTGAGAATTGATCAATGGGGCTTCGGATGGGTGAGACGCACCAGTACTGCCAGCATCATACAAATTCCAATCCATCACTTCCATCTCTGGCGGTGCGGGATGCAAAAGATTGATCTTCAATTCACCTTTCGAAGCCTGGACGACTATCCCGTCCATGATAGGTGCATCAATCCACCGATTTTCCGGTTTAGACGCAGCCTGCAACCGGACATGAGAATGGAGGCGGATTGAACTAGGGGCATCAATTCGAATCGTTGCAGTGATCTGCGGTTTTTGTGGGTAATCCGGACCAAATGAGAGCTTGGCCTGCGCAGGAGCGACGCTTTGTTTCTTTTTCGGTCGCCCATCGTCGTTGCAAGGACATTCATCGGCAGCTTCCTCTGCACGGTCGAAGGCGACACCCAACGCATGCTTGTGGGCATACTTAGTAGGAGCGGAATCCACGTCTGGACAATGCTGAAAGCGACTGTCACTCAAAACCAGAAGGACCTCCTGAACAAGAGTTTTCGCGCGCACGGAAAGGGAGGTCAATATTAAAAGATCGATATAACTTTCTGTCGTCAACATCCCAATCGACTGGGCTATTTTCTCGAGAGCAACGAGAGCAGCGATTCGGGTTTCGTTAGCGGACCTGATGATATTTTGAACGATGATGACTGTCAGCTCCGCGAGTTCCGTATGCAATCGCAATTCGTCGTCGGGCGGATATGCTCTCAGAAGGGCAAATGACAAGGAAGGGCATCTTTCAATCCATTCAGTGACGAATGGAACGGATAACGGTTGACGGCGAATGACGTTGCCAAAGACGAGGAAAAGTTCCTCTTCTGCATGGTATTTGATCGCGAAAGCCATTATTTTATCGATTTCTGGAAGCATCATTCTCGCCAGACATTGTTCCATCGAAGTCTCCGTGTGCTTTTGTTTAATGGACGAAAGCGGGATTCCTGGAATATTGAGGTAAAATACGTCTTTCAACCCCGCAGCTTCTTCCAAGTCCCAATCGACGTCTGCGAGGTCATTGAAACGGTATGGGGCAGCAGTACGCTGGAAACGGCGCACATTCTCTTCAGTAGGAACACTTAATAGATGTGCATATAAGTTGCAGTCCAGTAGATAGAGGGATTGAATGGCTTACTGATCAAACCAAAGATCAAATAATTGATGCGCAACTCTATCCCGGTTAGAAACGACATGAAGCTCAATCGCAAGGACCGGCGCCTTGTTAACGCGTCCAACTTGCTATAAATTGATCATAATGAGTTGCGGATTACTTTCCACATTATTTGTAACCCTTACCTTTTGAACAGTCCCAGAGATTTTTTGCAACGCTATGCTAGCGGCTATCTCGGCCTTCAGGACGGAAGGAGAGCGATTAAGAAAGATGAACGTATCTGCAATTTGCTTGTTATACAGCTGCAGTCTATAATCGCTGCAGTGCAGCCTGTATCCAGTCGTGCATGGGCGAAGAGTTGCTGGACTTGATGCTGTGTGGGGCATGAAGGAACAGACCACGACATTTTCGTTCACCTGAGGATCCTCATCCCACGGAATTGGTCCGCGCATGAAAATTCCAACGGCAAATCGACTGTCTGTCTGGGTAAGTAAGAGTAGAAGGTCCTTGAGCCACTTATGACTCTTTAGAAATTTGACGAAGTTCGCACCTGTACGATGAGTACCTTCCGAGTGTAGTCCTGAGTGGCTCGACGGAGGTATTCGAAAAAGGTAACCAAACCGCTAGTGCGAGAGGAATAGAGACGATGTATAGCAAATGGTTGACGAAGGTTTCGCTGGTATAAATCTCGTGGTGTGAGGATGTCCGATCTCAGGAACGAGTTGTATATTTCAGGATAATCAATAGCAGATATCTCCAAAGTAGTCGTCACAACATGCTTTTGGGCCACAGTAAGTGCCGAGAAATCAAGTTGAGCCAGATACGGACGCATATCGATCCCATGCTTAGCTGAAAGCTTATAGGCAAGGTTGAAGAGTTCAAATTCCGATATGGAATTTTGCTGGCTTGAGAGGAGTTGGCTCAAAAGGAGTTCGCCATCTTCACGGTCAAGAGTGGCTATTTCTGTCCGACGCGAAGCTGACTCCGCAAAGCGGGTGGCAAATACATCTGTAGCTTCTTCAAGTAGATCCAGAATGTACTTCGATCCTTCAGGATGCTCCGGAGGTGTCGCGAGCTTGTCTGGTATCCTGATATTGGCGCCATCGACAGATTGAGAATGAAGCGCATTTAATTCTTGACATTGAACGCAGAGAGCACCATTCGGGCTCACTCTCGCCCACTTTGCGTGAAGAGCAGAAACTTTCGCCACACCTGATCTGCGTAGAGTACATATGAAAATAGATGTACAAGGGCTGCATCGTAGACTCACGAGTTGTAAGAAGCAAAATGAGTGGCCAGGTCTTCTCGCGTGATCGTCCTTTTATTGAATTCTCGGTTCCCAGGATAATCATACGACTAAAAAGAACAAGCAAATCATCAGCAAAGGAGCGAAAAGTAATAGAAGAAACTATCCACCTCTGAGATTGTCTTGGGTATAATATCTTTATCCCAACAAACAAAAAATTCGTCGCCTGCAATCAGAATCCCATGTGAGATATCGTTGAACCATCCAAATTTTGAGGGTCTCTTACCATCGAGATCGCCTCCACTGCTCATGGAAGGCGCTGCTTTGTGGCCTGGACGGGCGACAGTCGCGAACACAATACAGTCGACGAGATGCGACAATTGCGGATGATCCACGGCCCTGAGCTTCAAGATATCGCCTGAACGGAACATCGGTCAACGAATTGTGAAAAGCAAGGAGAAATAGCGAGCCCACCTGGATGGAGGCATGGATTCCGAATGATAATCACATCACCATGGATAGGCGTTGACGGACCCTTCCTCGAAACCGTAATCCGTATGTGCACCTGGCCCTCCTTCAACACCTCTAACGGATCGCAAACGCCATAGAGCCTGCGCGACTTATGAATGATCATGCGCGACTTGAACTTCTTCGTTAGTTCCTGGCGCGCTCCCGCCACTTCCGAGTTCTGGAGTCGTCTGATCTCGCGCTTCACGGCGTCGCTGTCGATACCTTCCAAGAGCGCTCGCTCTGCAAGGGGGTATTGTTCCAAGCACGAGAGGAAGTCGACCGCCTGGATAGGGTCTTTCGAGGCATTGCCGATCCAATCGAAGTACTCTTGTTGCTTCGCGAGGAAAGCTTCGTCGGTGACGCCCAAGCTGGAGAGGAGAACGATGATGTCGTTGTTGAGACGTCCGAAAGAGTATGGCCTGGAATGACCGACGACGGAGAAAGTATTGTCAGCGGTTGTTGTGAATTTTTTCATGCTCTTGCGAAATTGGGCGAGGTATTTTTTCTCGGCGTCGAGTGCAGGATGAAGCATCAAAACGCCTTTGTATCCCAGATATCTAGTCAGAGTGAGAAAAAAGTACATGCCCCAATGAAGCGGACACAAATACCTGATTTGAAAGACGGTTGGAGTATATCTCGCCCCACGAAAAATTATCTTCTTCGCTTTGCTTAATTGAATGGCCAGATACTTTGATATGAGGCCGCATCCATCTGAGAACAATTCGTCTCCAGCGGTGATATCTGGAATATCGGCTACCGATTTAGGGTCGAGGTTGTAGTCAATTTGGGCAGACGAGAAGAGGAGTCCAATTCGTTTCGCACCTATGGGAGGGTCAAGAAGGGATCGGATGTCATCAGAAAGCGAAGACATACGTTTAGCTACATTCATAATCCGCTCAAAGTCCCCCATACGATAGATTTTCTGATCTAACTCAGTGTCCGAGTTAGCTTGTCGGAGAAAGCAAGAACGTCCTCGCTACATCAATAAATATCAGCGCGTCCTCGATGTTTTCCGTATGGAAGACGGCACGCACCAGTTGGCTGTTACTATGCCCATAGAATCTGTACTGTTCTCCATTCAACCAAATACCCTTCTTGAACATGCGGAGCACATATTCAACAGCGACTTTCATCGGCTGATCAGGGAACCTAAACCTCTTATCAATCGACAGCAATACAAATTTGCTCGGATCATCCGCGTTGAGCACACGATTTGACGGGAACTCCGCGATGCGTAGAGTCATCTTCTCAACGGACAGAGAAATGAATCTGCCGAAGGTGATTCTGGGCCGTGGCCTAGGGTAGCGCAGCGACGCCGGGGGGTAAGTGAACTGCCAAGTCTCATCTTCCAATGTTGGAACGCGAAGTGTTATGTCGCTCATGGGAAGGGGGTGGGCGGGGTGGGAACAAGGATATAGAGAGGTCGATTTGCCTATCGATTGAAATAAGCGCTCGTCAGCGTGACTTTGGGAGAGAACTTGGTAAGCATGTCCGATAATAAACTTCAGAGTTCGCTCTCACACAAATGGGCACAAGGAGTTAACTCCCGCTGCTTTGATAGCATGTTTGGCGGGCTTCCGGATCTTTATAAGTAGAGTAGCAATCGGATTTAAATTGCTTGAACTATCATCTTCTCCTTCGTAGTGAACTCGAGCAAAATGGCGACCAAGACTTCACAGGCACTATCAATCTATGTTATTGGACCGTCGGTAAGTACTGAATCTTGCTGATGATGATTCTGTAACTTACCAAGACTTTTATCAGTCCACAGGTAAAACGACCCTGTGCGACACTCTCGCAAAGAGGCTAGGTCTGCCCAAGGCCGCATACGTGACCGAAGTCGCCAGAGACGTCATGAAGAGCAAAGGCTACTCGCGGCACACCATCGCGTCGATACAAATGCAACAGGATATCATGGATGCACATTTTGAACACGAAGAAGCGCTAGACGCCATGGACGAGCCAATACACCTGTTCGACAGATCAGCATTAGACCCAATCGTATACGCCATACTCACCGCTAAGAACGCAGAGGAAGCGAAGGCACGACAGGCCTTCCTTGTAGCATCCGACAAGTTTCAACGAGTACTGCAGAAATACCGCGCGGAAAGGTCCATTGTTATTTTGCTCAACCCTGTTCCAGAGTGGCTGGTGGACGATGGGATCCGCAGTTTGGAGAGTCAGAACGAATGCGTGATGATATTCAGGGAGTTGCTGAAAGAGCTGCAGGTGGAATATTTCGAAATTGGCGCCGAAATGAGGTATATCCAAGAGAGGGTCGCCGCGGTGCTTGGCTTAGGAAGGTTCTAAAGACCCCCTTTTTTCATCTCTCTTGCCTATCGACGCCTAGAGTTAGAGGACACAAGATGCAGACTGCGTGGAAATATAGATCATTTATATGCCATATACTCAGAGACTTGGTGCCTTCTCACCTGCATCTGCAGAGAAAGATGGAAGCGACTCGGAGGCCCACAGCCGGAGCATCATGTTCTTCATGAATTCATCGTACATGGTTCGGAAAAATGTTGTAAGTTATTCAGGTCATTCAGTTCCAGAACCGTTTATGGACACAAGACCATGGGCATGACGCGTAAAAGATTGAGATCATCGGTGGTGGTCAGGACGAAGGAAAAGAGTTGGAAAAGAGCAATATATTATATAAGTGGAATGCCGAACGTCGTGCCGCCATCACCAAACCCACCCCAACTGCGACTTGAACCAAAACTTGACCAAAACGTCCACGAGCATTTTTCTTATTCCTCACTGTGTCAATGCTGCTATAGAAGAGGCGTTATATCTTGTTGGGTTGATAACTCAAGAATGTCACCCTGTATTTTGATCAACGGCCAACAAATGGACCGTACATTTATCATTCGAGACTTATAAGTCTGTACGTACTAACGTAGCTATTCTGCTCACTACACATGCATAGAGCCAAACTAATTCGGAATTATAGGGTATTAATTGAACCAGAACCATTAAAATGTGCAAGACCACCAAGGATTGGGATGGCGGTAGATCCTGTATAAGGGGTCGTGAAGTCATTCCCAACGAAATCGAACCATGTCCTGTTATTCCACTCCATCTCCAAAATATCGAGGGCTGCATTGAGTTTCTATGCTGCTTCAGAGCATACATAAGCTCTGTATTTGACTCCGACATCGAGGTCAGCGCCGAATGGCAATGCAGGTGGCGACGATAAGGGAGCTCCTGGTGAGCATAATATCCTTCGATATTCCGAGCCTAAATTAACGACGGGCCAGACAGGAGCCTGCATAGCCTATCCAGGCTAGCACGGAGTGCGAAGACTGCACCACGACGCCTCCGCATCCCTATCATCGGCCAGTTCTCGTAGCGCAGCGCCAATCCAAGCTGCTCAGCAACAGAGAAGCTCTCCTTTGTGAAACACATGTGCCAGCGCGCGTAGCTCATCGTACCGTTAGCGCAATGTATCAGGGACGGAGGAAGCTATAATCGGCCAGGAAAGGATGTTTGAAGACCGAGGCGGATGCTCAGTGCGTGAGGTGGCCGTAGAGGCTGTAGTCTAGCTCCCTTGGAAGCAATATCGGGGTCTGAGACGGAAATGCCGGCTGCGACCCAGCGTTAGGGCTCGTGGTCGACGCGATTTGCGAGGAATCTTGATGCTTCCGGGAATGCTGTGGGCAAGGTGGCTCTTCCGCGAGGGTGGTACAATCAGGGCCCAGTCTACATCCAAAATACACTCGTGTCCTCTACACCATGGAGCAGGTCGTCGTGGGCCTAACATGTTCGCAGAGCGGCGCAACGTGCACGAAGGAGCGTCTACACGGGCGGCATATTCCTACGAACATACCACTTCCGGGTTAGGGAAGGGACCTGGACTGTGAACATGTCATCCCACGGAGCTCGCTCGTACTGAATTACCTGACCTCCGGAAACTCGGACCTCTAGCTGCTGCGCCGCTCGAAGTTGAGTTCCCTGTTCGACGGACGTCGAGTCTCAACCGCTCCAGCGCTCACAAAATTACCTGAACGACCGTTTGACGGTTTTCCATTCCTTTAAGAGGGACTGTGTGGTGCATCCATAAGTAGGAGCTGTTGTTGGCTTGATCCATTTCTATCCTCGTCGTAGACGAGAGTACGGTATGTAACATATGTATCGTCATGTCGAGTGACGAGTCGTTGCCTTGAGATGTAGAGAGTGCGTTGTTCGCGATTGTTCTCAATATATGTGAGTACGTTTGTGGAAGAGGGGAAAGTTTTGTTCTTCATGGTCAATATCCCAACCCAATTTATAGGAATTGGATGGTGACAGTCGTTTATTGGCTCAACTTGCTTGCTGATTGTCTATTAGTCCACGTGTACATAGATGTGGCTTTTACGACGTAGACACCTTATAAAGCACCTACATTTCCTTATTAGGAAGGCGAAGCGCGCGCTTGTTTGCTCCGCCGTCGAACTTGATCGAAGCAAAGTTCGGCAAAGTGGTTTTTTAAAATAGGCCAGTGACCTGCGCCACATCGTCTGAATCCGCATCGCATTGCTTCAAATTGGCGTGTATTGGCCAGTGGACATTCATAACGACAGGGTCCCTCGGCGGATCCGAGCCGCAATCTGAAGAGACATGCCATCGCGTGGCTATCACTCGACCCACTCACGGTGCTGATGTCTTTGTTGGGACTTACAAATTGAATGCACTGGGACATGTCACGACGTCAGCCCCCTACCCTTTCTAATCGTTTGCAGTCAAATTAAAATGGTCAAGGAAGATAAGGGCATCATTCGAATTTGGTGGAGATTTGTAGCCAGCCGAGATAAACAATTCAAACAGCTAAATTACACTAGACTCTAGAGCATATACATGCAGAAAATGCCGGCAAGCCCTACGAGAACTGATTATCCCAGTCTTAAAGCAAGGATTTTTTGCACAATACCCAAATGAAAAACGACGCAGTAAACCCAGAAAATGTTCTGGAGTCTAGATTTCATAGGGTATTATCTTCTCCAGTATCCAGCGTTCGTCTTCCACAGCTCGAAGCTTCATCCAGTCGACGCCTTCTACAAGATCCTTGGTCTCGATATGATGTCTGTTTGATTGTTTCCATAAATAAATATTCCACTGACTTCACGGTCGAGATAAGAACCGGTATATGTACTCACTTATCCAAGAGATGGCGATCCAAATCCGGGTCCTTCTTCGGCCATAATTTGTGCGATCGCGGACATCGCAAACAACGATGATTCGCTTTCTCGTCCAGACCGACAAACACCGGCGAACGAATCGGTGAAAGCTCAGTGAAGAAAAAAGCAAAATCAACATTAACAGCCGGTTTTAATATACCGTGCCTATTGAACAACACGTCCTGCGCATGAATAAGGATTTTGAGATAGGACAGTAGGAAACTCACACTTCATGGGCATGGGTAGCGGCCTCTGACTTCGTTTGTGGATCGATAAAAGTTGTACAGTGTTTACAGATCCAAATTCTATCGGACGGCGGCGGGAATGGTTGCTCGAGGGCCAGGATGTTTTCCATCAAGGGTTCGGAAAGAATATCAAACATTGGCGCGGTATCGTGCGGATCAGAATGTTCGTACGTTGGGTTAGCCACTTCTTTGACTGCGTGACCAACCTGCAAAAATTGAAAGGTCTTTAAGCGAAGGTAAGTTGAACATATAGCAAGCCACTTACACATTCCCGCCAAGTGAGCGAAGAAAGGCCGTACAGACCCGCTCTGTGAACGAAGTCACAGCTCTTACAGATGAACCGCTTGTTCAATGCATCGAGGTCCTTAGGTAACAGCGACTTGAGCGAGTCTGCCACACCAAGAATCGAAGCCACGTTTTGCAGCCTATGAAACCCAGAATAGCCGAAGCAAAAGGAAAACGACTTATCATCCCTCGCGTCTTGTGAATATGGCACCCCATCCACCCTGCACATATGCGCCGCAGCCTCTTCCCAGCCTATGAATGTCCTTCCACAGCACTGAAAAAGAGCGATGGCTAGCCCCAAGAAATCCTCTGGTTCCGAATCTGCATTCGCCTCTTCGGGAAGAAAGCCCGTGTCCAACAGAAGCCCGAATAATCGCCGTTTCTTCGCAACCAAAAATTCGTCAACGAAGTGCATAATTTCCTGCTGAGCGATGTCGACGTCCAGTTCAACGATTACTTCCTGTGGATCATTGATATAGTTGGCGAAGTAGTCGGCTTCGTAAACGGTCGGGACGTAGCACAACGCCTGATAGGTTAAGAATTCTCTGGCGAGCCTATGGTAGAGCCCAGCAACCTGTCCTTTTCGTAAATTGACGCGTTGTTTGCGCTCCCGTTCGAGGCGCGTTGTTCGGCATTCAACTGTCATCGCTTCTAACACTGGAAGATACTTCCAAAGTTCTTCAACATAGAAGACGTCAGACACCACATGGATCCAAAATACAGCGACTCACTCGATTTGCTTAACTTGTAGTCTGTGACTTTAGACCAGCCATTGTTGAGAGTCCATGTAAATTCGTCCCGCGCTGATGAGACATCTCGTGGATCGTATCCAAGTTTCAGAAGTATCTCAGAGGCTCTGCAGAACTCTCAATCCAAAGAAATCAGAAGGAGATGGAAGACGAATACTGACATGTTACAGAATGGGGGAATGGATTCCAAGAAAGCAGCGTGACTGCGTGTGTAGATACCATTAGCCCAAAGATTGCAGAACTTCGCATGCTTGTAACATTGCGATGAGTATCAGCCAGGAAACAGATACAGTGAATGAAAGGTCCATACCTCGAATCGTCGTTGACTAGTGGCTTCAGTCGCATCTACGTACGCCTCGTAACGGCTCTTAGCATCCGGTACACCAGCTTGAATATCCAAAAGGTATCCCCGCATCTTCGTTGTCACCTCTTCAACTTGTTTGATCGAGTAACTCGGCTCAAACTCATAGAATGATTCATCAGGATATGCGATGGGACCTATTTTGTAGGAGGTCAGCCTGCAAGTCATGGAGAAAAGGTGGGGCGTACTGTATCGGTAGACTTTCACAGCCAATTTCCACACCACGTCTATCTCCTCTACAAAGTCTTTTAGTACGGTTAAAACAGAATCCATCATAGCCCTATCGTCTTCGTCGCCATAGTCCTGCGAATAAGAAGTTATAATCAACGAACTGGAAAGAACATTATTGAAATATGTACACTTGCCGCACAGTCCACACATATTCTCCTTCGTAAAGCATATTCAACGAGTGAATTATCCGTCCCGCAGCTCTGTAAGGTGATGAAAATCAAACAGGATGGAAAAGATAAGTGATACACACATCGCAGGTTGCAGGGCCGAAGATCAACGACACCCACATTGGAGCAGAAACGTCGGCGGGGTAGAATGGAATATCTGGATGGTTGAAAAAGGATTCATTCCAAATAGAAGCGGAATTCTTGCCCAGAAGAAACCGTCTAAGGCCTTTTGTAGCGCGTATGGCATGATACAAGTCGATCGGATGGAGGAGCCCAAAGATCTACTAGGTAATCAGTTTATGATCCTATCGATAACGACTCTTTCATACCAAAGCAATCAGTTCGTTGGGAAGATACGTCCACATCGCTTCCAAACTTTTCCAAGGTACTTGAATCCGCGTCGATTTCGCTTCCATCCTCAAGTTCATAAGCACCGTGCTCTTGACATAATTTCCTAGCAGCTCCTGCTCATCAGTACCTGCAACACTCTTATCGTAAATTGCGCACCTCTATCGCGTCCCTTTGGCCAATTGTCTAAACGCAGGCCCCACTGCTTATGCCTCCCTTCCACCCAGAGCTCGTCCTGTAGTGCGTCCCCGCTCAGCTCAAGGAAGGGTAGTGATGGATTGTCAACTTCCGGAAAGCCGTTGGAATCGATGGCGAGCTTGGAAAATGCATCTTCAAGGTCGGTCTCCATGGCTTGATGGTGGTACAGCGATGGAAAGAAATACAAGAAAATGGTGTTGGAAACCAGGGTCGTTATAGGGCACACGATATCCGGATCTCCGTTGCGCCCGAGTCGAATGCATTCATCTCGGAGGGTATGAATTTGTTGATTGAGTGTTGCGCACAATGAGTGGTGATCATACCAGATTCAAGAATTTGAAAAAAGTTTTCGCGGATGATGGTCTAAAATAAGGTCACTTTGTGATGCACGCCGGTCAGCGAGGGAATGAGCGCGGTACGTGCGTGCTGTGTATCCGTTTGATTCTAATCTTATCTCGACAGTCCCACGTTTTGTGCACGCGAGCGTCGATGACGAGGCATGAATCGAACATCGACGTCAACGGGGCGCGGAACAGATGAGTCGAAAGAACAACCATACCGACTCTCTCTGACCTCCAAACTCACAGCTCGACCACGAATGCGGATAGCGCGCGCCAGGAACTCAGATCTCAGAGGCCAACGGCGAGCAACCAATCGAGTTGCAAATATATGTAAGTGTCCTTTTTTTTGTCAGAGCTCATTTCAATTGTTTTGATGGACTCACGAAGATTGTAGGTAACATCGACGTTTGAATAGGACGACGACGACGACTTGGTAGGAAAAGGCGCGGAACGATGACGAGCAGCGAGGTGACGAGGACGAGAGGACGGGCGTGGACGATGACGGACGGTGTCCAGCGTGAGGGTGCGCCGTTCCACGCGACACCGTCCTTCACAGACGGAGTACCCGCCCTCGCAGGAGAGCAGGACGTGGATGCAGGGATCGAGGGCGTCGTGCGAGGGCGGTCGTCTGTCGAACAGGAGGTGCAGAAACACGGCGTCGCGCGATGGTGTGTGCTTACCGTATACACGCCAGCCTCGCACTCGTCTCGTCTGCGTTGCGCTGCGCACGAAATCCTCGTCAACAGCGATGTTGGGTGTCGGCTAGATGCGTCTGTCTCTAGTCAGTGGATGCGTAGTAAACGAGCGGTGCGCAAAGGTACATACCTCTTTTTCGTGTGGAATTGTCTGTTTTTCGTTGAATAGAACATCTCTAGCTCCACGACGATCCTCGAGCGGCGTGTGGATGACGGCGCTGTGACAGCGCATGCGAGCACGTTGAAGGCGGCGGCGGCTGCGACGTCCCCTCGCAGTCGTGTGCCGTGTTCTTCGTAAGGCGGCGCTTGGCGAGCTACCTGCCTGTACCGTATTGCAAACAGTCAGTGTCGGACAGAGGCCCTACACGCTACGTTCACGCTATTTCACGCCCCAGTCGCGGCACACATCACGCTCCATCACGCTCCATGCCCTCAGATCACGGAAAAAAATCTGAGGCACGCCATATATAATGGCTTCGCTGAAAGTTCGTGCGTATCAGAAATTCAGATATTGTGGCGCATTTTCGACATCGCCAGCGCCTATGGATCATAGCTTTCCCCATTGAACCCTAGGTTCCGATTGCCCAGAGTGTTACGAGTTAGTTGATCCGGTGTGTCGAGTGTACATTTCATAGATAGGATTATCGCTCTCATTTAACGAACACATTGAACTTCAAGCTTCAAATCGTAACCAAGCTATTCGTCTGCTTTCAATTTTTTGATTTTTGTCATTTTTTACTTGGGTTGTAGGAAGTACTAGTTTACTTGCATTTTTGGAATACAACAGCAGAGCCTCGAATTTTCTCGTTTAGTCTGGCGGAGTCGTTGTAAATTTGACCACAAAGCTGCTATTGCTATATACAGGATTCCATCGTATAGACAAATTTTCCCTCACGTATAGGCCACCGGCACCTAATCCGCTCCTGCACAACTTCACTCCTCCCCGCCATCATCTCTGCAAAAACCTCCTCATTTTTCTTCACCGCAGCATCAAACTGCTCCAAATCCACAGTCCCATCGTCTCCCAAAGCTATGCCAGCCTTCTTCATCTCGCGATTGACCTGAGCCGCTAACATCTTCTCCCCACGAATGGTCTTGGTGTACTCTTTCTCATGGCGCTTTTCGTCGTCCTCAGAAAATACGACCGGACATACTGGGTGCTTGTCAACAATTGGAATGCTGCCCCCGTACTCAGCACTAAGCAACATCAACGTCTGTTCGAAAACAGGAAGGCCTTCAGACCAGGAACGGGATGAGCAATAGACAGCACGCTTTAGAAGCTCCATATGCCACACGGATAGTACAACGAAAAGAGGACCATACGTGTCATGAACAAATTTATGGAAGGCATGCCGTGCCCAAACGGGTATGAACTCTGCGCGAGCTTCCACCTGCTGGCCAGGTGTCAATGCATCGAAGTTGTCCGGCAGGATGGGCCGAAAGAGTCCATCGTCTGAAATGGTGATATATTTCAGATTCAAATCTTCACCATCGATGAAGATATTAGGCGTTTCAGTTTCGAATAGTGGACGCACTGCGGCGCCTTGCCAGTCGAGAAACCCCGACACGGACAACGGATCGTCACCCGTTACCAATATATTTCCAGCATGTAGGTCAGGATGTGATAGCGTCGGGGCGTAATATTGGGGTGAGGGGAGGACAGCCGGTGCAAGGCAGAGCCACTTTTTCAGCATCGCTACATGCTGTTCAGGACTATTTGCAGCTCCGAGTTGGTTTTTCGCCTGCGGTGAGTTGGAATATAGCCGTATCCACTCGAGCTCGCAGTTCACAGCAGCCTCCAGGTACGAGTTGATGTCTTTCCCTATATACGATAATACATATGAATGAATCAAACTCGATGATTGAGAGGCAGCTTACATGGACCGCGATCAATCAGCATATGCGCCCTTTCACCGCGATAAAAGCGGCGCTCCACGCTTGGGCCAATGCGAAATCGTTCGGAAAGTTCGTCGTGCTTCTCACCATCGGCATAGAGTGGTCTTTCTTGAAGTTCAAGATCAACATCTTCTTTGTAATAGATACTACCATACTGCGAAAACCGGATAGAGGCCAGTGCAGACATGAGCCCGACGATGTCAGCGATGTGGTGATAATTTTGTAAGGCGGAGCCCAGGTTGTCACGAAGCGTTGTTCCATCGCATTTCTCCATTATTATATATTCGCAGCCCACTTCGTTGGTGGTGGTCGCGTCCCACGCCAGAACGTTTGGAATGGGAGCACCAAGGCGGGATCGAACGAAATCCATGGTTGCCACTTCACTGCGAGTAAGGAGACTTCTTGGGCCAGCATTACGAAATGGAATACGAGCGATAACATCTTTTCCGTTCGAGAGACCCAGTGAGAAGACACGGTTGAGACTTCCTGAAGAGATCATTCAAGTATGAAGCTTTGGGTAGACTGTCGCGAGTCACCTTCTGCCAAAAATTCGATCTTGACGCATTCAGATGCTCCTGCTGCTCTTGCTGCTGCTGCACCAAGCGCGTTTACATCAAACTTGAGGCGTCTGAGAGACATTTCTATCGAATCGTCAGCAGGTCCAGAAGAGTGATGAAGGTGAAATGCTTTACGGATTTCATTGTTGTAGAGCCAGCGACTTGGACTCTCCATCAATGGTGAAAAGTCAGAGTTTGCGCATGTACCCGACATGGTTCGAGAGTGGAAGAGAGACTTTTTTCCAGTCCTCAGAGACAGCAGCGCGCGCAACATAGAGGGTTCGCAAGACAGTTGAACTTGAAGCTCGGCCGCTGCGCGACGCGCCTGTCATGTGATTATAGCCCGGCATTTCCCTGCCGAACATTTTCAGAAAACAACATTACACATCAACGTCTATCATCTATGTTCGAACAACCACCTCAGACCTGCCCTGTCTATGCCTCACTCACAACATAGCTCTACTCCATGAAGAAACCTTTACATGATTTATCAAGGGGTCATAAGCAGGACATGTCACTTTTTCGCGGAGGCGAATTCACCGTTCACGAACAATTGCCTTCACGCCTTCACTCTGCTTGCGAAGGGGCTGGTGCGAGTTCCTGAGGTCATGGTTTTCGAGGGGGCTGCAGTACACTGTATCTCATCTTCTTTGAAAGGGCCTACGACCTACCATTGCTTGGAATCACAACATCTTCGGGCGAATCTGTTGAATGCTTGATTCAAGTTCTCGACGGGCTCAGCATTGTCATGAACTAGTACGTTATTCCTCTCGCGGCCTATTTTCAATTATAGCTGGGTCTCCAGACTTGCATGGAAAAACAAGTATTTAGCAGTTCTTTTGCCCGACTCGCAACTCTCGACTTCGCCGAACAATGATGCTACGTCGGCAACATCTGCCCAGATTGAAGAACGCCGCAATCGGCGTCACCCGGATTCTTTCACGGTGACGTTTTGAAATATATGAAGTGTGCTAGCCATGCAAAGACAAAATCATGCTGTCCCCAACTAGGTCGAAGTGAATCTCTTCCTTTCAAATCGCCGTTATCTTCCTGGGTTTCTCTTCCGTGACCAGGAACCGACGACCAACGAAATTTCAAATACAAATGCTGGATTTCATGACAATAAAGCGTCTTAATTCCTTACAGTTCTGAGTCTTCTCTTCCGATCTGACCTCTTCCGAGCATGACTGTATTTTTTGTCCATCGTTCGATGACCCTTAACCCTTCTTCCGTCGACGATGCAAACTCCGGGATCGTGTATTCTGATGGCTAGGAGACTATTTTGGTCAATTCTTCATTCAGCTAGCCCGGAATTAAACATTATACGATGATCCCAGCTCCTACGCCAAGTTACTATTTGACTATAACCACTACTTTTGGTAATGCCATATTCAAGCGCCTCTGTTACTTTGGGGTTTCTATTCCGTGTGGAACTGGGCAGGCTATGTTCCAAATCGATGACGGACCAGTGGTATTGGCTTACTACACAGCCAAATCTTCGATACTTAGACCAGTCAGCGGTGTGGAGGTCCGGTTCTCTATCACCCGGACCTCATACGCTGACAGTCACAAACACTGGATAAGGCTCATGCTTCAAGCTGGACTTTATCAACTACAAATTTTCGCTGCTACTTATAACCTTTCCTCTTGATGCGAAACAGACAGCGGTGATTACCGACTGGCCTTCGGTGGTTACAGCAACACCTTTTCTCCTGCAACCACCGACTCCCATCGTCCATCTGCCTTCGCCTCATGCTGAGGTTTCAGACACTACACAAGTTCCCTATGAATGCGGAAACTTGAAATATGCCTCAGTTATCACGAAACCTACATTTAGGTAAGTATCGATTGACATCGAAAAGGTTGTTCGTCGTTTTGAAGACTATAGAATGGTGTTCTGACTTCCAGACAATCAGCTTCGTATTGAATCACGATCAAGGCGTCAGATCTCAGCTCATCGAGTGGTGGAAGACCGCTAGATATTGAGTAGATTGCACAAATATACGCAGAGCAATTAGACGAACAAAAACATGAAAATCAGGAAAGCTGATGAGGCCGAGGCATTGAAAAAATGTCTAGATACAATTACATTCAACGCTCAAGGAGACTTTCGATAGTAGGATCTAACTCCACATCCTCCACGTATCCATGCTTGGTAACCGACGAAGTTGTTCCTCCCAAATAATTTCAAACTCGATGCCCTGCAATTTCTCTTTATACCCCTCAATGAAAGACGTCAATTTGTCCCCAATCATAGCCTCGACCAACGACGCATTCTGATCTGTCGTATACACCACGATTGTTATCTTCTGGATAGCTATTTTGATGCTCTCCAGGTCGATCCAATGCATGAAGGAAAACGATTTGCACCACCAAGTGAAACTCTTTAATATTCCTTCTTCCCATTTCCCATACATGTCGAATGGAATGTCCATCTGTAAATGCGAGAGGTTAGGTGCGAGCAACAGGAGCGGTTCAATCTCCGAACAGGCCACGTCCAAGTGTTCTGCAGACGGAGGGTCGCTGCTGTCAACGAAGCAGAGGACTGGGCCTAATGCAAGCTTCGTAATTCCTGGGGCGGATCGCAACAAGTTCTTGATTTCAGCAACGACGCAGTGAGCAAGTGGTTCTCTCCTTATATTGATGGAAGACTGGATGGATAAACTGCGAAGAGCCGGGAGATAAATATTCATGAAGAAAAGTACGGGTGTGTCACCGAAGGCATATTTTTTGAGTGGGAAGTTGACGTTCAAAATTAGTGTCTGCAGACGAGGAAGGGTGACTATGGGGGCGTGATATTCGTTGGGGTCCAACTTTCCACTGACATCCAAAATTCGAAAGGAACCCAATTGGAGATTCGGCAATCCACGAATGAGGGAAAGCCAAATGTTAGGTCTCATAGAGGTGAGCATCAACACCAGGTGAGTAAGTTCGGACCAATTTACGGAGGCTTCTACTATGCCATGGCCGATAGATAGCCGTCGCAGTGCGGAAGGGATACGAATCTTCAACGGCGTGATGAGGGTTGCAGGAAAATCACTCGGACCATGAATCTGCCCACAATCAACGAGCAGGGTATGTAGGTTTGGTCCTAAATGATAGAATCTCCTCTCGGTCCGGTCTTCGCGAAGAAAAAGGGTTAAAAGGCTATTCGGGATGTCGATATATTGAGCCGATATCAGATATTGAGTGAAGAGTGTGATAAGATCGCTCGTCAGAGGACTGGCTTCCACGCCATCCTTTTCGTTTAATTGAATGCGGATGAAGGGAGCGACCGACCCCTGATTATCTCTCCACCATCCCATAAATTCCATAACGGTAAGGAAGGTCTTCCAGTCCCACACGACGGGATCCCTGTCGATTTGCGTTCGAATAGGAAGGCAGATGGAGAGATGGGCCCAAAGACCGGGATTTCCAAGCACAATTGTCCTCCAAAGAGAACAAACATGGCAAAGAAGTATCGGCGCAATCCTTGTATTTGGCTGGACTCCGTCGAGAGGGAATTCTGGAAGACAATGCGAGAATATGTCGCCGAGAATTTCGACGGGAAAAGAGTCGATTGTCAGTGGCGGAATGAATGGAGGATCCATGAATGGGTTTTAAGGATGTGTTTGTGGTAGTGATATCTGGATGCTCAGACGATGAGAAGGATGTCAGCCAGTGTAAACTTTGACGATGGACGTTGCGATCAACGTGGGTTGAGCGACTCATGCGATCAGTACTGCTGACTATCCGTGAGAGAACATTCTCCTTCGCTCTGCTATCCGTCATTCTACGTCTAATCACAAATATACTGGCCAGCATTTTGGTCAGTACTAAATTTCTAATCAATGCAATGGGTTCAAATGCTGGTCTGATATTTTACGGCATTTATTACCGTTGAATATACTCTATCGTGTTTAAAGTTTCTTATGCCACTGGCAGGTCAAGACGTAGACATCCAATTTGAGATTCGTATTTCAGGCAGTTCTGACGCAGAATATCTGCCGTTCAAATCCAAAAGCACAATTGAAGTAAAGAGACCGGTAGTCTACTACAAAAATACTCTGGGAAGAAGATATGTATCAGGATATAAGGTTCAGGGTCCTGCATTGTTACCCTTGAAGCTAACAGGCTTCTAAATATGCCTTCATGCAATCAGAGGCCAATTAAGGACCTTTTCAACGGAATCGTGACGAGGGAGCATCTTGATCCGGAATGGAACAGGAGATCTTCCTGATAATCCGTCATATTCCTTCAAATCTATTTTCTTCCCAGGAATTTCCTCCATCTTGTATGCCCAAAGCATGCGCGAAATTGCCAAGAACACCTCTCGTTCGGCGACCCACATTCCTGGGCAGATGCGGCGGCTAGGAAATTATCACGTCAGAAACGAGCAGGACGGTTGACGAGAAGTATCGGAATTTACCCAACGCCGAACATCCAGTGATCTCTCTCATTCGGATTGGCCAAATTGGCCGATTCAGACGAGAGCGTCGCGTCGTCGATGTAACGGTCGGGCTATTTTTATCTCAGCGTCAAAGTTATTTTTAGAATGGCGACTTCACTCACGTTGAACTTGAGAGGGTCCGGGTGCCTTTGTGGATCGTGATGCATAGTATACTGTATAATAATTAGTAGCGACTATGCGAGTACCTCGTGATCCTACCGTATTCAAGACAAGAACGGTGTCTTTAGGAATGAATTGGCCTCGATACGTGAAGTCTTGCGTGTTGACATGTGGCGTCCCGAGCCAGAATGGATTGTGGGTACGCTCGACTTCCTAGAAAAAGAAGAATATGTTTCAGAATTGGGTGGTACTGGAAGTATTGGATACTTACTTTGATTATGGCGTGAATGTAAGGAAGGTTTTTTTCATCCTCGATTGTCGGAAGGCGGTTCCGTCCAACGACGCGGTCGAGCTCTTCATGAGCTTTAGCTTGAATCTCGGGATAGGCGGGAATTAGTGCGGAGAACCATTGCATAACTGATGCGGTCTACGTAAAGGATAATCAGCAATAGCTCACTGAAGATGAGGGGACATCTTCTACCGTTTCGACACCGCCAATCATGAACGCGGAGCAGAGGATGGCCATGTCAAGGTGATCCAGGCCTTCTTCCTCCCTCGCTTCGATCAAGGTTTTGACCAAGCAGTCGGGAACTCGTTCACCGCGCTTCATTCTTTGGTCGATGTCGTTGATCATCCCTCCGTAGGTTGCGACTAAATCTGCGTGTAATTTCTGGGCCCTCGTCTTCATGTAGCTTGGGAATTTTTGAAGGACGGGTATGAAGTCGATCAAATTGGAAACGGGCCCTGTGCAGTTCCTAAATAAATCCATTAAGGAATGACCATAACAGATTAAGCATGTGCTAAAAATACTCACATGAACTCTCTCGATAAACGCAGCGCTTCCGCAACGAGCGGGTGGTCAATGCTATCAGTGCGCGTACCGAATGTGATGGTCAACATGTTATTCAACGAGCACCGACCGGCATGAGGCTGTGGGTTAATGGCCAGCTGTCCCCCATGACTGTGAGCGTAGAGGTCATGAACGAGTACTGTGGCCTCAAAGTCGAGCACGTTGGTGTAGCCATCAACGGCAGATTTGTTGAGCCAAATGGATGCGAGTCGGCGGTGCGTCCTCCTATATAACTCCTCATAAATAATCTGAAGGTCCAATAGATTTTTTAATGCTCACCATTTGTCGTTATAAGGCGTCGCCGTAACCCCTCGTCCAGCAAAGATAATTTGAGACTTGAGGAACATCTCTTTTCTCGAAGAGAAGATGGCGCCGTTGGTGACCATCAAGTCCTTCACGATCTGGGGGTCAGAGATAATGACGAATAACTGGTTTCCGAGCCATAGAGAGTAGAGAGAGCCAAATTTCTGGGCCCAGTAGTCGAGCGTGAGCTCTGGGTATTGGGTGAGGAATGGGAAGGACCCTGATGGTGGCGAAGATGTTAAAGACCGCATGGATAGTTTGTGTGTTGCCTTGTAATACGTACCAAGAATGGGAAGGCCCGTTGGTCCATCAGGTATAGCGACCCCTTTCTCATCGGTGAGAGGTTTGTTGTATACGATGCGCGATGTTAGATACACCGCTACGGAGAGCAGGGAGGTCCATAAGAAAATCGAAAATCCTGTGTTGCGGTACAAGTCGGTGGAATGACCGAAAACCTGGCCTTCTAGTGTGCTGGTGACATTAGACATCTTGAGATGGTAAAATATAGTAAGTTAATAATGGAGAGATACTGGACTTCGTTGTGTAGCATTCACAACTATTTATCCGAAATTCTGAGTCGATTTAGCACATCTACTGTGTGCATAATGATCACTTTCACTTTCTTGACCGAATGCGAAATGAACACAACTCCTTCTCGGGTTTCGGACGGCACTAATATTCAGGGACGCCGACTTGGACCTGAAAAACCTCATCATCTTGTGGCTTACGTCCATACAGACAGACGGTACATCGTACATCTGCGCCCATGCCCACTAATAGTAATATTGAGATTTCCTCTCAGTATGGCGTTCCCCATCAGCATCCGTCGCGTTTACACTGTACAAACGATACATGTATGAGAGAAAAATATCTACAATCCATAACACATACGCCCGTATATCCATACGGCATATCCCCGAACGAGAGGGGTCCCCGAAAGTATCGCGGATGCAGTTCATATGATCGGATGGCAGATGCCGATGATTACCAAGTCAACATATATACCTGCGAGCACGGAGTAGCAATTAGTGTCACACCGGTGCCAGTCATGCCCATTCCAGTTACAGTAGATTGGTGTGAACATTTCACTCAGCACTGTTTCGGTGGCCTCATGGAAAAGAACAAGCCTTCAAATATACTTATATGTACGTACACCACAATGTAATGAAATTAACATAGGTATTTTCGAATTGAAATGAAACTACCACATGAGCTCAGTGGTATGTTCTTTGTCCGTATTGGCAAGCGCCTTCGGTACTGACTTCGATTTATCGCACGGCCCTCAGGCGTCTAAATGCGTCTACTCGCCAAGCTACATTCAACAAGGTGATGTGGTTCCCACTCAACCTCGTTTACCGAATTTCGACAGTCCAGGTAAGATGTCGTCTCTGCCGTAAAATAATTCAAAAAAGCAATCAATATTCTGTTGACTGTTTTACATTACCCCCTGGGGTATTGCAATTGGGAGGAAGATTTATAATAACGGAACGTTACTGGAGTGGTGGGGTTAATGGAATAGATGGATGCCATGGTTTTCGATAGATGGGATGCATTAGTGATAAAGTAAAGATGGTGTGGTTACATCGTGGCCATGGCATATTTTTAGTCAGATATATTCTAAGTCTACTTCATGTGCTTGGCGTGGTGAATTCCAAGATGTCGATATTTTGGGTCTGCGCATGCTATTTGCATGCAATTAATTTTTTGGACAGCTTCGCAGGCTGGACACACGCAGTGCAGCGCTTATGAACATGTGCCCCCGTTCTTTACCTGGGCTTTAGAGCCGGTGACCGACAGAATGAAGCGCTGAAATAAAAGATTCTCTGGATAATGTGATGAATCCCATGGTATGCATTCCTGACAACAGTCTAAAATATACCCATTAATTTGGAATTTGGACACCCTTCCAGACAGAACATATAGCGTAGTAGCACTTAGAGATAAACGTGCGCTGAGGTCTTTATATAGGTTTGCGAGAGGGTGTACATTTTCGTAGGTCGCTTTGACGCCATAATATTAAATTGACAGGGCGTTTGAAGCTCCGGTGTTTAGTGTTACAGTATGGGTCCGGACGAGTAAGCAGCGAAGAATGGTTCTTTGCTCCTGTGATATTTCTTCGACAGAAAGTGAGGGAAATGTAAGTAGATATTCAATTAATGGGAGTGCCAATAGTCCTACAGCATACCACTCGGGTCGGCCGTCCTTCCTCGTTCTATATTTTCAATTGCGCTCAGTACATATGGTTCCTCGTTGCTACGTTGAGCGCTCGTTTGAGGACTTAGGCTCCTTTGATTTCTACAAAGAGTACACAGGTGCGTATTTCCTTCTTCACTTTATGTATTACACAAGAAAAATATGTACAAGTCACAAGAACAAGAAAGAAGTCTCTCCAGACCCATTAGCAAAAAAGTGCGCCTCTGCTTGCGCAAGGAGTTCGGTTGTCGACATGGATTCAGCCAATTACACAGAACTCTGAACCACATTGACAACTTCGGCCCTTTTCTCTTCCTTCAGACTGTCACAATCAGCGCTGGAAGCTGGGGCTGGCGGCGGCGGCGGCGGCGGCGGCGGAGATGGTGCGTTCGGTTGGAACCAGAACACAGGGTATCGACGTTGAATATTGTTCGTGATCAAGGCAACTGCGAGCGCCAAGGTCGAGGAAAGCAGGACGACGGGTAGGTAGTACCATCCCATGTTACGGATGTCGGTATTGACAGCTGCGAGAAGCGCTGTAGCACCTATGCGAGAGATGGGTCATCATTAGTTTGTGTTGATTTCGATCCTGGCGCGCATGCGAGAAGCAAACGACGAAAAATATATCAGTCAGAAGATGAGAACTTGGTGCTCTGTGACGAGTAGGATTGCTCCCATTCGCCGCCAAGTAATAGCTCCTTCACTGAGTTTTCTCGAGTATATTTCACGTATATGTGCTTCGCAAAAAATAGTTGCACACCAGAGCAGATGAAATGATGGACAACTTACCTGCAGGCGGGTGCGTGGTATTCGTCATTTGCATAAAAACTATTGCAGTCGCGCATGCGAGTGAGCCAGCGAGCCAAATGAGGCTCTGAAAGCGTTCTTCCGTCGGGAGGAGGTGGAAGAGCTTGGTGATACACACGCCCGTCAGGGCGCCGATGAAGTGACCGCCGAACAGTCCCCGAGGCTGAGCAAGAGGCGCATCGACTGCGCCGTATATCAGAACCGCTGTAGCTCCCTACGCAGATGTCAGCCTTCCTCTCGACCTTTCGAGCAGTCTGTGAGTGACTCACATAACTGGCCACGATAGGTGGCACCCCGCGCTCGATGAAGTAGTGCGCCTGCCCGAACACAGCTTGGATGAGCGAAATTCCACCGAAGGCGCCGATGAACGACCACAAGTAAATGACGTAATCGGGTCTTTTAGGTATAGGGCCGCTGCGATATCCCAGCCAGCGACTAACTGGCGCTGGGAGTCGTGAAAGTCGGTTTGAAGGGGTCATGGCGATACTGCGTTGTTTTTGGACGTCCTTGATGACAATTTTATGAGCGTCTCGTCTAGAAACAAACCTGCGCAAGCAGTGCGCTCGGTGAGGACGTGTGAGTAAGACGTAGACTTTTCATAGGTCCATCCGTCGAAGTAATGAGCAACCCGATGAGCAAGCTTCGAGCAAATAATTGGTAAGAAGGTTCCTTGTGCCGACGGCTTCGGCTGAATTGAACCCTGCTTGAACCCACAATTCGACAGAATCATTCTTAAAATGTGCAAGTACAGAAGTACAAAATTATAACTCTAGACTCTCCGTATTTTTATTCTCTGACAGTCGGTGGGAGAGAGCCGAGGATTATCTGCCGCAATTATATACTTATATAATTCAAAAGATTTAATCTTTCCATCAACACTGATGGTGAAGCGGTTATCATGCTTGCCTTCCAAGCAAGCGGCAGGGGTTCGACTCCCCTTCAGTGTATTTTTCCCGATTAACGTTTTTCTTCGCAAGATTTTAATTTTTGGTCCATCTGGAGACTGGCATCAAGCGACACTCCCAATTTCCAAAGAGTCCCGACTCCCTGTGGCCAATGGTGTTCTGAGACTTAAGAGCTGAACTTGTGAGGATTGAATTATATAGGTACTATGTCAAGGTAAATTGTGCCAATTTAGCTCTAAGGTGCAGATTTTTTGAAACTCAACTTCAATGCTTAGAGTTAATCGTATTGTTCGGATGTAAATATATCTGCGGTATGAGTACTTGAGTACCGTATGGCGGCAAAAATCGAAGTTGGTGGAATACATCAATAGTAAACTTGTATTTTTGGAATCTAAAGGGTACGCCGGGGAACAGGCATAACGTCGAATTCGCCTCCGAATTGCTTGCCTAAACCAAGTAATACTAGGTTGGCCATAGGTGAACGATGATTATTGCGATCAGACTTCGAAGCCCAACATAAATTAGAAGTGCTCAGAGGAAACGAGGGCAATGCGCATGATTGTGTTGGTCTTGAACGAACTCACGACACAGGATTTATACACCGGATTCTGGTGATATATAACCCGAAGATTGGCGACACCATCGCCACAAACCGGCGGAAGGGAGCGTATCCTGAGTATATGCGCCACAACCGTGACCAACCAAGTTCGATAAAGTGGAGCCCTTGGAGTTTGCTTCCGAGCAACGACTTCATCCTCGAGCGCCACTTCAAGCCATCTCTACGTCTGCCTGAACAGGGTTTTTTGCGCGTTTGGCCTTTGCGCGTTTCTTCGCGCGCGCTTTCGCTGTTCTGCTCTGCTTGCGCACTGCTGGAGGCTGGTACCTATATCGTTCGTCAGCAAGGAGGGAAAGGAAGGGGTCGGGTGTAAGAGTTGGAGAGTTGGAGTGCTTACGATGCGCCTTTTGCAAGCAGGTCAGGCCGCTCTACCGTTGATAGCGTGATGCGCATGAAGGGTGTCTGAAATTGTTTGGGACTATAAAAAGCCTCAGATTAGATATAGGATTCGATGCAAAGACAACATACTGATTCTTCCCGCTGAGAGCTTGGATGATCTCCTTCGACCGCCTCTCGTCGGCGGAAGCACCCTTGTCTTGTCCATCCTTGCCTTCTAGGGCACCTGTTCGGTCCACCACGACACCCAGCTCTTCGAGCGTGCCTATTTCGTTGTATTGATGTAGTCCTATCATCCGAGATGATTTGCTAGTGTCGAGGAGCTTCATGTATTCACGCTTGAGGATCTCGACGACCGATATTAGGCGTGGCACGACGCTGGTCACCAGCGAGGCGTTTTGTTGTGTGATGGGTGGCGCGTCAGGGAGCGTGCTGGCGCCGGTTTGGGCATTGATGAGGTGGGGGAATGTATGCATGACTAGAGACTTTTTGCTTTTGTCTTCTGTATTCTGGAGATAAAAAGAGGTTCAGAGCTATTTTGGCGTATTGGGAATATGTTAATTTGTACCTCGAAGAACTGGAGAGAGGCGGCTATCCACGATTTCATTTTCCCGTGCTGGCTGATCCTGATGTATTTCTCGGATTGAGATTCTGATTCTGAAGGCGCCACGGTTTCCTGTTCCATGACGAATGATAGTGCGGAAAGCAATAATTGTGGTTGTGGAACGATTGAAATGTCAAAGGACTTTCGGAGCGCGTACTTACAAGGCGTTGTTTGCGAGTGTTAGATTTGGGCGCCCTCGCTACTGAATTCGCGCCGACGCCGAAGGTTACGGTTTTCCTCTTGAATCATAGCGCTCAGGTTCATAGAACGTTATCATGCCTTCAAAGGCACCCCAGCCCGCGCAGACGACCCAAAATGTACCTCCTCTTCTCCTATGCGAAGCGTTAGGCTTTTCACCGCAACTTCTCCTAGACGACATCATCAACATCGCGAACAACGCCGTGCAGGATGGCGTCAACGGCATGGAGGAATTTCTCAATAAATGGGCGGACGAGCGCGACGCGCAGGGACACATTTCAGATACTGTCAGTGAGGCGACAACACACGAGGTCGAGCAGGGGCTCGTCGCGTTTCAAACGCTTTTGGAGTACCACACGGACATCGCGTTTGATTTCTTTGAGGCGTGGTGTTTGAGGAATATCTTCATGATACCGTCGGATTTGCCTGTGGTGCTTCCGCATCAGGAGGGATTGGACTTGACGGTGACACCTGAGCAGGAGCAGGAAGCGATGGATGAGGTAGAAGAGCTGCGCCAACGCCTAGATGGGGTATGTCGCATATATAAATGTGAAAAGTGAATGATCTGACGCGTTTTTAGCAAAGGAAACTCAATAGATTACTCAAACGAAGTATAAAAGCCAGCTCGCGCCAACTTTCGCACGCCGAAACGCGTCTTTCCCAACTTTCCAGCCTAGCGTCGCCAGACGGATCTATGCTCGACACACTCCACGATCTGCCTCCCAAGTTCCTCGAAATGTATCAAACACTTTCATCCCTTCCGCCACTCGATCTTTCTCCAACAGTCGATCTCAGTGAACCAGGAAAGAGACAATGGGAGACAAACAAGACCGGGTACATGAATTGGGCTCTTGGGCGACTGCTGGTTAAGTCAGAGCGGCAGGGCACTGGGGTTGGACACGGTGCAGTGGACAAGATCGAACGCAGTACGGAGGAGGTTGGGACCGGGGAAGAGCTAAAGCGTGCGCTGATGGCTGTCGGTATGGTCAAGCGTGATTTGGAAACGGTCGAGGGACGGCAGGGCTCGGTGGACATGGAGGACAATAGTCGGATGGAGGAGTGATTGGTTTTCATGCGTCTTAATTTTCTTTTGGTGAGTTCTGAACATTTTCATTTGCATCATTGGTATTGACGTCTGTGAACAGCTGTATATTTAGGGTCGTAGATTTTTCTTATCTTTATTCGCTTTCCTCTGTTGTATTTCTATTCGCGGCCTTTTGCTAATGCCAATGGTTCCTTTCCCATTTCGCCCCATAGAGATCTTTATAATCTTTCAAGTTGAACAACCGAGTCCGTCATTAACAGAATTTCCCAGCAAAATATTGGAGATACACGCTGACGCCAATCAATTCCGTCAGCAAGGATCGAGCTATCTTTCGACACTGGGGTTGTGAATCCATTCATAAGATTTTGAGGGCCCTATAACTCACCAGTTCTTTGACGTAGATAACTACGTTATCAGCGGGCGAGCGAGCGTTCAAACGTTCAACTTTAGCATGACAATTCGCAGAGATGACAGGATACCAAAGGAAGAAAGGCAACCGAATGTCTTCAATATCAATGTCGACACCATTGACAAGGTCGCACCTGAACTTGAAGTACTGATGATCGATGTTGATCATCTTCTAAATTTCATCCCTCGCTGATTGAATCCACTACATACTCCCTCAGGCTACATATATCATGTGTAAGAGTTGCTCTGTTAGATATACAGGGTCAGCGGTAGCAGGCGACTCTCCTCTAGTTCTTATCAGGGAAATTCAGACGGTACTTAGAATGCTCCTCCAAAATTAAAGAAACAAATCGGAATTATATTCGGTTCAGAAAGTTGTGCACTATGTGGTAAAATTTCTTGATACATTGCTAGTCATTTCCAATGCCTCATCAACCTTGATGAAGATAGTTGATGATAGAAGGCGCAGGGAATGAAATTACAGGCATTGAGAGTAGTACGCTAGAAATGACAATCCTGTTTAGTACCTGTCGAAGGTAGGATGTGAATAACTCACCGTTGGCGACGGTGCACTTGAATGGGGAGACGCTAAGAGAAGGTAATATGATGAGATTACAGACTTCCAGCGAACGTGCAAAGACATACCAAGTAGTAGGTCCAGTCCAGCTTTGTCCACCGCACTGAGCGTATTGAGCAGCGCCGGCGGTGTTAGAAGGGGTCGATGCCGGCTGTGTGGTGGTTGGACCAGTGGTGGTGGTGGCGGGCTTCGTGGTTGTTCCAACAGTTGTGCCAGGAGGGGGCGACCCAGAACCAGTCTGACTGGGAACGGTAACCTGTGCGGGGAAAAGATTATTATAGCACGATTCGAAACAGATGAAAGGGACATACAGTGGCACCGGCATAGAGAGGGGGTCCTGGGATGGGATAGGTAGTCTGTGTCTGCATTGCATTAGTGTAGATGTTTATGGTCACTATATGTGAGAGTCAATATGTATGTAGTTTTCTTCAGCAGACGTTAGGTTCAGTACTCACAGCCGGGGTCAGTGCTGCTATAGCCACCAGGGAAAGTAACGAGCTCAGAAGCAGTGGGAGCGAGGTTTCCTCCACCAGTGATTATGAGCTGAGCGCACTCTGGGTACATTTGCTATAATTGTGTTAGTCACTCTACGTACTGAGGGACAAAAGGCTTACAGCAGGAAGAGAATGCAGGGCAATAGTCTCGAAACGGATGAGGTATGCACCACTTGGCACCGACTTCGGGATGGTGGAAGTCCAGGTGCTGTTGTTGGCAATCATCAGACCTGCAGCCCATTGGCCTTCGAAAACGGTTCCAGACAACAGGCCTGCTTCATCGATCTTGAACTAGACAAAAAAGAACAAGTAAAGATATGTAGAGCGGTTGAGGGGGCGAAAGAGACGTACCCATTTCAAGGTCTTAGCGTTGACGCCAGTGCAGTCCGATCCGGGACATTGAGCAAGGTACGTGAGCTGTAAATTTTGAAAATTCGTCAGTTTGGATGAATTCAGCAACCACAGAGAAATAATAAATTACTTGTGGGCCGGAATTGTGGCCCCATGGGTTGTTCCAGTATGCGGTAATTTTGGAGCCAGCAGCAACGGTAGCGGTCAATTGTAAAGCACCAGAAGTACCATCGTCATTGCATGCCAGATTGGGATCTGTCACATCTTGAATGGGGTTGCTATACAGAACAAAAAACATTACCATTAGTGCCGTATTAAGTAAGAGGAAGGCTCCTTTATCCAAGAGCGAAGGAGGGTGACACGTACTAGGTAGCCCAAGGGCGCTGGATGGAGGTCTGGCCCGTGGGTGAGATGTAAGCCATCCACCCTGGGTACCATGTACCATCGATGCCGTACGCCACAACACCACCGTGGGCAGCGGCCTGGTGCACGCAGAGGGCGAGAGCGAGAGATACGAATGCGAACATCGTTGCAGGCAGGCCAAAGCTCGTTGAAAAAATTCGACTTGACACGGGAGCCTGTAGAAACCGAGCCAAGAGTCGACGACTTCCGCCTTTTAAGCCTTGGTTGGTGCTTCATTTCAGTCGGCCATTCTGTCGCATAAACATCGCGAGTACCTGCTCCTACCCCCATGATGTAGTGAGGAGGGGAAGAAGAAGAGTTGATCAGCTCACGTGCTACATGCGCCGCCGTGGTTGGCCCGGGAAAATCAGCCTTGCTGTGAGATCGCAGAACGAAGATAGAGTCCAGACAAGCGTACACCGAATAGAAAAGAGTACGACTAGTGTTCTGTGAGGGACGGAACATGAGTGCGTGAATCCCACTGTTCCAACACTGTTCCCACAGGAAGAGCGGCACCGCCAGAGTCACTGACTGACGGATCAATGCGTCCGGTGAATATCCGAGAATTATGGGTCCATTCGCCCCATTGGCGCCGGAAGCTTTTAGATGCGCCGACATTGGCTCGCCTTCTTGTCGTATTGCAAATACCGTCTCGGGAAAGATCAGGAAGGAACCTAAATTATCTAGTACATACAGTAGGTACTGTAGGATAAAATGTTCTTCCCGAACGCAAATAAAAAGGAGATAAAGATGGCAACACACTTCGTCGCGCACTGCAGATTTGGATGTTTTTCGGGTGAATCGAGGAGAGAGAAGTAAACTGATTTTATGCGGTCATCCTGGGTTGCACGCAATTTTGGAAACGAAAGATTATGGCAGTGGCACAGTGCTACAGATAGACGATTAAGCGTTCGCAGCTGACCTGGTACCGTTCTTAGGAAGCAAGCTCGGCAATGCCAGCAAAAAAATTGCGGGTAATCTGTTAGAGTAAGTAGTCGCATATAATCGAGATTATGTAGAAAATGAATGAATGAATCGCACAGTTTATTCATGGAAAGCATAGCGATTACTATATTCATCGCAAAGGATGAATTCAAAAGAAATACGCCACTAAATCGCATCTTGGTCGCATCCATAGAAGGTCAAGGTTGATTAGCTTGGAACAAGCTGCGTAATAAGCTAAATCAAGAAAACTGCGAGAGAGGTTATGCAACATCATTGAACAATACGGCTCGGAATGGCCTCCAAGCGCAAAGGAGACCGAAATACCTAGGATACAATAAGCCGGGTTCAGTGCTCACTTAGACTTAGACACGAAGGAGTGCTCTGTCGAATATTTCGACCAGCCTCAGAGGTGCAGTGTATGTATACGAAAGCACCTAACGAAGAACAAGTTGCATCTCGTGTTTCGAACCTTCCCAATATTCTGAATTCTTTGGAACACTTCATGTTCCGATTTGCTTGACACGAACTTGATTTTACATGTGCTTTTTCAATGCTCCGAGTCCTCTCCAGGTCCCTGCGATTGGTCCCCCATGGATCCGCTAAATCAGTAATCGAAAGCGTTCCCGCAATGGCCCACTGCAGGAACAATTGGCTACTGTATGGCTTTTACGGAAAAGGTGCCACGATGATGACGGAGTTAAATCCAAAGGTATGATACAAAGCAAATACAAAGCAGTGCGGGAGAAAACTATCTACAAATTATATAACAGTAACCACCCAAAAATCGAGACGAAAAATACTATAAACGTAGCATGGAGGAGCTGTAGAGATGTATATTACGAGAGAACACGAAAGCTGAAAAGCGTCGAGGTCGAGCGACAACTCCGCACAGAGATTTCGGGCATTTTAATGTTCTTATTGATTTCGACTCCATTGAAGCGATGACAGTCAACCTTCGGAATAGACCATATTCAGTTCTGCTCTTTCCCTTCTTTTCCATTTGTTTGGCTTATGCGCCACTTGTATATAGTCCCTCGGCGCGTGATGCGCTCTCCGGGTCCTGCTCCTGATGCAGGCCTGTTTCCTCACCTATGTGAGCCTCTGTGGTGAGACATGTTGGGGCCTATTTTACATGCTTGCCCAACTTGAAGAAGGATGCGAGGGGCATCGTCTCTTCACCCGCCCTCCTGCTCACTTATCTTGGGTAAGCATCAAACATAACCCTAACCCCTCGGGCATCGTCTCTTTGACCGACGTATGCTCATTTTCTCGTAGTACAGTTGGTAGCCGTCTTCATAAACTTAGAGACTAGCACTAACCAATTCGCAATGACCCATAAATAGTAAATCGGCACTAATAGTAAACGCGACGCGTCACTTCACGTGGCGCGAGTCACTCACCCGGAGGCTTTATATGATTAAGTCATATTATCTGGCCTGATTTACGGTCACACCCGTAAATCCAAGGGGTTAGCGTAAATCAAGCGCGGCGTCGCTTGCCGGCATGCGTCGGGCGTCGAATTCGCTGATGCGCATTGATGCGCGCGTGCGAGGCACCGTTGAGGGCGGCGACAGGCGTCGAAGGGCAGTGTAGCCAAGTTCTAGTCGCGCCGCACTGGTTAGCATAGTGTAGCCTGAGGTAGATGTGCTATTTGAATGCGGAAAAATACTTTTTCAAGCAGTGAACAGAGGGAAATGTAAATTTTAGAGTGTCTACTAAAAGAAAGGGCAAAAGAAAGGCAGCTCTGCATGTAAATAGACTTTCATTTTGTGCCCAATAGGGGCGCAGTAATACCTAGGATGACTGCAGGTTGAGCGCGCATAAGCGCGAAGAAAAATTCGACCGCAACGGCACAATTCTCGTGAGCGCGTGTACATGCGCGCACGCGCGCAGCGGTTCAATGGCGTACAGGGGACCATCACTGATGTCTGATGTGCCGGACAGGAGGGTGCCGCCTCGGTAAACGTGGGCGCTGATGGCTAGCGGCGTAAATCAGCGCGACCAAATTAAGGGGGCCGCCACG
Source organism: Pholiota adiposa (assembly GCA_009935795.1). NCBI lineage: Eukaryota > Fungi > Basidiomycota > Agaricomycetes > Agaricales > Strophariaceae > Pholiota > Pholiota adiposa. Next base: position 47,999 of record QEYC01000136.1, on the reverse strand, counting down.
AGCCAACCGGCTCATTTCCGTAAATCAAGGCGTAAATCAAGCCTTGATTTACGCGCGCGCCCGTAAATCATACGAAGGTAAGTACTTACTCTGCCAAATCTTTACTTATCTACCACTTATTGAGACGAACCACGCGCGAACCACCGCCGCATTTTACTTACTTCCAGTTATTGGGGCAAAAACACGTCCTATTCCACCTAAAAGCAGCACAAATGGGCGAAAATTTAATTTATTGACTACTATACACAGCCTACAAGGTGGAGCGAGGAGCGCACTGCTCTCAGGCATTGGCGGCCTCCCCCAGGAGGGGAGCGCACTGCCAGCGCAGCGCCGCGAAAAATTCAAAAATAGCACGCCCCGCGCGCGTGCCGAGAATGCCGCGCTGCCGAGACCCCAAGCGATCACTCCGTCACACGGCGATCAAGTCAGTAGGGCACGTGCTTTTTCCAGCGCCAACGTCCCGTAAATCATCCGGACTAAGCGAACTTATCTCCTGGATCTTGTGGGCGTATAGCCATGTAGGAACCGATAATCGAGTCATCAAAACCCCCCTGTGCTCCTTCCATGGCTCCTCTCAGGCAGGTGTCAAAGCCCACTCCGACCTCCAAGGCCGGCGCTGGCCAGCTGAGGAAGACCACAACGACCCAGTCAGCGCCGAAGATCAACACTGTGTTCAGCGCCCACCCGCGCACGGACCCGGTCGGGGCGCTCAATGTGCTTTTGAGGCTGCTCACCTCGCTGCCCTCGCGCATTGGGGGTTGCCAGTACAAGCTCACGCAGGCCGAGCATGCGCTGGCGCTTCACCTTGTTGGGGTCCTCGACCCATATGTGTACCATGGGGTGAGGGCGCTGGCGCCTCCGAGCAACGCGCCGTCTGCGTCGTTCTTCGGGCTGGTGGACCAGCCGACGGAGATCATCGATGCCATACTCTTCCACGTCGACGCGCGCAGGGATCTGCTGAATGTCGGATTGGCGTGCAAGCGCCTGCACGACGTGGTGTTCCCGAGGCACTTCGACTATCGCGTTATCCGATGTAAGGTATCCTCTATCAGCGTCTGGAACCACCTTATCCTGCACCGCTCGCTCGCGCGAAATGTGCGTCGCGTCGAGATCATCGACGAACGCGCGTCGGCGTCGGGGATCTTTGTGCCTCGGGGAATACTGCAAGGCGACACCGACCTGGAATCGACGGACGACGAGTTGACGATGCACGCGAAGCAGGAGAGGTTCCTCGCCACCGCGCTCGTCTGCATGACAGGTCTAAGGGAGTTCAAGTGGTCCTGCAACCACTCGCCGATCTCTATCGCCAATGTCTGGCCGACACTGATGATGCGCGCGGTCAACCTCAAGTCGATCAATATCTGCGACAATCTCGTGTTTTCACCTCGTCCTGTGGATGAGGAATCGGAGGAGGAGGAACCTGAGAGCGAATCATCGGACAGTAATGCAGATGGAGGTCAGGAGAATAGGACGCAGAACATGATGGAAAGAGTGCCTGCTATTGCTGTGCGTCTTATTCTGCGCCAGATTCACGGCATCTGATTTTTTGTCAGTGCAGCTGCTGGACATGGAGAGCGTCACCTTCCGCTCGACGTCTCATGTTTACGGCTCCTCGAAGAACCCAGAATTGAGCCGCATCGCTGCTATGTTGCACCAATGCGTTAATCTCAAGGTAATGTCTATTTAATTTTTTCTTACCGGCCGTTACTCATGAAATTTATCTATCCAGGACTTGGAAGTAAACTATATCCCTCCCCGAACGCCCAACGGCTCACCTACCGCTGCTGCCGGCGGGAATACTAGCCGCACACGTCCCTTGGCAGACGAGTTCCTCATGTACGGCCGCTGGGCGCATCTCACTACCCTGTCCCTAGTGAATTTGCGTTGCTCGTCACATGGGGTCGCTTCATCCTTCTTCTCTGCCCACCCAGCGCTGGAGGTCCTACACGTTGAGCTTAATGTGCACAGCCCACTTGGAGGTATGCCATTGCGGTTTGAGCCTGGAGCTTTGCCTCGCTTGCGTGAAATTAGGGCGTCCAAGGAGGTTGTTAACGCTATCCTGGAGTGTCCTCTAGTAGAAGAGGCGGATGCGACTCCTCGTCCGGTAGAGACGATTAAGGGATTCAAGCTCTCTGGCGTCAATCACAACGCAAGCTCTTCTGCAGTTGCCTCTGCGCGCTCCGTCTCCGACGCTAAGTTCCTCGCCAACCTCCGCCTCCACTCCAGCACGATCCGCAAAATTGAGATGGCAGGCTGGCACGACATGGAAGATGTCAAGCGGCTCGTCGCCTGCGTGCCTCTCGTGCAGCACCTCGACGTCGGGCGCCGACTCGGCGGCAGCGGTGGGAGTGGATCACACAGGGCTACTGCAGCAGCTGAAAGGGAAAATTCGAAGGAGAAAGGCAGCGCAGGTCCGGTGGCCAACCTAATTGAGTGGACGGAGTTACTCGCGACGCTGCCCGAGCTTGTGACCCTTCACGGCGTCAAGTTCTTCTACGAAGTCGCCTCTGCGGCGCTCTCCTCCCTTCCTGCGTCTTCTACCTATTCCACCTCATCTACACCTGTTTCAGGTGGGGCACGCGACACCGCGTCCTCGTTCGGCGTTCCTATTCCGGCGGGTGCCAGCACGAAGAACCTGTCGATGATGGAGCGTAGTCGCCTGAGGAAGAACGATGAGACGGCGGGTGTGCTTGCGTGGAAGTGTCCTAAACTGCGTAGGGTGGACCATTGGGATTCGGAGAGTGGCAGTGGAGGTGGGAGGGTGATTGTGCTGTTGAGGGACCATGGGGATGATGGGGCGAGGGAAGGTAAGGTTAGATGGGAGGTGAGGAGGGTTAGGTGAGTGATTTGAGGGCGGGTTCGTGGATGAGCTGAAGAATAAGCGTTTGGACTTGAGTTTTGTGTTATTGCTTCAATGTTCGCTCTCAATTCGTTTCTAACTCGAAGTTTCTTGCGGTCATACCATTCCCCCGATTTCTTTTTACCCAAGTATGCAGCCTATGTCGTTCTAAAAACTGTTATGGTACATTCCTGAGCATGTACATATTAAACACACATTTTAGTGTACTTCTTAGCGCCAGAAAAAAAGGAGAGGCATATAGACTTGAAAGAATTGGATGCAAGACGGCGGACAGGCGGCCCGGAGGCATCACGACTGCGTCAGCAGCGTTTTTTCCTCATCTCCTCTCCCAGTTCTGTTCCTCCACCATCAACGTGGATATGGGTCGATAATCTCCTCAGCTTTGTAATCGTTCAACTCCTGTAACGAGCCTATGCTTTTCCGTAATCTGAGAGCTTTGGACATCCCCGTTCCCCTGAAATCGTTCCACGTCAACCGACTTATCCCGCTCTTCTTGAAATTTCGGACGACACAACACCTATCAGCACGTACCCCACTCGAAGCTCTTCCTATTCATCTCCAGGCCTATGGCTTTACGACCATGACTTTCTCCAACCCGGTTGGCTATGATGAAACCAAGCACCGCCTGACAGCTTGCCTTTCCCTGGTGCGCTGTGTTTACCATTCCGACGGGCATCCGTCGTGGCTGGGTAACCGCCACCGGGGATTGGCTCCTTCGTGGAAAAGAGCTGGATGAGGGTTGTATAATTTGCAAACTGAGCCGTTTCTCCGAGGGGAGGGGTGTAGGAAGGAGTCAGGACTGGGACGGTTTAATCGCAGCTGCTATGTGGTATGTTACGATATCTGTATTTGTTTGAGATCCAATGGCCTTGAGCTTAGCGTCACTGTCTGTCACTGTCTGGTCCTACAACATCTAGCGATTAGGACAGGTTCTTCCGGCCATGCTTGGAATTTGAAGAATACACGCTTTGGATTCTACCCGCTTACGATCAAGTCTGTGATGGACTATCCAGGACCACTGCTCCACAACTTCGGGAGAACATTTTTGTTCCCTACAGTACAGTAACGCCCCTCGATGCTCTGACAATGCTGATTCGTCCTACAAAACTAGTCTTACAATCGCTGTCATCGGAACGATGATAACACGGCAGCTAGCGAAGCGCACCATCCACTCTCGCTTGAGTTCCTGATTGTGCTTGACGGGTTACCGCAAGGAGATACCGTCGGAGTCATCTTTCGACGCTTGCAAGGGTCCAACCTTTGTTGAACGAAGCGGGCAGCTATAAATAGACAAGCGCTACTGGCGCTCTGTTCATATTTTGTGATAAAAAGGAACTTTCGTCCTTCGAGTACGACCTTTAGGAATCCATAGCATTCAGAAGGGAACCGTATCCCAATGCCCACTTCTTCAGAAGGTGCATCACAAAAAACCTGCAGCTTAAGGTCACAGTTACGCTGCATCGGAGTCTCGCGCTTGCGCAATCTGCATTCTGGTAGACTGCCGTTTCTTTATCGTCAGGGATGCATATTGGTGAACGCTAAACCAATCGAACAATGGTTCCCACCTGCCGCCGAAAGCCCGCCGCGCTTGCCATCCGGAATTTGTTTGGTCGTTGGGCCACTAGGAGCCCGACTGTGCCACTCTGTTGCTTGCGCGTATATAAGGCCAACGCTTTTCTACCGCATTTCCCATGGACATCTCTCTCCCCTGCCGCCATTTCTTCTCATCATCGAATAGCGTCATCTCAGACCCCTTATCCCTTACCTAACCATGTCAAATCGGTTCGGCATCTCTCACTTCGACGACCTCGAAAACGCCTCGGTCGTCCTTACACACGTCGTTCTAAATGGCGTAAATGGCATAGATGCAGTTGTTAACTGCATACACACGACAGCACTATTACAAAGTGCTTACACGCGCACTCTGGCGCTGCTTGTGCGCCGGATTTGCTGGAGGCTGAACGGAAACCACAGCGAGCTCGAACGCGAATTCCGTGAACGGATCACCAAGAAGGTGATCGACACCTACTACAAGCTATGGGCGGTAAGCTATATCCATCTCCCTCTTTCATTTTCCAGTTTCTGATGTGCACTGTCTCTAGCAATTCCTGGGCAGTGGCGCCGGTGCCTTCCCTACCTCGACTTTGATCGAATGCTCGGCTCCTCAAGCAATCTGCGCCTTCGTAGGTGACCTCCTCTATGCGGAGATGATCAGTTTCGAGGCATTTAACGGATGCGTGATGCACTTGATGCATCAGATCACTGCGCGAGAGCATATGACATGCTTGGAAGCGCTCTTCAAACATGGATGCGCACAACAGCAGGACGAGGTATCGAGCGAATACATCATCCACTGTATGCACGTCGTGCGCGAGCGCTGCGCGCAGTATCTGGGATTGTGCACTGGGGTGAGTTTTTAGCCGCTCTTCTTCAGGTTTATTTTACTTATGCTGTCATTTCCAGGCAGAGATGAGCCTCCGCGCAGTCATGTTTGATCTTGAGGTACTCTCGCGCGCTCCCAAGGCCTCGTGGCGGGTTTTCTTCGACAAAACCCTCAATCTACACACCGCCCTAGTGGCGTCGGCGCAGCTGAACTGCGCCAACAACGGCTACAGCCCATCATCGCAGTACACAGAGATGGCGTCGCCACTAATAAATTGGAGCGGAGTCTCGCCTGCATCTTCAACCTCGAGCGTGGGGTACGTCGAAAAGCTCCCTGGCTTCCTAGTACCCATCAAAATGCCCGCGCTGCAGCATCCGCGGCCAGTCCGAGTTTATATTCCCCTGCTGAAGTGAATGAGAAGATTCACTTCAGTTCTTTTTTCTTTCATTCATTTTTGTTTGTCTTTTGCAGTGTAGATTTGTATTAGTATTTTCACCTCTCTCTATCTGCATTCCAGGATTTCTTCCTCTTTGCATTCAAACCTATACCCTCAACGCCATCTATACCCATCTGTATTACATATCTTATCTGTCCAGTTTGCCATCCTGGAATACATTGAGCCTCAATTGGCTTATTTTTTGATCAAAAATATCATTGACTTGGTCCTATGTTTACGTAGAAAGTTCGGCAGAAGTAAAAGTCTACGTCACAATGCATTGACTACATCAAGGCGAGCACGTATGAGAGACCAGAAAAAAAGGTGTAGTACTGTTACACAATATACAATTCTTCAGTAATACTGTACATGTGCTCCTCATAAAACCTTTGAACCGCTGGCTACGTACGGCACATTCAATCAAAACTTGCCCACTGGATGGTGCCCGGATCGAAATCGACCTCCTTTATTTCCTTCTTCTTTTTCGGAGTCTTCCAATAATATATACCATAGTCGAGGGTGAGTTCGGTCCCAGCTTTGATATCTCGCACTTGAGATAGATACGTGTCAGTCAGAGCCTTAGTGGAAACAAATTAGTCGACTTACTCGCGTATAGAACGATGCGATGGCAGCCATTCACGTACAGAGCTGTAATTAATGGTTGGTTACAATGGGAAAAGGTCTTGAGATAGGAAAAGACGCACTAATCGCCCCGCAATTAGCCTCCGCAGAATGATTCAGATACCTCGTTTCGTTGCCGAAGTTCCACGAGTCGAGCAAGATGCTGTTGGAGTCGTTGTTTTCATTGGGAAGATTGTGGACTAGATCAAAGGTGTAGTTCAGGCCGACGTGATTCTGCAGTCTATTGACGCATATGAAAACGAAATAGGAATGTGTTAGATCCACCAGAAGCTTGAAAGAAGTCAGCCACGGTAGCGGGACTCACAGCGTAAAAGATGCGTTGTCAATGGACATTTCTCCCACATATTCTGGACCAACTATGGGTGAAGGCGTTCATGTCTTTGAAATATGATGGACCCACCTCCGATGGGTGTATCTTCTTTGATGTTGCACGTTGCGAAAGCGCCCAAACCATGCTGGCTTTCTTTGATATGGATCGGCTGGAGTAGGGCGAGCGGTGATGAGGAGAATTGGTTCGGGAGGTTAGAGGGGAGGAATCAAAAGATATAGGGTACGATTTCTCGCTCACCACAAAGTTGCCTTTCTGAATATTCATGTTTGCACATTTACCTTTATCAATGCCTGATTCGTAGTTTCACTATAATGAGATAGACTTTCTTAGGGAATAATAAATAAATGAAAGACATACGTCTAGATAATTCCAAGGAGATGGCGATGGGAATAAGGATATCTCCTACCAGCAAACAGAAAACAGAAAACCATGCGCACCTCGCCCCGCATCCTTTACACATCTCTGGATCACATTCCCGGCGCAATTTTCTGCACAGACATTGGTCTTCAAGTACGCAACATTGTTTTCTGGAGTATTGATCTCGCTTGCTCGGACGACATTTGCAGCCTTTGTATCGGAGCTCGCCTGGTTAATTTTTTATTTTAAGATCTCGATGTAGACTTTAGTCATGGGAGAAAAGGCGCATACATTTCGCAGAACATCGACAATTTCGCAGGCACCGCTGTTTGTGGCGGTAGCATTCGCAGTCTGCATACTGGTTGCATGGACCTGGGTGGCAGCATGGCCCCGCGGCGATTCTCCTGTATACGCAATGAGAACTGGAATTGTTTACGCATGAGATTAGTAAGGGCGAGACTAACATAATTGCAATTTTCTCTGGATCGTTACGCTGGTCCTCCTCTGCAAGAATATATGTGTTGTGTGAGCGTAGAGAAAAATTTAGAGAGCGAGAACTGCTGACCAAATTCTATCTCCCTCATTTCTCTGAGTCGCCCAGTTCCTTTGTCCTCGATATCGATGTCCTCATCTCGGAAGAAGTTGACGCGCTCGACATACATCTAAATGAAGAAGTATAGTTAGCATAATTCGTGATCAATTTCAATGGACACACCTCGACGCATGGCTTTCGACAGATGACGGCCAGATCGCAGGGCCGTGCGTCCGGGATAAATTTCATAACGCTGGCAAAAAGAGCCTTATCATCCTCACTCCAGTGCGCATTTATCTGCAAGTTGAGTTACGATTGAATCATGTTTGACAAATCAACAGAGAGCACGCACCATGTTGATGTTGTCTTCTTCGACTGATTTATAGCAGTCAGTATTACACGGCGAACTCTTTGCCTGCTTGATCATATCAGAAGTCATTTTAGGGTCAACACAGACGACGGGATGGGAGCGTCCGTGGAGACTGCAGTTCATGAAGAGACAGTTCAGATTATCGCAAAACACCTGCGAATCTTTCAGGATATTTTCGTAGAGATCCAAGCTGGGGTCAATTGAATGAGTGGGTAAAGTATCTATCTCATCCTGTTGTGAACCTGTCCACCAGGGATAGTCACTGTTTCAAAGTACGAGTGAGCACATTGTGATCGTTTGCAAGGATATATAGTACTCGGCTTACCGTTGGTGGGCATACCATGATAGGCCGTTTTCCCCTTGTAGTGGGAATGTCAGAATCCCAAGATTATCTATATCTTCGACGCTAAAGCCATGCTTATAGAGTAACCTCCTGGTTACCTCCATCTCAAGCATCTCCACTGTGTATGTAGTGAATAAATCATTACTTGATATACGAAGAATTTGTAAACTTACAATCAGGATCAGGAAAGTCATTCTGCCACATAAAATCCTCAAAGGTACCGAGGAACTCCTTCAAGTTAAATTTGCTATCGTCAGCATAAGCAGCAAATTTAGCGCGATTCATTTTTTCGGCCTTCACGCTGTAAGATTGGGGAGTGCAGAACGTGTATCGCGGATAAGGGGTTATTTTTGCTACAGTCAGAGGTTCCCAGGATACTACGGCTTGGGTATGCCTTCCAATGCTCTGACCAATGCAATCAATGGTGGCCCACTCCTCATGCTCCTCTATGGGCTCTTTCCAAGTGAGAGTGTCTGACGATGGCAAGGAAGGTGGTCTGATATGCGAAGAAGGAAGAATTTGGTCAATTATACTCTGCGAGTAGGCAAGTTCCCAGTCATAGAAGTTTTTCCAAAGATCAGAATAGACATGATACGCGACTTCGTTTCGCGATGTGACTTCTTCTAACTCGTCCAAAGCCTGGCCAGATCCCTGCTCATCGTCAGAGTTGGCGCTCATATCTCAAGTAAAAAGCCGAGAGAACGATAGAGAACAAGTCCAGAAGCACTTAGCAGAAAGACAGGACAAAGCAGAGTGGTGAAGGTGGTTGACGTTGAAAGGCGATCAAAGCTGAGCGCTGAGCGCTGGTGAACAAACGTTGAACGCAAGTTGAACGTTTGAACCGTCGCCGCCTCAAATTATCGGTTAGTCAGCAAAGCTCACGCCGCAACGCTCAGCCGCGGCGATTGGCATGCGCATGCTCTGCTCTTGATCATCATCTTCATCTTGCCGAATACTTATACTATAAGCTATACGCGCAGTCTGGTTGAGATTAGCAGTATGGCATTGCCAGTACGCTCAAATTCGGATAGGGTGTATTTTGCGCGCGACTTCTGGGTCCTGGAATAGTTCATCGAGCAGCGTTATCGATTCCTACTTCAAAGTTTGAGCGGTAAATTGCAACTGGTGATTACATCGTTTCTTCACTTGAAACGCCATATCTGACGCGCTGTAGCCATCTAAATAGCCACGTAGTCCTTGGAAGCTCAGAGAGTTGAAGCAGTCGAGTTACTGTTGAGTCTGCCAGCCCTCACATTCGCCTCTTAATAGCGGAACTTCACTATTCCTGATAATCGAATGCACCAGAGCACCACCCAGATTCACATGGAATACCTGCAGCTGCTAGGTACGGGTATATGCGCGCACCAGCAGCGTTCGGTCATTCCGAACTCCTGATTGGGTGTATTAGTCTCGTTCGCGAGCGGTGTTCCCGCAATTTGAAGCTGTTCACGAGCGTGAGTTGTTTATGGAATATTCTATCATCTGCTGAACATGCGGCTAGCATTTTCTTCGAAGATAATTCCGCCACCGCACGCTACTTTACCATCTTCAAGTCCTTGTATGCACGTCTGGGTTTTGAGCTCGCCTTTTACGACCACACTATTGACTTTCACAGCGCGCATTCATGATTTCAGCGTACCCGCGAAATGGAATACCAAGAAACCCAGCGGCAACCCTCTGAATTCCGGAGACGATGCAAGCCATAGACGTTCAGATTGACTCGCAGAAGCTCCTTAGGTTCGTTCCCCTGCAAACTGGCTTGGCTGCGGCATTCTCAGTTGCGTATGCATTTATTTTCTGTTCATTACCTTCTTTCTTCTCAAGTTAATGTTCCTGATACATTTATTCTCTTCATTTCATCTCCATTAACAGCATATATTCATATCTGCCATCATGCCCTACATTTTTTACATGCTCATGTCAATGATTCCGAGTCTGTTTTCCCTCCTAGCTTGAAATCATCGGATTCCAATCACCATTTATTTACTCCAAGTTCCGATAAAGTCAGGTTCCCTAGATTTTCAACGCTCGTATTTTGCTCCTCCTTGTCCCTCCACCCTTCAAGCTTCAAGCTTTAACCATGCGACCTTTGTACCTACCGGCTTTATTTTTCCCTTCTTCTCGGCAGCTATGAAACATATCTCATTCCTTCACTGCACCAAGCCGCCGCAGTAAACCGAAGAGGCTCAAAAAGGGAAGCCCAGGCTGACTCAGCACAGCTCATCATTGAATTCACGCCTTGACGTCGTGCTTTACAACATTGACGACGATATGGAGAAGGCAAATTCTAACATGCTGTTTGCCAATTTCAACCAGGATTTCTCGTATGTGGCCAGATATATGCAGTCTTGGACAAAACTCATGTTTCGCAGCTGTATCTCAGTGGGTACACGGAAAGGCTACAGTGTAACCAACTGCGACCCATTTGGAAGGGTGTATACGATGAGTAAGACCGCAGATTCCTCGTAGGGTAGTCGAAACCTCAACGCAGTGGTGTATAGATGATGGCGCACGCGGCATAGTCGAGATGCTCTTCTGCACTTCGCTCATCGTGCTGGTAGGCGCAGCAGATCAACCACAATCCAGTCCACGGAAGCTGCAGATTGTGAACACCAAGGTACGTCCCAGAACATCCCATATTCTCCATTGGAAGACAGGCGAACTCACGGACAGACTCTATCTCAAGCGCCAATCCATGATATGCGAGCTCCTGTTCCCGTCGTCCATTCTCGCAGTCAAACTCAACCGCAAGTCGCTCGTCATCGTGCTCGAGATGGAGATCTACATCTACGACATCTCCAATATGCGGCTACTCCATGTCATTGAGACGACACCGAACCCTGAAGGTCCGTCTGCTCTGCTTCGTGTGTGGGAGGCTAATTAGCCAACCTTTGCAGCAATATGTGCCCTTTCTCCGTCCGCGGATAGCTCCTATCTAGCATATCCATCGCCTGTCCCGTCTCCAACATCCCCACTTGCAGGCGCTCCGTCAGGGGCAGGCGCGCCGGCTGCAGCATCAACGTCAGCCGCCGCCACATCGCAAAATCAGTCTGGCGATGTCCTTCTGTTCTCCACACGTTCGCTCACCGTCGCCAATGTCATACAGGCACATAAAGCACCTCTTTCCTTTCTCTCAATCAACTCCACTGGTACCATGCTTGCGACATCGTCGGAGAAGGGCACTGTCATCCGTGTATGGAGTATTCCAGGCGCGGAGAAGCTGTATCAATTCCGCCGTGGGACCCGCGAGACGAAGATATATTCGATGAACTTCAACCTTGTGAGCACACTGCTTGCGGTGAGCTCAGCGCACGATACGGTGCATATTTTCAAGCTGGGTGGTGCGGCGGCGGCGTCAGCGGCGGCAAGCAGCAAGTCTAGCGTGACGAGTACGACGGATGGGCCCGCGAGCCCACCAGAGTCGGTAGATGGCGCGAATCAGGACCTCGTTGGGGGATATGAGGCGTTTATTGAGAAGAAGAAGGGGAACAGTGTCTCGTGCGCGCCTATGCTGTTTTGCTCTACTTTTGATGAATTGACACGTTGCTTTTAGGTCGAGCCTGCGGAGAAAGTCGATGCAAATGACGAAAAGCTTTACGCACTCGATGGGAGGATACCTGCCGAATACACTGACGGAGATGTGGGAACCTTCACGCGATTTTGCGTTCTTGCGATTACCTTCGAGTGGGGCGAGGAGTATTGTGGCGCTGTCAGGGTACGTCGTAGTATCTGCACACCTATACCCTTACCGACTGACGAAATATAGAACGATGCCACACGTTATGGTGTTGTCTTCCGAGGGTTATTTTTACCTGTATAGTATCGATCTAGAAAAGGGCGGAGAGTGTTCGTTGATGAAGCAATACAAGTGCGTCTTCCATCTTATAACATATCATCTTGGGTCTGACGTCCTGCATAGCTTGCTTGATTCCGGAGATGAATCTACTGGGTTGGCAGATTGAATTACTGCGCTTCACTGCGTTCATTCTTATTTATCTTTTGCCCGCCTACCGACACCGGAAGGCGAACTTTGTAACAACATCAAATCGCGGGCGGCGTGGCATATCATCTTTTCATTTTACGCTTGCTCCATTGTTTTCAAACGCCTTTCCGTCCTTTTCATTTCGTACTCCATTGGATGTGCCATTCGAGTCTTCGTTTATGTCCTCACCACTGCACCCACCTGTACGCCCATCGATTTACAACCGCTTCCACAGATTCCACCTACTGTAGTAGTCAACACTTATGATATTTACGAATTTGGATTTGCAAGGTTGACTATGATATGATAAGAAATGTTGTCAGACTGGAATGAAGACTGGAATTATGGTCAAATTATGGTACGCTTCTATGTATCACGGAGTTTGATTACATAAGCCTTTTAGTCAACGGAACACTGTTCTTGATTTTGAATCTTGACCACGACGAATGCCGATTCCCAGAGGCCATGCTCAATACTCTAACATGGCCAACGCACTACAACGTCTACAGCGTCTTCCCCTTCTGAAAACGACATCATGGAGCATGAGCTTAGGAGAGAGGGCAATGTCGGTGCGTCTCGATATCCCCCGGATTGACATGGACTGACCTCAGAATTCCATTCCAAGATAGTCGTTCGGAACGTCTGACTCGAAACAGAAAACCATGTTCAACCCGAAAACGCGAATGAAACTTGGGGGCCAGTTACACCGCTCTTTTCAAGACGTTGCGTCGCGTCATGCCTCATTCATGCCGAGAAAGTTGGCAAAAAAGGAGATGTCGGTGCGTTCGGAAAACCTACAAGCATCAATGAGAATGCCTTACTTTTCTTTCTACTGTAGCCCTCCACAGAACAGGGTTCCAGCGAACGCAGGAAGAAGTCCCTGGGAAAAAGAAAAATTTCCCTACCGCGCACTCTTCGACCTGAATTGCTCGTCCCGATGAAAGAGCCATTGTGCGATATTTCGTCGAGGACAAACTGTACTTTATATGACTCTCAAAAAAAGCTGGTTTGTGAATTCTGTTATGCATCTGACAGAACGCTTCGAAAGAACCTATCGCTTCGGAGGAACCTATCGTTTCCGGAGAACACCAGAGGGTTCTTATATTTTCATAGCCCCCGGGACGAGCCAGATCTCTCTGCAGGCATCCGTTTCAGACTTTGCGAGAATGCGAAGGACTTCGAACGCGGCCGCGATTTGCTGAAGCCATCAGGGAAGGTATGGGGCTACGACCTCCCGCGGCTCGTCAGAGAAGTTGCAATCAAACCTCTACTCTCTTTGGCACGCGAGGAAAAACTCATAGGCGACGATGTTATCAAGGATATCACCGACAACATGAACGAAATTGGTCTCAGCCCACAATCAATACGTAATTGCAATTACCTCTATTCCCTTGATGACCCATTCATTGTCAACGTTGCCCATTGCTCAATGTCTACCCACGTCTGGACGACACGCAAGAAGCTTGTCGAAATATCAATCAAGCCGGGCAAGATATTCTCCGACACAAGGAGTGATGGGAAGCGTCATAGCCACCCGTTGACTGGTGAGATATTCATATCTGTGCTCGTGGGGCCCCGTTTAGACTATTTATCACTTCGTCTTGCAGGCAGCGTGCGGCTTCAGTTTGAATTGTCTACCCTTCCGGAACACAAATCACTTGGGCCAACTCTGGTTTTACGTGTGTTGGACATTGTCAAACCTGTTTCTGTGGACCCCTCGTATGCAGGGCGCATTGTCGTCCCACCGCAGCCAGGAATGCTTCTATATCGACTGCCCCGTGGAAGGAAGGCAATTATACACCTCCCGATACGTAGCCAGCCAATGGCTGCGGATATTTTGGAACTTGCGAAGGAGGCATGGCCCACAGCTGTATTAGACTAGGTTGTCTCTATTATCAACTGGAATTTGATTTTCAGGAGATCATTTTCTGACCGACTCGATAGCATCTATTTCGTTTCACGCGGCTGAAATCTCGCAGGATGGGATTTGTAATTGCGTCTTAAAAAGAGAGGTATGCAACTTTAGCGCGCGTATACAGACGTAAAAGATGAGGAAAAGGATAGAATTGGTATGGAGGCAGATATTCTGCGACCTACGAACGCGCTTCTCTATCATCAATTCAATCCGGGACACCCATGTTGCAGGATTTTCGATGGCATCATAACGATTATAACGCGTGCCAGTAAAGCAAAGCAAATGAATAATTGTGTAGATCTATGGTACAGTGTATTGCGTATGTACGAGTGAGGATGGAAGGAAAATGTAGATGGGGGATGTGGGTCAGGGGGTTGATGATGATGATGCTAGCAAACACGAAAACAGAGCAAAAAATAATAAATAGATGTGCAGGCCACCAAGTGGCGAAAACATTTTTGAACGCCCACCGGAGGGAAGGCGACCAGAATGGAGAAAACCGCGTAAACTCAACCATTCAGGCCCTTCACCCTCCCTTGCACCTCAATCGGGTCAAGCTTAAGCACGACCAGGCCGTTCTTCTTGCCATTATTGCGCCAGCTCTCCACCATAGCCTTCGCCTCGACCGGTTCGATCTTTGCCTCCTTCGTCCCAACCGTAATATGCAGCCTATTCCTGACCTCCCCGGGCAGCGCCTGCACGAATGCCTCTCCCTTTGCCTTGCCCTCCTCGCCAACCTGCTCATTTGCGTCCAGAGCAAGATCCTCGACCGTCACCGCCATCGCGCGCCCGTTGCACAGGACACTTCCTAGGCGACCTTTGAAGACGGGTGGGAGGGGCAGACCCGCAATCGCCTCGCAGCTGTCCCACAGCGCTTTCTCGGTCTCCATCGACTTGCGATGGACGAGCGTCACATGTGGCCGGAGCGCGTACCGCTTGTCGGCCTTGAGCTTCTCCCAGAACGCGCGCGTGGCGGCGTCGGCGTCGGGCTGGCCGAGGCGCTTGTCGAGGAGGGTGAGGAGATCGACTTCGGGGAGGAGACCGTAGTACCTCGCTTCCTTGGCCTTCTTTTTCTCCTTCGAGTCGTCCGGCTTCTTCGTCGCAGGCACGTAACCCTGCGCCGCCTCCACCGCCTGCTGGATCGCCTCCTCCGACGGGCGCTTGAGCCCAAGGATCTTCACGCACCCGTCAACCGCGCGGCGTATGGCATCCTCCATGGTATCCTCGATGTCCATCTCGACGACATCGTCCACCTCAGACGGGGTGAGCTCCTCCGTGGTGTTGATGAACATCCATATGACCTCTTCGTGTGATTTGGCGGCGGTCGTGTCGGCGCGGAGGGTTTGGTGGTTCTCGCCGCGCGAGAAAACGCGGTCGCCGCAGATGCGGTGTATGGCGGCAGGGGGTTTGTCCAGGGACCAATTCAAGGCGAGGAGGCGGACGCGTGGATCGTTGTCCTTGGTTGCCTCCCGCAGGGCTTTACGGTGAATCCTGAGGTGGTTGTTCCTGGAGAGGAGATGAGTATTATAATGGAGAATTATTTGAAAGGAAAAAGGGAACGCACTTGTCGGCAATGACCACGTCATTTTTTTTGAGGAGGTTCGTGACGTTCTTAATGAAGATCGGAGCAGGCTTCTTCGCGTGCACGTCGTCGCTCTGAGTATGTGCAAAGCCGAAGAGTCGAGCAAGCGCAACAGAGACGACCGTTTTTCCTATAAGACATCGACATGAGCACTGACTAACACAAAAAAAAAAGTTCTGCAAAAAACTCACCACAACCAGGAATGGCCACCGGCACAATGATCGTCTTCCCAAACTTCTTCCCCGCCTTCTCCTCCTCCTCCTCCTCCTTCTGCACCTCCTTCAAATCATGCTCGCCCTCGCCCGACTTCAACCAATCCAAATACATCTCCCTTGTCTTGATAATCCCCTTGCCCTTCATATAGTCCTTGAACACAGTGGGGTTGCGCTTGATCTCCCGGATCGCCCACTGCACGTACAGCTTCGTCTCCGCGCGCTTCATCTTGCTCTTCGGGAGGAGAGAGGGGTTGAGGCCCTTGCTGAGGAGCGTCTTGGTCACCTCGCGCCAGTCGCGGTACATCATGTAGGGCTCGTCGAACTTGACCTTGAAGAAGAACGAGGAGCCGGCTTTGTACGGGGAGCGCGCGGGGGCGGGGGCAGTGCCACCGTCCTTGCCCCCCTGGCCCTTGTGCTGCTTCTCCTTCTCCTTCTCCGCGCGCTCGTTGATCGGGGGGTCGGTGACGTGCGTGCGCACGACGAAGCCCTCGACGGACTCGCCCCTCCATTCGCCCGCCTCGGCGCACTGGTTGGTGAACTCGCGCACTTCTTTGATGGTGTTGAAGGAGATGTGCGGGGTCGGGATGAACCCCCATGCCTCGGCGAAGGCGTCCACGGTCTCGCAGGGCATCGTCTCGAACTCCTTGGAGCGCACGTTCAGGCCGTGCAGGTGCAGGCCTGTTTTTTCGGGGGTGTATTTGAGGACGTGTTCCTCGAAGTCGTCGTCGCATAGCTAGGTAGGTAGATTAGTACGATTAGTACGGGGTATGTACGATAGAAGAATGCGACGCACCTCAGCGATCGCCGTCCAGTTCTTGTCCCACAACACCGCTGCGAGGTCTTTCTCCTCCTTGCCGACCTTGGCGAGGTACCGCCGCAACCACATCTCGCCGGCCTGCGCGTGGCTCATCGGCTGACCCGCCACTGGGCCTAAAGAGTGTTTTGAGGTGACGAGCAGCTTGTCTGGGGTGAGCGCTGCGATGAAGATGATGCATCCGTTGGATTTGAGGGACAACACGTAAGGAGGGGCTGTATGTTTCTCGATCGAGTCCCACTGCAAGACGAAATCAGTTCATTCTCAACAAAACGAAGCGAAAAGGAAAAGGAAAAGGACGCACAAAAGTCCACGGAACCTCCGCGATATTGAAAAACTTGTCGTACCCCCTCACCACGATCTGGTATCTTGGCGCCTTCTTCTTGCCCCCCTCCCCCTCCCCTCCCTCGATCTCCCGCGTGAACAACCCCCTAGCAAGCGTCGGGAACGGAGAGGGGATATCGTAGTACTTGAACTCGTTCATCTTCCAGCTGCGCACCTTGATCGAGGGGTCGGCGGGGGCGGGGTACACGGAGGACTTCACGAGCTTGGGCGATTTCGCGGAGAGCGCGACGAGGGAGGCGATGAGGTCCGAGTCCTCGCTTGACTGGTGTGAAGAAGGGGAGGGGCGGTCTAGGTCGAGGGCGTTCGAGGAGGCGACGAGGGAGGATATACTGGCGTCGCTGGGTTGTTGTTTTGAAGTTGAAGTGGCCATGTTGTGAAATGCGGCGCGACGCGGTGCAGAGCTCGGACGCTTTGATGATGGAAGAAATCGATGAAAGCTGAGAGTACCTCCGAGTCGACGATGGAGGAGAGAAGGAAGCGTGTTGGCCGTGACTTTTATAGCTCTGCTTCCAGCGCACCCACAATACCCCACGAGAGACATCTGACTCTTTCAGCGTCAGCGTCAGCCTTCGAATTCAAACCACCATCAGCTGGGGGGGTTGTCGGGTTGTCGGTTGTCAATTGTGACTCCTGCGCTTCCGAGTTGACTCGAATTGTGTACGGGCGGGGATCAAATAGTTCGACGTTGTGTGCGCTCGACTCTTTATTCTTCGATTGAAGGATTCGATAGGACCCCAAACACCACCGAGATTCTGGTGGGGGATGAATTATATATCCTAGCTCTTAGCTACGACTCGGATGCGAGGGGCGACAGTGAAAAAAAAAAAGAACTATGAAGGTTTGCAGACTGTAGGAGATTCGCCTTGAAGGCGGTAAGTAAGGCAATCGAAATACTCTAATCGGTACATGTAAATTAGTTATAAATTAGATATAAGTTACGTGCGAAGGTCCAGGGCGAAGACGACAATAAATACCTATAAGGACTCTAATACTCTAGTAGGTATAAGTTAGATATAAATTAGGATGCAAAGGTCCAAAGGCGCGGATAAATACTTGACAAGGAATGAGGATAGAATAAAGATATAAGGAGCAATGCGACAGACAGCAAATAAAGATAAAAATACAAATCACCGGCCGGTGTAATAAAGATATCGGGAACAAAAGAACGAAAGAACGAAAGCGAAACACGATGGGAAAGCGAACGAAAACGAAAACGAAACCACGATGAACGAAAGTCGAACGAGAGGATGAAAGAGATAGAGTATACTCCCTTGAGCAGGGAAGATATACTCTACGCAGCAGTGGGTGGCGACGTCGAGCATGCTTGGACGTTGCTGCGAACGTCGATGGTAACGACGTCGGTGGCCACCATGCTAATTGTGTAGTGAAGACCGGGTGCCACCAGCGCACACTACATGACGATACACAGCGCAGTTGTCTGTCGTGATGGTAATGATGTCTGTGGCCACGATGCCCTTGTGTATAGCGAAGACTGAGATCCAACAGCGCTACACAGTCAGTTGAAGGCGTTTGATTGAGGATTAATCGAAGAGGTTTGGCGTTAAGTTGAGATCGAGAGGCAGTCTAGCACGTCGGACGGCGAGCCACAGGGATTTGGGTGCGCACACAGTGAGCGCTCCGTCGAAGAGGAGAGGCGTATGCGGCTTTTCAATATTTAATCTACAATCAAGAGATATGTTCAGGAGAATGTTCGGGATGGGAGGGAAGGGAAGACCATCCAACTTACATTAATTAACGACTCGAGGCGTCATACACAGCGTCCCCGCACGGTATTCACGGTATTCATGCATTCAAGCATGCACACAGGTCTTCCGGCACGACTTCACGCTGCTGGTGTGTGCATCCGTGCGCATATCGGGGGAACATAAGTATATAAGTACAGTATATCGTTGGAGAGATGAGATGAGATGGGACAAGGTGGTCCGGAAGAAGGATTTGACAGCGGAAGTGAAGAACCCAACCGAAAATCCTCGGTCTTTTATACACCGCAAAGTGAGTGGCTTTGTGCCACTCGCTCGTTGCCGGGTGCCATCCTGCCCGTTGCCTAAACGACCAAACAAAGAGAGGGTCCTGGCCCACCTCGTGGTATTTATTATTTAGTCAGATTATTTGACATAAATCATTTGGTCGGGTAATTGCCCCGGACGAGCATTGAAAGACGCGCAGTGGCGTTTATCAATGGGCGCTTATGTAGAGTGACCGTGTCTTCCACGTGAGGTGACGCGTCGCGTTTAGCGCCCGCCTCGACCTTCTCGCAGGTTTGATCGAGATCTATTCTGTCAGACTAATATGCAAATACTTTACATTCAAGCCCGAGCAACGAGTCAGCGCAACAGTAACGAAAATTATGGATTCCGCAACAGTCCATATAGCGGTCGAAGAGCGCATGATTCGGTAACGGCATGAAATACGATACCGCCCGAGTGCGGGAGCTTGAAGACATGTCCAGACGTCCCGATATAGAACATGCGGAGTTTAAGCAAAAGGTCTATAAAAATCAGAATGGCTATGTATAAGTCAAAATGACTTTTTGTGATATGGATCTAAACCACATAAATATATGAGTTGAAGAAAGAAAAATAGCGGGTCGCAACACTAGCTGGGAGGAAACAAGTGAGATGAAAAGAGAATCATGAAAAAGAGAAGTATCACGCACTGTACACAGTATCGATAAGTAAGTACCACAGCCTTCACTTCACCGCCATCTCCTCATCAGTCTGAACTGCCGTCAGTTCTATCCTTGGTTGCAGCCTTATCGCATACAACGCCAGGATCAAGCTGACGATGCCAATGCCCAACACCGGGCCTGCGAATTTCCACCCCTTCAGAGCGCAGAATGGGAAATACGCATTGGCAGAAACAGCCCCAATAACAGGACAGGCGATCCTCGCGACAGTGGAGATCATAGCGCTGAAGAAGATGAGTTGATGCGATATCGCCCATAGGGGAACAGCCATGTAGATCAGGAGAACTAGAGACGGTACGAATATACCATGCGCATATGTGAGCGCAATAATGACCGACATCGTCGCGCCTAAGATCACAACAACACAGAGCGTCACCGCATAAATGACCCACTTCTTAACTCGCGTCCTGGCAAAGCCGGAAATGGCAAGTCCAAGAAACCGCCACGGGCAGACTGGGATAATGGATAATTCCACAGCGAGCCGTTCAACCCGGACACATTCTTATCAGCCTTGCCCCTCCTCTGCACATCCGATACAACGCCAACGCAGTCGAAACGACGATGAACTTCGAATCCTTCACCAACGCCTTCGCATCCTGCAAGCGCGTCGAGGGGTTTCAAGGCGACCCCAGAGTAATTAGGCCATCTGCCAATTCTGTCGGTCCTGCGAACTTGAAACCGCTTTGTAGGCGATGAGAGAGGGCACGAGGAGGCGGAGGGACTCCCAGGAGACGTCGTGGATATAGGCGCTGAGGATACGGGTGAAGAGGGTTGGGAGGGGGAAGAGCCACCATGTTAGGCTGGTGCTGATGATCGTTAGGATGAATTTGAGAGCCCAGTCAAGGGCTTTGGCGTCGCACACTGGCTGGGCAGAGTCAAAAGTCGACATTAGGTTCTGGTGATGAACGAAGCGGGGTCGGAAGCGGGATGAAGAATCAAGATGCCTAGGAAATTCAGAAGTAGTCAATGAACTGCGTTGAAAAATATTGGATGAAAGCGATAGTTGAACTATTCACGTACCCGGAAAGCCTTCGACGAAGCCTGAATATTTGAATCTCCGAGGCCTCAACGATGTGGTTGAAGGGCAATTTGAAGCTTTGGGGAGGCATAGATGGTTGTCGGCATTCAATATATTCAATTGACATCCTCGCTGAAGCTGAAGTCTTGCATCACCGCAAGACACACAGCCTCGCTATTAGCCGAACTATTAGTATTAATAGAAAGTGCTTTTTCCGTGCCTTGCACTTACCTTTTGCTTACCTTCCTATTTCTCTCTAAAATAGCAGAGTGGCAATGTCGCCGTCGATGGTGTGCAAGGTGAAGCTGTCGGTGGAGTGAGAACTAGTACGCTAACTCCAATCGCGAGCGGGGAGCGCTCAATCTGCTCTCTTTCCTATTTCGTGGCTGTACGTCGCTTAATTCTATCTCGAATCCCTCCTGCCAACCACGAACAAGGCCCATAATATTGACGATATAAAGCCCAATTCGCCCAAATTCGACTGTCAAAAACAGTGAGTCAAAAACAGTCGAGTATCAACGAGGTCGTATCTGTGCAGTAGACGAGGCTGAAACGCCTGGACACACGCATCAATATATTGACGCGTGTATCCATTATTCTAACAGTGTGCGCCCAGGTTGGCCAGCTGCGACGTTGCGCTGAATTTATGAAATGTTGGGGATACAATATCCGAGACTCCGAGCCAGGTAAGTTGTGACTTTGTAAGCGTTTAGGCAAAGGTTCATAATTATACAGTATAGCGGGTCCCAAAAATTTAATCCCCAATGTGGACGAGATGGTAGTCTATAAATGTTCCTTGTGAAGTTTCTGCGTCTGAGCGTTGCTGCTGAACGGCAAAAAGGATATCTCAGATTCTTACTGCTAAATTCAAGACAGCTTTTGATCAAGGTTAGAACCAGCTCAGATTCAATGTATTCAATGAAGATAAGATACAGTACAGGAATACCAAACGTCAGTATATATCCATTGTACGGAGGGACTCCCAGCTCGCGGGCAGGCATCAACAACTCAGCGTGAGGTCCCATAGTTGGGGCTCGTCAAAGGCACATATCGGGTGCTAGAGGCGTAATGTAGCCTGGTCCTCCAGCGTTAACTATTGCCGTGGACTCGTTCGGCATGGCGTGTGGCGATGGTGTGGAACTAGGGCCCGCTACGGGAGAGCTCGCACTCCCCCGTCGTGCATAGTCTGCGAGGTGAGACTGCCAGTGGGAAGGGAATTCTAGGGCCACTGAGTGTGGATCGGCGCTAGCGCAGTCGCGACTGATGTGGGTCAGTCTCCTGGTCCACGGATTATATCCTGGACGAGGAGAAAGGAAGGGTGACAGGGGATGGCGCCGAGCGAGTAAACGACCCTCTACAACCATGCGTAGACATGGTGGCCCCTAAGGCTTGTGGTGTCGAGCTCTAGCTACAACCACTGGGGCTCTATCAGCGACGACAGCATGTGTAGCTCGACCTACAGAGGACCCTATTATTTTGAACGACGTCCGATGCATGGTTTTTGTCGTCCACCTTGGTGGGGTCCTGTCGATGTGTCTGGGGACGAGCGCTGGATTGCAGTCGTACTCGATCCACTACTAGACGGCGAGAATTTGAGTGCTCTCGAAGACCGCGCTATTAGCGTCGGTGTTCTCTAGGATGGTGTGCGCAAGCGACGATGGTCTACTTTCGAGGGAGGTGAGAGGCCCCCGGAAGCTCCACCAAGAGCTTGACCGCCAAAATCCGGCCAAATGGGTCTCAAATCCGCACATTTTTTGGTCTCAAATCCGCAAATTCGGACAAAGGTTGCAGGGTCCTTCCTAAAATAGAAATTTTTGCTAGAATTTTTCGGAGGCGCCTTGAGGCGCCGTCTTAGAGCAACAGCCATCTAAACACACTCAAGAGTCAAGACATGATTCCTATGCCAAAAAACAAAGAATATAATTCATATTATAGCTATAGTACTATTTATTTTCTGCAGGAGCTACTCTGGAGTCTGCTCCGGATTGCTAATCTTGAGAGTTGGCATTTCAGTAGCAATTATTGTTTGGGTTCGAGGTTGATCAATATTCGCCAACGTGATGCCGCGATGGCGTCAAGACTTTCTTATTGAGGGGCTTATGAGCGCATGTGCATGAAGGTGATATTCTGCGTGAGTTGTTCGCCAAAACAAGAGAAGTCCGGTGGTAGGATCTCATCCTCGTCAGAGGAAGCCGTCACATTGGCGTTGCTCTAAATATCATTTAGTATATTATTTATTTGGAGTATCATATAACATATCCATCGAGTTGCAAGGTATACACGGAGCGAAACCCAAGAGACAGAGTCCAAGTTCGCTGTCAATTGATCCGTATGTGCCAGGCAGTGCACCAAAGCTTGTCAAATGAGCCCAAACCCTCCCAAATCCGCACATTTGTGGACAAAGTTCGGCCTGCGGCGCTGAAAATTTCTCTCAAATCCGCATATTCCGGACTAAGATATGGTCATTTTGACCTCTCAAATCCGCAAATTTGCGGTTAAGCTCTTGGTGGAGCTTCCGGGGGCCTGAGGTGAGGCCATTGAGACCTAATAAGTGGCGCATGATCATGACGTGCAAGTAAGAGATAAAAGATATTGATTTTGAGGTGGATCACCGTGGATGGTTGTTGTGGAGTGGAATAAGGGAAGAGGGAGAAAGTCGACAGTCTTATATATAGGGCGCGACGATGAGTGGCTCGTTCACAGCCCCAGTGGATCTAGTGGCCTGCGCAGTTACCAAACAAACGTAATCGATGTGGCTCCATTCAATTTACCATTGGCATAACCTCTGTTCAGCCACAGATCCTTACGTGTCGAAGGACCTTCGCATTGAATAATCGCTTTGGGCGTCGTGAAACGTAGCGATCGCGGTTTGCCATTCTTGGAGACACTTGGGGATCCTGAATGTTGATAGTGATGCGCAGGGTGAATGAGCAAAAATGAGAACGAATTGATTGAAGTAAGCGCACAGAGAATGGCATCTAGACAAGGCTAATAAAGGTGAGGAAAATACGACCTAAACATAGAGCGATCCGCAAGCATCAGCTTGTAATGACGAAAATGAAGACATCCCAACCAACCGAATAAATTTGGAATAAATCGTAATGCACGGGTCGTAGAATTCAACCCCACCGACAGACGTCAACGGTGTATCAGCTCCTGGCAGGTCCTCCCAAATCGACGTCTCAATGCACACGACCTTTCGACGCGCGACGGCCGACATCCGGATCTAGTCACCCACTTTACATACCTAGCCTGTGGTTTCCGATTATCTCTCATGTATATGGGCCGAGCAGTGGAAGAGAGCAGACGGAGAGGATCTTGTAGGTTTTCTAGGAGCTTAAGTGCTTGAATGTTGTGCCAAAAGCATTGTTGCTTGGGTGAGCTCTTGTGAGTTACAAAGAGCGATCTGGGCTTGATACGAACTTCCATTCCGATGAAGCCGAGGAGCAACTATGGGGCTTCTGTCGCAAATTTCCCAGGCGCCTTATAAGGTTTATAATCGAGATAATCGCCCGTCTCATTGTAATGTAAGAGTTATTTATTATAATGTCCCGGATTTCGATTATAAGGCACTCGCAAGCGATTGTAATTGAGGCGGCCCGCCTTACAAGGCAGACCGGTTGATTATGTGAAAATAAGAATTTATTTCAATTTCCTTACTGACTTTCTAATCTCATTATACCTCTTGAAACGTTACTTACTTACTTGCTTACTTTCTAGTACTATTGACGGTCTGTTACTATCAACTTAACTCAGTATTCTATGTTCATTTACTACGTTGCGACTACCTATTGATTACAACTAATACCTATTAACAACTATCTACCAACTATTTAATACCAACTATCTAAGTTATATACCTACTGACCTTAGGCGCTTGTGCGACAAAAGGCAGCGCTCAAGACTTTATTATAGAATTATAACGTACAAACCCCATCAACAAGATTTTGTATTTTGGTCAGTCGACTGGGTGAGTGGCTGTGTTACTTCCAGCCAATAGTAATTAGCAGCGCATCGCGCCTAACAACTAACATATCAGCGCGGCCGTGGGCCGCCTCCGCTCGTAAATACCTCTATAAGTAGACTAATCATTGAATGGATATATCTCCTTGGTTAGCATTAATTATACTCAAGGATACGGGGATGGGGAATGAGTCTGAGCGGCTACTATTTTTCGGTACCCTTCTACATGAGATTACTGAGGCAAAGTGTATGGTGGCAACGGCCAAAACATGCGTTACGCGTTACGCTTGGTCCAAGTTAGCAACGAAGCACTGAGTTATGCGTTACACCTACCAAATAAGCAACCGAGTTGTTAAAGTCAGAATTTAAGCTTAGTGATTTGCGCGATGGACTTAGAACGAAGCCAGAAATTTTTTGAATGATCATTTCTTTGAAATTTTAACGCATTTCTGACTCAACCCAGCACAAGTTCATCACCCCCCACATGAAGGCTGGAATCCCTCAAGAGCTCAATACATCCATAAACCACCTCTCCAAACTCCTTAAACATCTTCCACAGTCACTTCCTTTGGACCCACTGGAGAGCAGTTATTACTTTGATCTTGATGCTGAGTAGTGTTTGAAAGTCCGGTCTGGTCCGGTTTTTGCGCCCAAAAACTGAAGACCGAGACCGAGACCGGTCTCCACAAGTTTACAGACCGCAAAAAACCGGGTGAGACTGCTTGAGACTGGTTCACGTCAGTTTAGGGTGGTTTTTTGTGGTTGATGGATCAGTCCAAACCAGTTTCAGTCTAGACCAGTTTACAACTGGTTTGGACCAGTCTTTTATGTAGTAAATAGGTAGAGACTATGTACAGAGTGATTAATTTAGGTGAAAGAGTGTACTTGGCCGCATTTGCTTATAGCTTGGTCAGTTCTAATTCAATAATTATGTCTTATATGCGTTCAGAGGCTATTTTAAATGACTACCACTATGTGCATTTACAAAAGGTACGCACGCTTAACCATTAAAATGCTGGTAAAAGCATTTACAGTTGCTTAAAATGAGTAGAAAACACAAAGATGTTAATAACTTAACGAGTTTTTGACCAAATACTACACTCTTGACATCGTTAGAAAGGTTATTTTATGTACTACATATATCTTTATTTACGAAAGGCTAGGTTGCTTAACAAATGAAACATTGGGAAAACCGTTTTTGAGCGCTTAAATACTAATTTAACAATAACTCAAGCAGTTCTGAGGTAAAAATTATGATTTTACAAGCGATCGAACGGGATAGTTGTCCCCTACAATTGTGTTGATTTACAAGGTAAAAGACCGGTTTGAACCGGTTTAAACCGGTTTTTGCTCGGTCTTCATTATTTCCAAATGCTGATGGACCACAGACCGGACCGCGGTTGCGGTCTTTGCCGGTCTATTTATATTCCGGTCCATACAGGTTGTAGTCCGGTTCATTCTTGGTTTTTTGCCAGTCTTGCAACAGGACTTCCAAACACTAATGCTGAGGATGTTGCGGAAGAAGGATATGGATACGCCTTCAACCGTCGACTCGAGATAGCATTTGAAACTTCGGCACTCCCACCTGGAGCACAAATAACACTGAAAGAGCGGGGCTCACATTTGAAATCGCTTATCGAGCTCTTTTGAGATGGCTCTAAAAGGCTTGTCAGCGTAATGGATCGAGAATTCTACCTTGAAAGATGGATAGCACGTCTTACTGATGCTGCTAAGAATACAGGAGCAAAAATTCCATTGAAAAGGTTTGTTATATCTGTTGTTAACATTGAAGATATTTATAAAAAGTACTTAATCTGAAAAATAGACGAGCGATTAGTCCTCCTTCTGAAAGAATACCAAGGAAGGAGCAAAAGACACTTACAGAGGACATTCCTGCTTCCATCCCCCCCAGCCTTGAAGGTTCCTTTCCATCTACAACTGTCTCCCAGGAAAGGCAGGCAGGCCCTAACAGCAAGAAGGTCCTACGTCAAACATCGATCTTGAGCTTCGGATGCAAATCCACAATGGAAGAATTTTGTAAACAGCAGGACACTCTCACCGAAAAATATTCCGAGGATCCCAGTGTGTTAAAGGAACGAGAGGAGACAATCAAAGCAACGAAGACCTTGAAAAAACAAGAGCAAACCCGTCTTCGTCAGCAAAACTTTCGAGAGAGAGAGAGGAAGAAGCGATCAAGTTTAGGGGCCCGGGGTGGTGTTGGAAAGAAAGCAAAAGAAGATCTCATAGCGCCTACCGCAATGAAAGATCTTGCAGGGATATCTCGGCCAAATGGACATGCGTGGAAATCAAAACGCACTGGAGTTAATGGTGGAGTAATTCAGCAACAACACACACGCGTCAACTGGTATCATCCCTTCCTTTGGGCGCACATTAATCGTGCCGCAACACATGCAGATTGGTCACCAAATGGAATTGTGTCAAGACTCCAAAGCCAATACCCTGAACTCTTCAGGAATCTTCACCGTGGAACAGTTATAAAATGGATTTCAAGTAACGATCGCAAATGGTGGTCAACTGCAACATTGAAGAATGTTGAAAGACGTCAAGCATTAGCCGGAACAGGACGCAGTGGAATTCTGGCACGATATCCTGACATTGTTGGAGAAATTAAAACCGAGTTGCAGGCCCTTCGAGATGGTGGGCTCTGGATTGGCCGCCTGCTTGCGAGATCAATAATCCTGTCCATTTTGCAGAAGAAGCAGCCCGAGCTTTTGAAAGATTTTAAAGTTAGCGAGGTGCATCATTTGTATTATTCAACTTGTCTTTGAATGAGTGCTTACCATTTATCACCTAGCAATACGTGGGCCAATTTCTTGTGAGCGTCATGGATTGGACATTGCGAAGTGGGACCCAAGCAGCAGCTCACATTCCAGACAATGCTGAAGCTGTTTGCGAGCGCGCATTGTTCCGCATTGTTCATCTCATCACATTCTACGACATTTGCCCAGGCCTTATAATTAATATGGATCAAACGGGATTGGTTATATTCATGGCGAAAAACAAGACCTATGCCCCAAAGGGTTCACGACAAGTGACGATAGCTGGAAAGGATGAAAAACGAGCATATACTCTTTGTGTTGCCACCACACCAGATGGCGACATCCTTCCCTTTCAACAGGTTTGGAGCGGAAAGACAAAACAGTCACTTCCTACAGAACACGCTGAGGGAATGCAGGAGGCGAGGGAGCTGGGATTTGATTTTGTGACAGCAAATAGCAAGAAGGCATCGAGTCATTTCAGTACATTGAAAACAATGAAAGAGGTAAGTCTCTTACATTCTGACAGCCTTAGAAAATTGGAAAGGCCTAACTTCAATGATTAGTGGATGTCAAACATCTTGAAACCATATATCGAGCAATATATTAACGACCATGACTTACCTCAAGATCAGAAATCAATTCTATTTATCGACTGCTACCCTGTCCACATTGGGAAGGAATTCTGATTCTACGTGACGGAAGAGTTTCCGAACATATTTTTGATATTTGTTCCAGCAAACTGTGAGCAAAATTGAGTGTTTTGATAAATACTAAAGCATTACTGACTTACTAGGAAAGGTACAGACATATTTCAACCTGCAGATGTTGGAATAAATCGGATAATTAAACATATGATTCGTCAAGAAGCACTCAACTTTCTCGTCAAACAGCATTCCGAACAGATACAGCGTGGTATAACACCCACAGATGTGAAGCTCACAACATCTCTCCCTGTCCTTCGTGATGCATCAGTGAAACCAATTGTCAATGTGTTCAACTTCTTATCTGGATCAAGTGGCCGCCAAATCATTCAACGTGTACGTTTCATTCGAGTTTTGATGCCCAGTCCGTTGTTCTTAATCTTGTGTGCTCCAGGCATGGGAGAAGTGCTCTGTAAAAGATCTAAATCTTGGGACAGCATGCCTTTACAGCCCAAAAACAAAGAGAGCATACCGAGAATACCTCAGAACGGATGAAACCCTGCGCAAAGAGATTGAAGCTGCCATGGGAGTAGATTTGTTCAATACTTTGGAGATACCAGATGAGGGTATAGAGCCTGAAGAAGAGAACAATGATGAGGAGGATGCTTTAGATGAAGCCAGCATTCCTGGATCTGACATACCTCTGTCCACCGTGATCCAGGTAGCGACAGGCTTCGATGAGAGCACAATGGCGGAGATGGACATTCCAGAGAGTCAGTTCTGTGTCTCATCAGATGATGTGGTTGGGCTTGAGGATGGAACCTTCAGGCTAACAGCCAACACTGAAGACATTTGGGCCTTTCAAGATGACGGGACGAGATGGGGAGATGTTTTGCCGGTGGAAGAATGAGCGTGAAACGTGGAACCTGCGAGATTCAACGGAACGTGACATTATTTCCTATTTCGGACATATATTTTGATAGCAACCGAGGCAGCGTTATGCGTTATATTTTACAAATTAAGCAACCAAGTTATCGAGCGTTATGCGTTATGGTTGCCACCATACACTTTGCCT
Source organism: Pholiota adiposa (assembly GCA_009935795.1). Classification (NCBI taxonomy): domain Eukaryota; kingdom Fungi; phylum Basidiomycota; class Agaricomycetes; order Agaricales; family Strophariaceae; genus Pholiota; species Pholiota adiposa. The sequence continues at coordinate 18,708 of QEYC01000136.1, read as the reverse complement.
CAGTACCTTATTTACACGCTTGTTGGACAATTCAATTGTTGTCTTATCTTCAATTTACTATATAATGAATTATATGAGTTACATGGAGTGTTTTTGATCATTTTATCGATGTTTTATGTCTGTGTTGAGGCATGCGCACCATTAACGCGCGGTGAACGCGCTCTGGAGAAGTCGTGGGAATTTGACTTGAGAGATGATTTTTGGCTGAGAAATGCGTCGTTGTAAGCGAGAAGTCACCTTACAAGTCATTGACAGCCATTATAAGCCGATGCTCACGCATGTAAAGCCGATGAGAAAATTACAATTAACGAATATCGTTACAATCAAAAATTCTAATTATAAGACACATTATAAGGCTGGGAAACGGCATTATAAGCCGAATGCCTTATAACGAGTCTATGAATATAGACTCGTTCTCTTATCCTCGAGCTCCTGCAAAATTTGGATCGTGTTACGCTAAACGCGCCGGATCATCCCGCAGAATGCATCATCCCACACTCCGGCTTTGGTACGTTAAGTGTTCGATTCCCTTAAATGGCAAAATTCTCAATATTGTTAGCAAGAGAAAGCTTTTGTGTGCGCTGTGATTAAATATATTCAATAAAAAGCCCTTCTATGATCTATTATATGTTACTTTTTCCTCTCAAGTTAATGAATTTGCACCCTCCTGGTCCGCGCGACATATTGCTGCGCTGTGTGAATCTTCCGTGATGCGTCTGATGCGTCGAGCGGCGCTAGCGCTCAATATTCAACTTCCACATTGCGCGCATATCCATGGTTAATTCATTCTATATAATTGATATCATGTCTGAGCTGGTCTGAGTGGAGGTCATTGTATTTCCGCCAAATTTTCGCCTGGCACTGCTCGCCAACTGTATTGGTCAGTCTTCCTTTTCATCACCCAATGGCGCAATGCACATTGTCTACAAAGAGAAAATTTATTTATTATAAATTACTAGAACCTGATAAAAAACTAGACGAGTATATGCCATGCACAGCAATGGCCCGCAACACAAGTAAGGCATTCTGGAGATTTGCGACATCAAGCTTCAAGTTCCTGTGGTAAAAGCGTGTTAGGTCTGGCAGAGGGACTGGCAGAGGTGATGACGAACTACACATACAGAAACATACCGACTCAGGTGTTTGCGCATCTGAGATCTCCTCAACATATCCTGTACGTTGTCTATTGATCAACGAGCGAAATAAAAAAGCGCTGACTCGGTTATACTACTTATAGTGCTTGTTTGGAATCAAGGCCGTTGCTCGTGTTATATAAACTCTGACTGAACGTCCGCCGGCACCCCGCAATCGAGTCGGACAGAAAATGATCTCCTGAAAATCAGATTCCAGTTGATAGTAGAGACAACCTAGTCCAATCCAGCTGTGGGCCATGCCTCCTTCGCAAGTTCCAAAACATCCGCAGCCATTGGCTGGCTACATATCGGGAGGTGCATAATTGCCTTCCTTCCATGGGGCTGTCGATATAGAAGCGTTCCCGGCTGCGGTGGGACGACAACGCGTCCTGCATAGCCGGGGTTCACAGAAACAGGTTTGACAATGTCTAGCACACGTAAAACCAGAGTTGGCCCAAGTGATTTGTGTTCCGGAAGGGTGGACAATTCAAACTGAAGCCGCACGCTGCCTGCAAGACGAAGTGATATATAGTCTATACAGGGCCCCACGAGAACAGATATGAAAATCTCACCAGTCAACGGGTGCAGATTTCCCTTTGCTTTTGGGTTTGTGTCGGAGAATATCCCGGACGGCTTGATTGATATTGCGACAAGCTTCTTGCGTGTCGTTAAGACGTTGGTAAATAGTGAGCAACGGGCAACGTCGACAATGAATGGGTCATCAAGGGAATAGAGGTAATTGCAATTAAGTATTGATTGTGGGCTGAGACCAATTTCATTCATGTGGTCGGTGATATCCTTGATAACATCGTCGCCTATGAGTTTCTCCTCGCATGCCAAAGAGAGTAGAGGTTTGAGTGCAACTTCTCTGACGAGCCGCGGGAGGTCGTAGCCCCATACCTTCCCTGATGGCTTCAGCAAATCGCGACCGCATTCGAAGTCCTTCGCATTCTCGCAAAGTCTGAAACGGATGCCTGCAGAGAGATCTGGCTCGTCCCGGGGGCTATGAAAATAGAAGAACCCTCTGGTGTTCTCCGGAAACGATAGGTTCTTCCGAAGCGTTCTGTCAGATGCATAACAGAATTCACAAACCAGCTTTTTTTGAGAGTCATATAAAGTACAGTTTGTCCTCGACGAAATATCGCACAATGGCTCTTTCATCGGGACGAGCAATTCAGGTCGAAGAGTGCGCGGTAGGGAAATATTTCTTTTTCCCATGTACTTCTTCCTGCGTTCGCTGGAACCCTGTTCTGTGGAGGGCTATAGTAGAAAGAAAAGTAAGGCATTCTCATTGATGCTTGTAGGTTTTCCGAACGCACCGACATCTCCTTTTTTGCCAACTTTCTCGGCATGAATGATACATGACGCGACGCAACGTCTTGAAAAGAGCGGTGTAACTGGCCCCCAAGTTTCATTTCATTCGCGTTTTCGGGTTGAACATGGTTTTCTGTGTCGAGTCAGACGTTCCGAACGACTATCTTGGAATGGAATTCTGAGGTCAATCCAATCCGGGGGATATCGAGACGCACCGACAATGCCCTCTCTCCTAAGCTCATGCACCATGATGTCGTTTTCAGAAGGGGAAGACGCTGTAGACGTTGTAGTGCGTTGGCCATGTTAGAGTATTGAACATGGCCTCTGGGAATCGGCATTCGTCGTGGTCAAGATTCAAGCTTCAAGTTGTAAAATCGGTTCAATAATCAATTGAAGTTGCGAAATCGAGTACAGTGTCACGTGTACACTGCACAAATAAACGCAACGCGCCGAACAAAAACATGACAATCAGGCCCGGGAAAGCCGATGAGGCCGAGGCACTCAGAGTCAGATAATGTCCAGATACAATTACATTTGACGCTCTAAGAAACTTTCGCTAGTAAGATCTAACTCCACATCCTCCGCGTATCCATGCTTGGTAACCCTTCAAGTTGTCGTTCCTCCCATATAATTTCAAACTCGACGCTCGGCAATTTCTCTTTATACCCCTCAATGAAAAACGTCAATTTGTCCCCAATCATAGCCTCGACCAACGACGCATTCTGATCTGTCGTATACACCACAATTGTTATCTTCTGGATAGCTATTTTGATGCTCTCCAGGTCGATCCAATGCATGAAGGAAAACGATTTGCACCACCAAGTGAAACTCTTTAATATTTCATCTTTCCATTTCCCTTCGAGCTCGAGCGGAATGTCCATTTGTAAATGGGAGAGGTTGGGTGCGAGCAACAAGAGCGGTTCTATATCCGAACAGGCCATGTCCAAGTGTTCTGAAGGCGGAGGGTCGCTACTGTCAACGAAGCAGAGGACTGGGCCTAATGCAAGCTTCGTAATTCCTGGGGCGGATCGCAACAAGTTCTTGATTTCAGCAACGACGCAGTGAGCAGACCGTTCTCTCCATGTATGAATAATAGATTGGATGGATAAACTGCGAAGAGCCGGGAGATAAAGATTCATGAAGAAGAGTATGGGTGTAGCGCCGAAGGCATATTGTTTGATTGGGATGTTGACGTTCACAATTAAAGTCTGCAGACGAGGAAGGGTGACCATAGGGGCGTGATATTCGCTGGGCTCCAATTCTCCACTTATATCGAAGATTCGGAAGGAACCCCATTGGAGATTCAGCAGTCCACGAATGAGCGAAAGCCAAACATTAGGTCTCATAGAGACGAGCTTCAGCGTGAGGTGAGTAAGTTCGGACCAATTGACGGAGGCTTTTATCCCCCCATGGCGAATAGATAGCCGTCGCAGTGCGGAAGGGATACGAATCTTCCAGGGCGTGATGAGTATTGTGGGATCATCGCCGTCATCGTCATTCTGCCCACAATTAACCAGCAGGGTATGTAGGTTCGGTCCTAATTGATAGAATCTCCTCTCGGTCCGGTCTTCGCGAAGAAAAAGGGTTAAAAGGCCATTCGGGATGTCGATGTATTGAGCCGATATCAGATATCGAGTGAAGATTGTGATAAGATCGCTCGTCAGAGGACTGGCTTGGACACCATACTTCTCGTTCAATTGAATGCGGATGTAGGGAGCGACCGACCCCTGATTGTCTCTCCACCATCCGATAAATTCCATAGTGGTAAGGAAGGCCTTCCAATCCCACACGGCGGGATCCTTGTTAAGCTGCATTCGAATAGGAAGACAGATGGAGAGATGGGACCAAAGAGTGGGATTCGCCAGGGCAATTGTCCTCCAAAGAGAACACACATGGCAAAGAAGCATCGGCGCAATCCTCGTATTTGGCTGGACTCCATCGAGAGGGAAATCTGGGAGACAATGCGAAAATATGTCGCCAAGAATTTCGGCGGGAAATGAGTTGATTGTTGGCGGAATGGATGGAGGATCCATGAAATGGGTTTTGATGATGGGTTCGTGGCAATAATATTTGTCTGCTTAGACGATAAGAGAGATGTTATCCAGTGTCAGCTTTGAAGATGGACGTTGCGTTCAACGTTGCTTGAGCGACTTATGCATCGGTACTGCTGACTAGCCGTGAGAGATGCCATCTAAAAGCGTCGTTCACTTCCCACCTTTTTCCGATGAAAATACGGGAGGCCGTATGTGCTCCTAGGAGGAATATATTATTGAATAGTGTGTCGAATGTCCCATACACTGTAGCACCGCAGTTTTTCTTCCTGCGCTCAAATCATGTGCCTGCTCAACGGCATAACAGCCAGAAATAAATAAAATAAAATCAATGAAGTAAAAAAAACAGGTCGAAAAGTAGTTATTTCCATATCTTATCTATCTTCGTTACTTTACTGAAAGTTCGCCAGAAACTCAGATAGGTACTGTGGCGCATTTTCGACATTGCCGGCGCCTATGCTGGATTGCGTGCTATTAATAGCTTTCCCCATCAACTGTGGACAAGAAGTAAATGGGGTTCCGATTGCCCACAGTTTGTACACAAAGCTTAACTGATGTGTTGAGTGTACACTTCATACATAGAATTCTAGCTCTCATTCAAAAACACATTTAACTTCACGGGTAACAGTGCAAAACCCTGAACCTTATCTCCCGATACTTGTCTTCTCCCCAGAGCATTTTGTTTAAGCACTGTTCGAAACACGAGTCTCAAATTGGATGTCTACGCCTTGACTAGTGACTCTTTGCATCACTGATTTTTAGTATCTAGAGTCAACTGTGGTCTTACTGAAAGCGATTATTGAAGCAAATTTTCGAAATGTTACTACAGCCTCAATACCAATGCTGAGCGCTGAGCGCTGAGTGCTCAACCTCGAACAATTCGTCCAAGATTCGTTCCTCTTCCATCAACTCACAGGCTACTCGCAACTCCTTTGGAACTTCCATTAAACCTCGATTATGGCCAAATATCCTCTGGTTCTTTGCGAATTCTCCTTTACGTCGAACGTTCTGCGCCGGCTCTCGCCTGTTTAAGCTGTCAGCGAAACGATCCTGTATTCTGCCAGTCTTCGCTCACTAGTGCCCGGTCACTTTGAGTCGATTCCTGCTTTGCTCTTGCTCTAATGACGTCGGTCATCGGTGAAGACATCAAGGTTTTAAGCGTTTGGAAAGTTTGAGCCTGGACTCCGTGGCGATAACGCAATCCCTGCCTTTGTCGCAGGCTCTTTGAAGTCGCTTTCTAATATGATCTGATATTTGCGACAAACTTGAAGACGAGCACTGTTATTGAAAGCGCATCGAAACAAAATGCGATGCGGAACATAGGAGAATGCTATATTTGAATCGAAAATAGGCCACCTTCCTTCTACCCCAGTCTTCAGAATCAGATGCAGCGATGCTTGTAAAGCTCATGTTTAATCATAGCGCTACTGTCGACTTGGCATCTATCTCATGTCATTCTCAGCTTTCATCGGTAACTGACGCCTCAGAGCCTCGACGTCCTAGCGTGCGGTACCGGAAGTTTTCACCGCACTACCTTTCTTTCGAATGCACATGATAGCACAAGTATATCTACCCATTTTGGGCATTTTCAACGGAATATCAACAAAGATAGCGGACCCGCAGCAGTCGCACTATCTATCAAGACTTCTAGCCGGCTTTCAAGGGTCAAATTTACAGCGCCAGCGCTGCGGTGACTGGAATAGATATCCTTTTAGAAGTTGGATTCTTCCGCACGCAGACCGAAGCTGCTGAGCATCTGTTTTGAATGCAGAATTTCCAGTGCTCGACAATATGCCTGCGCTCACTCCCACCCCTTCTTGCTCGTCGTAGGCAAAGCAATGGGGAATACCACTTCTAGTTTTCTTGATAGCTAATCTCAGGTCAACGTCCGTAGCATGCGGAACATAGAGTAGTGGAGCATTCCTTATTTACGCCACGTACGCAAATAAATCTGAACATACGATTGGAATACAAAATAAGTCTAATTTTTCACCGACATATTGCCTGCAGTACCGTTCCGCATGAACTCTAGATAAGCTAATTTGGGGAAGGCATTTCATTTATGTTCGAAGCGCAATTAATTGTACGTGTACGAACATCCTCGACCTACGAAGCAGTCAACTAAGTGAAAAAAAAGGATGCTCGATAGATGTTAAGCTATGAAATCAAATTGAAGTCGTAAAGTCGTAACGACAATCGAAAGAACGAAATGGCATTAAAGGAAGGTTATGTAGGGGAACATATCCCGTGCTGTCACGACCAAAGAAGGCGAGTCCTCTCGGCGATATCTATTCATGAGAGCGCAAACAGCATCCCAGTCATCAGGTTCTCCGAAGTACTCCCAAACAAGCTCGTAATCCAACGGGTTTTTGCTGCCTATCAAGACCTGAAAAGCGCCGAACCAATTGTTGAGCAAGTTTTGGTCGTATGGATCCCATGTCTGAGTCGATGAAGCAAGGTCGATAAGCACGGCGTGTTCAATGTGCCTATCGTTGTCGGTATGAAGGAGAATTTGGCCGGAGTGCCAGTCGCGTTGGGCAACATCGGCAACATCGAGGACGCGAACTGCATGACGAACGCTTCGGACCTGAAAAGTATTCAAGGACGTGTTCTCTCGGCAATGATAACCCGTCGACGTACCACATTTATTTGTCGTTCCGGGCTCATATCTTTCACCAAATCTGAGCTTAGATTACCGCCTGCGATATATTCCATCAGAAGGCCGTATAGAACAGTGCCGTCTGGTAGAGTAAACTGATAGAGGAGAATGATAAGGCAGCCTGCACGCAAAATAAATTGATTACACCTTACCCGATGCATACCATAGAACCACGGAATTATGCTCCCTTGAACTGGAAGGAGTTTTTCATAAGCAAATACTTCGTTAAGTGCATGAAACTCTGCAATTATCATGGGTTTAAACCACAGAGGAATGTGCTCGTCTTGGAATAGTAGGTCATCCTCATCTGGGACTTCCAACAGCTGGAAGCGATCATCAAACAGCTTGAGACACAGGGACGGAGACGATACTGCATGACCCTCAATCGAGACGATCTGACAGCGATAGACAGTCGATACGCCGCGCTTGGAGCTTCATCGATAATGCTGCCGATCTCGAGTGTGAACGACTTGCTTTGATTAAACGCATCATGGATACCCGCCGTCTTGAGAGGGGGCTCGCGTTGAATAACCCGGAGATGAGTCACTGTATCTGCAGGAAGTAAAGATGCGTCGTACGGATAGATAGGGCGAGTATCGGGAACGTCCACCCCAACATCATTTGTCACACCAGTAAGCACGTCGCCAGCCTGAACCACAACTTTAGAATAATGCTCCCGTAGGTGATCATGCCATCGAAAGAACTGAAGAGCCCTCGCTCGATCGCGGACCAACGTCACAAAGTCAAAGTCAGAGTTTCGGTGGTGAGTCTGCAGGATCTCATCGTCCAGAAGTAGAGGTCGACGCGGATCATTGGGAGGTCCCACGATATCTGTGTCGACTTCATCGTCAGGATCAGGATTATTTATGTAGTGATGATGCAGAAAAAGCGTCCGGTGCAAACATGCAGCCATGAAAACCTGGAGAGCCAGAGCGGGTTGCGTCGTGGAGACAGGCTCAAAGACCACTTCCAGCTTGCCTCGAGTAGTTTCGCGCCAGAACACAGCTATCTCCTTGAAGTTGGTGACGATGACGAAAGGTACTGTCACGTCGGGTGGTACTCAAAAGCTTTGATAGAGCGTATTCAGTGCGAGAAGAAACCTTTCCTGTGGTGTCGAATATCGTCGGGCTACGGATGTAAGTATATTGAGCTTTTCATTTGTTTAAGAAAGAAAGCGTACTATACACAAAGCTATTGGGGGAGTTATTCGTCCTCTTGTAAAGTCATCTGCAATGAAGGTTCCTCCGAAGATTGCTATGGAGAGTAAATTTGGAAAAATCGCAATCGTTGAAATCGAGTTGACTCACATTCACCAAACGCGATTGGCACGTACTCCATAGGTTTATTCAACACTCCTTCTTGGCATATCTGTTTAAATAACCCTACTAAAGGTGCAGGACTGATGCTAGATATTCATCTGGCGCTAGGCTGGGGATACGATGATTGGACTAGGGATAGTAACCTCACTGATTGGCCACGTACTTTGTCTGGAAAGATCCTTCGGTCGGCCAGGGAATCTTTCGTTTATGTAAATAGCGAAGCGTATCTTGCAGCCACTGTAGAGCCCGATGAAGTTTCTGTTCTTTGGGTGTTCCCCATTGCAACGTTGGTGTTGCGTGTTTAAATGGTGGTAATGTAGACTTCGGCCAGGATGGCGGTGGTGGGGGAGCGAGTCCGACTGGCTTTCTGAAGATTTTGTGCAAGTAAGTCATAGACGTCGTGCATGTTCTATGTCGAGGGAGAATATTGGAGAGGCGTAGCTCATGATTCAGTCGAGGTATCATGGTTGTTTCCAACCCTAACTATAAGTACCGAGGGAGGCGGCCGTTCTCGGCATATGCCGGCTTGATCCCGACAACAATTCCTGGGATGAGGACTGAAGCAACAGGACGACGCAAAAATAAGAGAAAATTTTATTCGAAAATTGGGCATACTCGAGTCATGTCGAACAATGCGAGAGCGCAAAATTTTAAAGGAATCTGTTCAATGTCCGTAAACGATGGCGAAAATACGGTGTATTTGCCAAGTGGCAAGTATTCTGCTTCGCGCGCATTTCTCACCTGGGCGATATCTCCTGCAAATTACTACATACTTTGAGGGTCACTGTGTGTGATGACTGAAATCGATCTATGTCTATTGAACAAATTTTTAAAGAAAGGCCTGCGTGCTGATGCGAACATGACTTCAACGCTAGCGTTGGTGATCAATGAACAAGTGAGGGAGGATATGTCTATGGTTTACAAAGGGTTTATATAAAGAGCAGACCACATGCTATTTCTATGCATATCTCGACTTGCATGCGCATCCTTAGAATTTAGGCCCCACCTTCAGTTTGAGAAGCAGACCTTTGCTCTCGAGCGCCCTGCGTCGGTCATCCTCAGAGAAATAACCTTGAGAAAGAGAAATCGTCCTTCAATAAGGCGTAGTACATGAGAGGATAAATAAAATGCTTACGAGGACTCATATAGTACCATATGACGGTACCCTGGACAAAGTATTCCAACGCTGTATGGTATCGAGCCACTTGCTCGTCGACTTCCCTGCCGAATGATGGAAGCGATTGCTTGAGATTGAGATATTCCGTGACACGCGCATCGAGCATGTCAACGAGCACGTTGATGGCGTCCTGGAGCTCAAGGTTGCGCTCAACCATGATACAGCAGACTAAGTTCTGGAAATCATCATCAGCTTGCTCTTTCTAAATGGAAAGTCAGCAATGTCCTGTTGTTCAAAACAAATTGAAGTTCTGACATTGAACGAACAGAGATCCTGCAACTGGGTCAGTATGTGGATCGACGCAAAGGTGAATTTCTCACGTTAGGCCATGTCATTATATCCGTCGTCGCATCCGACATAGCCATAAAAATCGGATTTTTGAACACATAGTCCGGAATATCCAAGTCCAAAGAATATTCGACCATCGCTATAATTTCTATGTCAGCGATCTGCCCAAATTATATTTCAGTGCCGAAAGATGCACCTTCAACTAAGGCGGCGCCGATGGTAGCCCGTCTGCGTATTATGAAATCGTGGACAGACGGCATCTTATCAAGAGAACGGTGCAGTGATTGGTTGATTTGGGAATCACTGAATGCTTGATAGGCGCTCAGGAACCTGGCCGGCAGATGATGTGAGCGTATGAAACCGACCCTGATTTTTTAACTTGCCTGGAACATGCACCGGGAGTCGCTGTGCGCTGAATGCGCTTATACAAGCTAAAAATTGAGTCAGTAGAATATTGATATCGATCTGACTCTGGAAATGAACACTCACTCTTGAAGCATCGCCGCATAAGGATAAGTAGGCCTCGGGAGGTCTGGCTTGTACAGCGTTTCACGGCAAATATCTATACTCGCTTTAACGCGGTCGGGTTGTGCTTGGAACTCGCCTTCGTCGAGAGATCATCAGTCTGCGAATTTCTGGGTCAGCATCGTCATACAAAAATGCAGAGGGACTGTACCGCAAAGCCCAGTAGAAGAAGGCCAAACAAGTCTCGAGGTGCTCGGCGTCCGCGTCGGGAAAACTGAGCGCAGCAAAAATATCGAAACGCCCTCGTTCAATGTATTCTTGCTTTGCGCATCGTCGTAGACCTTGAAACTAAAGGAAGGAGTTAATCATTAGGACGCTTTGCATGAATATTGGCTCACCCCATGAACCACTGCCGCATGCTTTCAGTAACGAGTTCGCTGTGTGGATTGACTTTCAAGCGCATGCTCGCGAGCTAATATTTGCGAGGTTTGTGAGATAAAAGTTCTCGGGAAATGGGCGAAAAGTGAGCATGTTGAAGGGAAGATAGGCCGTTACGAAGAGGGGACTTCTTAGGTGGCTTGATTGTATTTCGCTGGTGCACCTTGCTTAAATATTTCAGAATGAAAAAAAAAATGAATAAGAATACCAATCTTCCAGCCGCGTTCGAGTATCCAGTGAAGATTTCCCAAGCTAGTCTGACCGACCATCCCCGTTCTCTCAATTCACACCAAGTTCTTTCGGTTACTTACTGAAGAAGCACGAGGTAATACTTGACCAAAATTGGGCTTTAAGCCATTCTGATCGTGTGCTCTATTTTTGGGCCCCGTTCGTCGAGTCAGATAAATCACGTCAAGGTGCAGACTCAGTAAGTACAGTCGGAATACGGTCAAGAAGTCCACGGAAGTCTTGTCACATAAGGTTCTACTTAGTAGCCGGCGTGATTATCTCGGTCATGGTTGTTCGAAGACGAGAAATTGTAACATACGCTGCAGTACCAATCTTTAGACTATCAATGGCGTACGTCGCCGTCGGTCCATTTTGATTTATATCTTACATTTAACGTTCGAATAAAGATAGAATAAAGATGTCACCACTGTCACTTAAAGTTTAAAATCAATGGCGTTCCTGTAAGCGAGCGCTCAATCATCTCGTCTGATTCGGCGCGTTTGCTCTGAATCGGCCACGTGCCGAAGTAACGCATCAGTGTGGCGTCGATGCGAAATTCGAACGACTCTTTTCTCTTCCTGGTTTCCCATCATTCATTCATCCGGATTCACCGTACGCATCCTTGGGATGCAGCTCATAAATGCAGGATACACACCCGATTATCGATGACAGTGGCGATGAAGGGAAACAATCCGATAATGACGAGAGTTCGAGTTCCATAACGCCAAACCCTTTCATGAAATTCGCATTTGAATCGCCACGCCGTCAAGTAAGAGCGCCCGTGAGTCTAGACAGCACTTCAATTCACTCAAAACACTCAAAATACACCACTTTGTAAGGCGGGTGAGCTGTCATCGCCAAGTCCTATTGCTTTGGGAAAGCGTAAGGAGGCAACGTACGATAGCGATCTGTTGGAAAGTCCATCCAAGTCGCCGTCGAACAAGGAGAAGCCTTCATCCAGACGAAAAAGTATTGCAATGTATTACATCTCCTGTCTCCAGTGCTTGACTGATCCTTCTTATCTAGGTCCTAAGAGAGCGAGAACATACGAACACTTGCGTCCGCTTGATGACGACTTGGCATATGGACTTGATAGTAAGCCCGCGGAGAAGCATTCAAAACTTTGTTCATTTTATCTCTTTCAGTCGTATTTTGTGGTATCAAGTGCGTTCTACTCGTTCTATTGTTCAGTCATCGCCGGTCATCCTTACCAAGTCATTTACAGTCCAGGTCAGCTATCGGCAAAAATTGGTCACCACTTCGGTAATACAAATAATCATTTCTGGAGTTGCCTTCATGAGTCAGGTACGCAGCCAGCGTCAGAGTAATTACACCATTGACCTTTGATATAACTAGGGTTAACTAGCCGAAAGTTGGACCCTCGAGAAGACTTTAAACTGCCGGAAGAATTTTCGATAGGATTGGTGAGCGAAGAAGCTATGGGCTCCACTTCTCGTAAATTAATAGACGATCCGGGAAGACTAACTTGGTTGAGAGACCGACAGCAGAGGTGAGTCCCTGCGCAGAAGAAAACAAATGTCGAGATGATGTTCATTTCATTCTTACAGCAAAGCGAACTCACCAAGAAAGAGCAACTCGAAGGCGTACCGCTTCTACTCGAAAAAATTGCACTGTACCAGCCTCTTATTGTATGCTTCGTGGGACTCGGAATCGCAGATATCTTCAGAGCGAAAGTTGCCGGGGTGAGTTATCACGCCACTGCATGTCTTTTTACATAGCTGATTCTCGACTAAAGAAGAAAGGTGATAAGGTGAAGGCCGACGTGGGCATCCAAGGCTACAAGATGATACATTCCTCCCCGTCGAATTATCCGTTCCCGGCAACCAAGTCTCCAGTAGTCGAAACTTTGTTTTATGCCGTATCAAGCACGTCCGGACGTGTAGTCAAATATCAGGTACGTTATATACCTCCGGGAGCGCTTTCTTCATCTGATGCAAAGGTTCCAGAAAGTGGACAAAATACAGCAGTTCAAAGACCTCCGTTCATTCCGCGACCAGGTCAAAAAAGGGATGATATCTACGACAAATTTAGAGGTTATCAATAATCTAATCCCCAGTTAACGATTACCTATTAGCTTATTTATCATTATCTATTTACATTTGCAAGACTTGAGAGATGGACAAGCAGACAAGATAATGCGGTCGAAAGGTGAATGGGCGTCGCTCAATGTTCAACGATGAATATCAATCCAGGACAATACTTATCTGGACCTAGAAATCCCAGATGGAGTAATTCCGTACATTCAGATACAAGCAGTTTTAGCGGATATATATATCATTGAGAAAAAATTTTATGCGATGGAGAAAGGGGTAAAGCGGCAATATTACAAGAGCTAATAGTACACCAAGCACGAAATAACTAAAAGAAATCAAATGAAACAATCTACTCGTCTTCGTCGCTGTCCATATCCTCATCGCTATCGCTTTCCTCTCCTTCTGCGACTTCGATAGGATCCAAAGCGATATCATGATCGGCACCAACATACGAATCACAGATAACGTAGAGTTTGAGCGAATGTGTGCCCTTGGGCAACGAGAATTCAAGCTTAACACCAAGGCTCTTCGTGACTGTGACACGTTTGATGACCAACAGTTGACGGCTGGCGGCATCGCCGACGACGAGCCACCAGTTGGCCAGTTTTTTGAGGGGGTAGAATGGAGCTACCACTGTTTGGTCGGGGTCGCCCTCGTCTTCTTCGACATCACGTGCTAAAGAGACCTTCAAGGTGATTGGGGCACCTGCAGTGTACTCTCCCTTGACGAGCTCGTGAGATACATCCAGGGTGGGGTAGGAATTGACGAATGTAGCGACGTCGCGCCTAGAGAACAGTTAAGGACTGTAACAATGTTCGGAAGATGTGGAGACTTACATTTGGGCGGGGGTCATTTGCAGTAGCTCGTTTCGTTGATCATCCTCCATTTCCATGACGTCGTATACAGATTCAATACCAGCGTCCTTGCATCGCTTGATAACCTGAGAAAAGACAGAGTTTAGTGAGTCATTTATATAAGAAATAAGCTGGAGGCTTACATCGGGCTCGAAATGAGGAATCTGCTTCAACGGCGAATCTGTCTCCCACATGGCCTGGACGCACATCTGCGAAAGATCCATGGCGCCAAGAGCGTTCAGCCAAGCGTTGGATGACATGACATCCACACACGCCGACAGCAGATTGAGAACCTTCTCCAAAACGAGCACTTGGTCAGCAGCGAGGTCGGGGGGAAGTTGCAGGCGAGAGAAGTGTGCTTGAAGCAAGAGGAATGTTTTGAAGTGAGGCGCTTCGAAGTCGCCGAGTCGAGCTTGACGGGTACACGGTCATAGATGCGACGCAGGAGAGTGTCCTCGTGGCGACGAATAGGAATGCTTTCGAATTCGGCCGACGACGATACGACTTCCAACAGTCCCTTAAGCTTCGTCCTTTCTTTGAGCGACAGCGTGTAGACCTCTACGTAACATCTAAAAAATAACATTGAGAAAAATTCGAACAATACTGAATGAGGACTCACAGGAAATGTTATAATAGGCAGCGATCATGCCCAAGTTGAGCGCAGAAACGTCCATTTCCTCTTCTGTAAAAAGGAAATAAGTATGAGAACGAGTTTTCCAAATTGAAAAGGACTGACCTATAGCAATGCATTTTGAGTTCACCAGGTCGTTAAGCGTCGTTTCGACCAGCTCAGATAGGTGGTCGGACACATGTTGGTGACTTGTATTATGCAGGTTATAGTAGTTTGGGTTTTCTAGCATTCGCTTGTAAAAATGTCCACGTCAACACGTCCTAGAGAAAATATATCAGATTACGACAGGTACAAAAGCATCTGCGGGAAAGACATACCATAGCGTTGCTTGTTCTCAATCGTCTTGACAGCATCTCCGCCAGGAAGTAGTCATGGAGGAGATGGGTAGGCAGATGGGATTCGATAGGAAGGCCTTCGGATAAGAACTTCTTGTAGAAGTCCTTGCGTGTTTTGTTGACACATCAGGACGCATCGACTGTTCTCGTCTTCAAGGGGGCGGCAGGCCTTGCCATCATTTGCAAGACATCCATGACTGGATAATCAATGTACCGATGCTCTTTGCCTTCATAAAATTGGACACCCATGATGATGACCATATAACTTGCGACGGGAAGACTCCATGCGTGTCCTGGGAATGTCAGTATCGAGAAAAAAAATGTTAGAAAAGAGTCACGTACCTTGGATGCAACCAACCTGGATAGCGCCCGACTCGAAAAGTCGCTGTACAATACGCTTATCTTGCTTGTCGAGTGCTTCGGTAGTAGCCGATACCATGCTTCAGCGTTTCCACAAGACTTTTGTCGTTGTGTCGAGATGAGGTTGTAGATCCTCGAGCTCAATGTTAAGGAAAAGGTCAGGTTGGTCGTCAGCGGAGCAGTGCGTTAAAATGTCGTCAACGGTCAGACGACATTGCCTTCTTGAAGGAACAAAAATGATGACGGGTTTGGAGGGCGAGTACTCTTTGATGGCGAGATAGGCAGGTTTAGACATGGCGATCATTAATGACGGAAATGATTGATAGTGAATGATTGGATGTGGATTGCCATATCCAGAGGACGAGCGCTAAAATACCGGAGTAAGATGTATATTCCAAATACATAAGAACAACGAAAAATACCTGGGAGAGAAGTTGAAGATTGTATGCTCCGAAGCACCCATCCACTTTCCAAGATCTTCGGCGTTGGCGAGGGAAACGCCACAAGCGACGATGCGAGTTTTGTTTCCGGTTTGACGTTCAACATATCGGGTACGTGAGATGACAACCTCGTAGGTAGGCCCAACTTCGCCACCAACCATCTGAACTTCATCGGCGATCAGCAATCCAAGATTTTGGACATTCTTGCGCTGCCTCCACCGTCGGGAGATAACATCCCACTATTGTGATGATTGTTAGATTTTTAGACAGCGTGAAAAACAAGTCTGGTAGACATACCTGAGTTGGAGTACAAACTATGACGTCGCCCTTCTCCAGCAACCTAAGGTCGGCACTAGTCTCGCCAGTAAGACTGACAATTTCTTTGCCGCCTTGCAAGTTGCCAAACTTGCTTTGCCATTCCTTCACTCGCAACTCGACCATCTCTTGATACGGCTCGATGCACACGGCTCGAAGAGCTTCCTTCTTGCTCCACAGGCGCAGAAGAGCGAACTCGGCTGCGATCGTCTTTCCGCTTCCGGTAGGGGCACCGATAAACACGTTCTCATCCGAAGTATAAAGAGCTTGGAAGACTTGCGTTTGGATCTTATTGAACGTCTGGATTGTGTTCGCGTAGATCGACTCAAATTCTTTGTTGTGCAAAGCGGAAAGGGGAAGGGGTTGGAGATCAAGAAGAGGTGTGGGCTTCGGGAATTTCTTGGGAAGAATGAGGTGCTTGAAGGATATAGGGAGGCGGGTCTCGGCGTGCAGCCATCGATCAGAAATGACCGAGATATAGTAGTTCGGTGGACGGTTCAAACATGGGCACCGTGAGTTGACATTGTGCTCGTCCTCGGCGTATCTTGACGTAGGACAAACGTGTCATGGAAGAGGATGACCTCGCCGTCAACATCTTCCACCAAGATATGGAAAGTTTCGGCGGAGCCGTGGATCTTTTCGCCATCGGAAGTCAGGCATGATTGAGAGATCATACGAAGGAGGAACGAGTGATAGGTTGAACTTGACCTGAAGCCTAAACAGAATCGTCAGACTTACATGCCAATAAAAATAAACAAGGAAGGTACGTACTGGAGTTTGGGGAAGTTATGGACAAGACGATGAACGAGGCGACCGGCGTTGGGAATTCCGATAAGTTCGCCGATTTCTGGAGGCGTGAGGTCGAAATAGCGATACCATGGCTGCATTGTTATTATATTGCTTAGCCGGTCGAATAATTCAAATTCAAAAATGAAGACTTACGAATTGTTTACCCTCGGCTTTGCGAATAACTTCGGCAGGTACACCCTTGAATTGTCGCAGCGGTGTCATAGATCCCCACCTATACAAAAAGGTGATGAGCAGGCAAGTAAATAAGCGTAGTAACGATGAGCTTACATCCGTTTGTCGACCATCTTGCACAGATCAAGCGCAGCCTTCGCAGGTACGGCCCATCCACGCCTCAAACAAATTTCGAACATTGCACGAAGGATACTAAAACGTTCAGAGACTGGTTAAGAACCATTTGGCACATATAACGCGAGCACCACTTACCGTCCAGCAGATTGTTGAACGAAGACCATGTCAGCAACAAGGACAAAACCTGTAATGCAATGAGTCAGCTATGTATGGGGAAAATCTTGTGGGAATACGTACCCTCAAGCTTGAGTGGCGAGATGTAGGCCTGCAGCAGAACATTGATCTTGGCGGCAGGCTCTTCGACGCTTTCTTTCACAGGGATGGTACCCGTTCTAGAAGCTTAGCCAACTCAAGTTTTTCCTCTTGACGCACCTAATGCGAACATAAGGATTAACGACGATCAATAATAGAGATAAGATATACATACAGGCAATAGCTTGAACTCATTTGAAAGGGCAAATACCCGGAAAAGCTCAATAGTCGACATGGTGGGGCGGAGATGCTGTTTATACCATCATTGAATTATACGTCACGTAGTAATAAGACGCAATTCGACCAAGCTCCGTGCTAGTAAAGCGACCCGTTGAGCGTTCGTATTTGATGAGTTGACACTTCTCGAGCAGCACCGCAGCCGAATGGCGATATCCGCCCGCTTCTGAATCAAGCCTTCGTCGTCTTCTTGATAGTCAGCACCGACACCGTAGAGAGCAGGTGACTTGAGCATGCGAACATACCTAAACGGCGTCAGAAATATATAAAGAGAAAGAAAAAGAAAAAGAATGAGACATACAGGTATGTATACCCAAGCCACTGGACAGCTTCGTCACGGTTGCGCACAGTGCCCAACACGATCTCCGCATTCAAGTTATCCGCCAGCTTCGAAACAAATTGCGACTCGATAGTAGCTGCTGGTTGAGCAAGCTGAGATAGTACTGGAGCTCGGAATGGTTGGTGATGATGATGCCTTCGCCGAAAGTATCATACTGCGGTCGTCCAGCACGGCCGAGCATCTGGAGCACATCTTGCGAAGAGAGCTCAACCCAGCGACCTTTCTCGGGGTTATAAATCTGATGCCCTTGATGATGACCGTATGCGCAGGCAGATTGACACCCCAAGCAAGCGTGGCCGTGCAAACTAGCACCTGCACACTACCGTCCGCGAACAGCTCTTCGACGACACCACGATCCTCGCGCGACATGCCAGCATGATGAATGGCGAAGCCGAAAGGAAGAAGTCGCGCAAATTGCTGTCCTTGACGCTGTTGCCTCCTCTGTCAAGATTTCGCGAAACGGCGCCGTCAGGCTTGACAAATGGGTGATGGTTTCCTTCTCGATGGCCATATCGCGCAGGAAGCGGGCGGTCTTCGCAGTCTCCTTCCCGCGAATGCACGAAGACTAGTGTTTGTTCTTGCCCGCCTGGTCCAAGACTCTCGTAGCAGACCTCGTGGTGATTTGTACGCTTAATCGCCTTCTTTTCGTGACGCCGATGAATGCTGCTGAAGTCCGCAGGGTCGATAGGAGGCGCGAAGTAGAACAGGCCCTTCTTCTCT